>OZ019952.1:210301-767801 GCA_963970385.1 Theonella swinhoei | reverse complement strand
AGAAGGAAGGGGGAGGGGAGAGAAGGGATGGAGAGGGAAGGGGGATGATAAGCTGTCCAGAGAGAGACTCAACAGCTGTTATGGTTTACCTGATCCAGGTATGACAGAGCATCTTCGACCTTTAACCTCTGAAACTGGGAGGAGCTAGAAGCTCCGCTCATGGCAGCAGCAGCACCCACAACAGCCTGTGTAGTGGCATATTGCATGATAGCTACATGAAATGTGATATAAATGTACAGTGGAACCTCTCTAATCCAGACACCCTTGGGACTGAAGGAATTGTCCTGATTAGTGAGGTGTCCTGGTTAGTGAGGTGTCCTGATTAGTGAGGTGTCCTGATTTCAGGGGTTGAAAAGTACATAAACATGGTACAGTGGAACCCCTCTAATCAGGACACCCTAAAATGAGGACACCTCAATAAACAGGACACTTTTAGCTGTCCCAAATGCCATGTTTGTGTACAATTTAACCCCTAAAATCAGGACACCTCACTAATCAGGACACTTTCTTCTGTCCCAAGGGTGTCCGGATTAGAGAGGTTCCACTGTATTTAGGGCAGCAAATTGTTTCCTGCTTATTGAGCTGTCCTCATTTCTGATTAAACCCTCCCACTGCACATCAAGACAGCACAAGAGACCTGGGCATGAGAGGTTGCCGTGGACGACACGGGAGAAGTGGAGGGAGGTAGAGGAGGAGGAGGGGGAGGGAGACCTGACCCACTCATATTCCACACTGTATGAGGTGGGGTATAGGAAGAACACAGCACATCTACCACACAGAATGGAGGGAGAGTGTGCACTAATTAGAAATACCAACCTTCCAGGTATTGTCTTCAGTGTGGCCCTGAGATCTGTGCAGAAATATGACAAAGAGGTATAGTAGAGAGAGACAGTGGAGAGAGATGGAGGAGAGAGATAGTGGAGACAGATGGTGGTTTTCACACCACCTCAACTACTGATACCCTTGCTAAGCAATAAGGCTTCCCAGTACTTGGATTTTTCATGGATACATGTATGTACACGACGGCTTCATCAGCATGTTAATGCAACACAATACACGTATACTGTACGTGTACGGTCACTGGGACAGGGGTGGTGTAGGAAGGAAGGTTTAAAGCTTAGAGAGGCTATCTGCTCTGTAAAGCTTCCCTGCACATTGTAAACCACTCACTTGGACATAAGACGCTGGAGGGGTACTATGCGAAGCTTGATGGTGAGGGCGTATCTTTAGCGAAAGTTAATATAACACAAAAAATATCAAGAAAAACTTTGTTCTTGTACTCCACGGCGCCAATCTACGATCAAAGTTCAAAGTCCACGGAGGTATGGGAACCGGACTACTTAACATTCTCGAACGCGATACGGAATAGGAACGAGGCCAAGACTAGGTTGCATAAAGGCACGTGATCACCTGGCCCTGCCCGACTAGGAAACAGACGTAGCCGTGACTTGGGATACTACGTTCACTCCAGCCTCCTACAGCTCCTGGTGCTGCCATACCAACAACAAATACTCTATCGAAGAAGAAAGCCGCTCGTTGGGCGTGACTGCGACGCAAAAGGACATGGCGAAAACCTACGACTTTCTTTTCAAGCTCCTCCTAATAGGAGACAGCGGGGTGGGGAAAACATGCATCCTTGTAAGGTTTTCAGAAGACGCCTTCAACTCGACGTTCATCTCCACTATAGGTGTGTGGGTTGGGGTATGTGTAGAGTGCACGTTTATTGGAAGAGGGGGAGGGAGGGGAGGGAAGTGTGGGGAGTTGTGATGGATGTAGGGGTTGGGGTAGATGAAGATGGAGGGGAAGAAGCAGCAGCATAGTTGGACTATCGTTAAGCGTCTCTGGCCATTTTCACACATTTAATTAATGATGTACATTACATGTGTGCACACATGAAATAGTTGTGTGGAGAGCAACCTATGCAAACTGTGAATGTTAAATTGTCTCATCTCTGGAGGCAGTAGGTGATGTGTTTATGTGGCCACACCAGGCCTCAGGCCTGTAGTTCTTCATTTTGAAGATCAGTCTAACTTCAATAGCCTCAGGAGTTCGTGGGTTCAAAATGTGGTGGGAGGAGCTTGCGAGGTACATGAACAATAACTCCAAGAGATGCTGGAAAGGCAAGGCAACAACAACACAACAGAAAGGCAAAGCAACACAACATAACTCGCCCAAAACAGTCATTTTTCAAAGAAAAATTGGCTGCCTCGGGTGGGACTCAAACCCACGACCATCTGTTTTCCAGGCGACGCTCTTACCAACTAAGCCTCCGAGTCATACATGTAGTTGTACCTGTATGAAGAACACCAAATCACGCAAGTTCATGTAGGAATGTTTCCTAAATTGGAAGGAGCTATATCTTTTGAGTCAATTAGTGTACTAGCAGTTAGTACCACGTATGAAGTGAGTTAACTAGCCTAATGAGGGTAACACAGTATTCATACACCAATGCCAAGTCATGTGGAACATGAAAAAGCTTATTAATGTCCAAGTTTGCCTTCATAATGACTGTGGCAGATTATAATCATATTCATTACATTACATCATCCTGGGAGATAGGGTTAGGGCTGAGGCTAGGGCACATTGTAAAGGAATTTCCCTGAAGGCAACCGAAAACTCAGATACCACACACACACGTACACGTGCTGCATTCTAATTAATGCACATACCAAAGTCAAATTCCACTTACATCTCTCCACACAGCATATCTACATGTATATTCACATGATTCATACACACGAGCTACATGTACATGTACATGTTGGGATCACTCAGCATTTTGCCCCGACAAAAGCTGGGGTTAGCCCCTCAATTCCCCAAATCTAACGAACATCACACACTGTTTCTACCCAAGGGGAAGACTACCTATATGTGGTCCCTTTGTAAACAGAGTGTTTCCTTGAGGGAAACTTGGTTGGCATTATTGAAAGTGAAACAATACTTGTTTTGGACAACTACAGTATATACACTATTCTACAGTGTGTGTGTGTACATGTGTATGCACGTGTGCATGTGTGCATACACACACACACACACACACACACACACACACACACACACACACACACACACACACACACACACACACACACACACACACACACACACACACGTGTATGTGGCATAGTAGGAAGCTACCATACTACATTCCTCCTTCACTCCCCCCTCTCTCCTCTCATTCCCCACCACCCAGGAATTGATTTCAAAATTAGAACAGTCGAAATCGATGGCAAGAAGATTAAGCTACAGATTTGGTAGGTCCACACACACACACACACACACACACACCACTCTATCACAGGAATGGGTGGGACAGAGGTCACCTCTAATCAGGACACCCTGAAATGAGGACACCTCAATAAACAGGACACTTTGCTGTCCCAATTGCAACCTCTGAAATTGGGACACCTCTGCTAATCAGGTGTTTTCCCAAGGGTGTCCAGATTAGAGAGGTTCCACTGTACAGGGTTTCATTTAGGGGGGCCCCCTTGGGGTCTAAGTTTTTGCCCACCCCTTGAGATTTGAAAAAATACATTGCCGTACACATGCCGCCTCCCCCCTCACGTTCCCAAAACACTGCCCTCCTAGCCAGAAGGAACATGTACTATACTATTGCCTAAAATATTCATAGGCTCCATTCCATCATAATTGGCGAGCCTAGGGAGCCCTCCTAGTGAACTCAATGGGCGATTTTTCTCTCTCTCTATATATATATGTATGTATGTGACCGACCGGCACTGTACATACCGTAATGTTATACGTGCTTCTAGTTTTGTGTGCGAAACTCGCCAACAATGCTTTGCATTCAACTAGTAATAATGTACATGTACATTGCCCTGATGTGTGCAGATGTTCACTGTGTGTTCATGTTGTGTTGTTGAAGGGATACAGCTGGCCAGGAGAGGTTCCGCACTATCACTACAGCTTACTACAGAGGAGCCATGGTAACCATGTACATACCTCTTCAGTGTGTATTTGAGATCTCTATCTCTTCTCCCTCCTTCCCTCCACCCTCCCTACATTTTCCCCTCCTTCCTTACCTTTCCTCCCTTCATCCCTCCCTCCATTTCTCCCTTCCTCCCCTCCCTCCCTCCCTCCCTCCTTCCCTCCCTCCCTTTCTCTCTCCACCTCTTCCTCCCTCCATCGTTCCACACTCTCTCTCTCCCTCCCAACCTATCCTTCCCTCTCTCCCTCTCCCTTTCTCCACCTCTCCTTCCCTCCCTCCCTCTCTCTCTCTCTCCCCTCTCCCTCTTTCCCACCTCTCTTCCCCTCCCTCCCTCCCTCCCTCCCTCCCTCCCTCTCTCTCCACCTCTCCCTCCCTCCACCTTCCCCCTCCATCTCTCTCCACCTCTCCCTCCCTCCACCTCTCTCTCCACCTCTCCCTCCTTCCACCTCCCCCTCCCTCTCTCTCCACCTCTCTCTCCACCTCTCCCTCCCCCCTCCCTCTCTCTCCACCTCTCCCTCCCTCCTCCCTCTCTCTCCACCTCCCCCTCCCCCCTCCCTCTCTCTCCACCTCTCCCTCTCCTCTCTCTCTAACTATCTTCAGGGCATCATGCTAGTGTATGATGTAACCAGCGAAAAGACATTTGAGAACATCAGAAACTGGATAAGAAATATTGAAGAGGTATATATATGTAAGCTAATGCCTATGTGTAGGTCCATTAATTCGCAATTTTGGAACCCCTCTAATGAATATTTCAATGGAACCCTCTCATCAGGCCCTCCAATGAGGACCCCCTTTAACGAAAACTAATTAGGACCCCTCTGATCAGGACCCCTGTAATTGGGTGAGCGGGAGCTACCCCACCTAGTCGTCCCAACAGGCTGATTTTTCTATTTCTATGTGACGGGCAACTCAGGCACTCTACATACTGTAATTACATGAGTTCTAATTTTGCATGTGCTGTGGGTTCCCTCCCGGTCGCCCACAATGAGTAGCATAGTATATATATATTGTAGAACCCATTGCTTATATATTACATGCAAAAAAACGTTAACAATTTAGGATGGTGTTAGGTAGTAGGGTAGCAGGGTAGGGTAGTGTGGTAGCAGGGTACAGTAGTGGGATAGTATGGTAGTGTAGGGTAAGGTACTAGGGTAGCAGGGAAGGGTAGCAGGGTAGGGTAGTAGGGTAGCAGGGAAGGGTAGCAGGGAAGGGTAGCAAGGTAGGGTAGTGGGGTAGCAAGGTAGGGTAGTAGGGTAGCAAGGTAGGGTAGTATGGTAGGAATTAGGGTAGTAGGGTAGCAAGGTAGGGTAGTAGGGTAGCAAGGTAGGGTAGTAAGGTAGTGTTAGGGTAGTAGTATAATAGCTTGGTTGACTTGTTTACATGTACTGTATATTACATGTATGTCTTTCCGCTCAGAATGCATCGTCAGATGTTGACAAAATGATCCTTGGCAATAAGTGTGACCTTGCAGAGTCCCGCGTCGTCAGCACAGAAAAAGGAAAACTGGTAGGAATGGGAATGAGTATGTATAGTGGGAATGGGAATGGGGGACTGGGAGTATTGGAATTGAGTACTGGAATATTGCGGAGTGAGTGTTTTGTTAAGTATCCCTCCCTCTCTCCTTCTGTCTAGTTGGCTGATGAACATGGTGTCAAGTTTATGGAGACTAGTGCAAAGTCTGGATTGAATGTTGAGACAGTGAGTAATATACCATCCTCTGAAATGAGGACACCTCTCTAATAGGGACACATCTTCAGGTCCCAACTCCATTGAAGCCTGTACATACCACCCTCTGAAATGAGGACACCTCTCTATCACTTTCTGGTATCTTCTCTTCCTCAGGCTTTCCTCTCTCTGGCCAAAGACATCAAGAACAAAATGGACCGAAAGAACGTAAGAATATTATTGTATCATTAATTAATATGTAATCCTTACTGAGTACCTAAGTTGTTTCGTTTGAGTGTTAATCCCAATGCCTTGTTCTGGTGGTGAGTGTCCTGATTAGTGAGGTGTCCTGATTAGTGAATTGTCCTGATTAGTGAGATGTCCTGACTAGTGAGATGTCCTGATTAGTGATGTCTCCTGATATAGTGGGATTAATCTTATGGGGACAAAAAAATTAAACCATTTATCCAGAAGTCCTCACTCACTCTATCTGTGGCAAGCACTACATGTATGAAGTGGTTAGAATACTCAAGGAGCAGCCATAGCAATACTGCCAATTGCATGCATGCACACACACACACCTCAACCCACTCTCCTGTACATTGTTGGATGCCTCATAAATGATAAGCAACCTTTACCCCTTCACAGGGATATTTCTAGACAAAGTTTTCAAGGGGGGAGGGGATCAGAACCTCCTAAAATTGAGTGGGGGTGTCTTGGAAATATAATGAATTGATCATAGCCATTCTCAGGGGGGTTGGTGGGGGGTGGGGGGCAAAGCCACTTTCAGGGGAGGAATTGCCCCCCCCCCCCCCCCCAAAAAAAAACTGCATGCCCTCATACCACCCTGATCCCTCACCTGTAGAGGGTAGTGCACCAGAACACAGGTCCTTGCTATATACACACAGGCCTCCTGAATATCAGTCTGAGTACAGCATGAGTCAAGTGTTGATGTGTTAAGTTCCCTAAGGGGGTCACCATCCGAAACACAAATGGTGTTTTTTCTCTCATGTGTTGTGCCCTGAGGCTAGCATAACGTGGCTCTACTATCAGACAATAATACTCCGTGATGTTGTCATCACCTTGTATGTCTTTAAAGATAGCGAATGTTTCATTTGGACAATGGAATTGTAATATTGAGTCCCTAATACAGCTTGAGCAAACCGGTCCTCGTCCCATGAAGCTCCTCTACAAGAGTTTACATTCCCTCATAAGTATTCTGGAGGCTAGCAGATTGTCCAGTATGCATGTAATATCAATCAACACTGTGTTTACAGTACAGTCTACAGTAGTTATGCATTAATCTCAATGTATATTGCATCCATACTGCAAAGCTATTTCCTTGTTATTAAATTGCTTTCCTAGTAGAGAAGTACCATAGAAGCCTTCCTTCCAATTATTGCATTCCTAACAGTCACCCTATAGTGGTCAGATACTAGGACTGCTGAGAGGATAGTGGACTGCTCTCTCTCTCTCTCTCTCTCTCTCTCTCTCTCTCTCTCTCTCTCTCTCTCTCTCTCTCTCTCTCTCTCTCTCTCCGCAAAGCTACATGTATTTCCTTGTTATTAATGCTTTCCTAGTAGAGAAGTACCTTAAGCCTTCCTTCCTAATTATTACGTACCTATCCCTAACAGTCACCCTAGGTCAGAGAAAGAATGCCAATTGTGAGTATCGACTACTGAGTCTGATCTGTGTGTGTGTGTGTGTGTGTGTGTGTGTGTGTGTGTGTGTGTGTGTGTGTGTGTGTGATATGCTCTGAGTATTGAATGTTAGTGAAACACCTTTAGAGAAAAACAAGCTGCCTCGGGTGGGATTTGAGTGCACAACACTGACTTCTATATAGACCAACTGAGCTATTAGTCATCTTGAAAGGCTCTAATCATACTATAGTGTAAATGTGTGCAGCCAATACTCATCATGACTGATCATAATGTACATCTGATATGGCTATGTGTTTATTTCTCCGCTCTGCAGGCCAGTGATGCCCCGCCCACCTATCCCTCGGGGGTTAAACTTGACCCCGCCCAGCAAGCCCCGAAGAAGAGCAGTTGTTGCTGAGGACACCACTCTGCTATTACTAATATTATTACTGTAGAACTCTGCACCATATCTTCTCTCTCTCTCACACACTTTCTCTCTTTTTCTCTCTCACTCTGTTCTCTGTGTGTGAATCCTTTTTTACTTTTAGGTGGATAATAATATCAATTATTGTATAGTTTTATTGAAGTTAGAGAGCTCTGGTAACTTGATAAGTCTTGTGATGTCAGTTAGTGTGTCTAAATATAGACTTAATTTATTGTGTTCCACTACATGGCTGTATATATCAATTCTCTGTAATGTATTGTAATATAGTATTCCAGCAGTGGTGGTTTTCAACAGACAATGACCACCAGTTGCATGACTGTGTGATGGGCAAAGTGTAGCTTAAACTGGGTCTATTTGGTTTGGCCGGCGCTGTTGAGGCCTAGTCCCACTTGCTAATTGGCAAATTCAGTCACATCGGAACATTCCACCCATTGTAATAGGTACCTCTGGTTTTGCCTAGACAATATACATTTATAGATAGTGAATGAGGCTTAGGCATACTCAGCGCAATATATTTACTATAGGATCATCCTGTTGACATTAATGTGAATCCATAATATTATGACATACAATAATTATTGTGTAGGATAAAGGATTGTATATAACTATATATATAGTGCTACAAAAACTATAAATCTACAATGATAACTGTTGTCTGAACACAATTAGTCTATAGTTTCTTGTACTTGAACTCTGTGGACAGGACATCGTCCACCAAATAGTCAAAGTAGTGGCCGTCAATGAGGCCCTCTCCCTGGTAGCCTGGGTTCATGGCCACCCAACAGAAGTTGGTGGATTCTTCTCTTTCACGTTCCATGAAGGCCCACAGGGGCTTGCGTTGAACAGGGATGGGCTCCTTGCCAGGAATGATCAGTATCTTACGAATCTCATCTAACACCACATCATTGTGGAAGAATTGGCCTGAAAGAATTGTAGAAATGCAATTTCTACTTGTGATCAAAGCACACTGCTATAATACATATATCACACAAGCTGGATTATTACTAATGGTCTATCAATGCTTAAGGACTTTCAAGTGATTATTTTAGAATCTTACCAACAAGTCCATGAGAATCGGCCGTCTTCTGTCCTGTGCTGTGCCAGTACAGATCCAAATGCTCAGTCATAAACTTGATGCTGAAACTCAACTCCACATCTTTGAGATCCACACGGACCAATGGTTGCTTGTATCCCTCTGTCGGTTGTGCTTCAGAAATTGTCAGTTTGCCGTTCTCAAATGTAATTCTCTCAATGTTTCGTGCCTCGAGAACCATCTGATTGTCAATGTGGATTTTATTCTTAATGGCCTCAAAACGGAGCTTGGTCATGTTGGATTTCTTGTAGCCATTATTGTTGATTACAATACCCATTGTACCCAGCCAAGTGACCTCCTCCCTCAGTGCATCGGGAACAAACATGGCATTCATGTATATCTTCCGGTTGCTGATCAGGTTAAAGGCAAACCCGTGTTCTCCCTGTACTGTGTAACAGAGTGTCTTGCCATTGGAGAGAGTGACAGCAAAATGAGGATCATCTCCATTCCCATTGATTACACATGTGAAATTATTAGGGCAACGTAGCTCCTCGCACATCTCCATCATTCCACATGGTTCATCATCACAGTCCTCTGCAGGGTGTAAGAGTATATTATACAAAATATACATGCAATGGAATAATGACTACTAACCGTCATCAACAATAGTAACAGTGATGTTGTCATCATCCACTCTGCATGCAGATGTATCGCTGGACCGAAGTAGAATGTTGAAAGACTCGTCCATTTCGGCATTAAAGTCATCCACAATATCAATATGGAACTCGCAGAATGTGTTGGTAGAAGTAAATGTACAACTATCACTCAATGCAACATAGTCTCCATCATCTCCAGCTATAGTGAATTAGAAGATACATACATAAATTATAAACTGTTTCTGATATATGCATGGAGGATGGTACTCACCCACTGCAGAACCATCTTCAGTCTCCACAAAGATGGTGCAGTCTCTTCCAGGTCCCTTCCTTATATCAGTGGCAAAATCAAGTCGGAACCACAGAGCTTCATCAGAACATTCTTGTAAAGATCTGGAATCCTGGAAACTGGATGGCTCCACCACATTCAGAGTTATAAGAGCAACTGGAATATAGAGTGGATATTAGATTGAGTGTCATTCCATACCAGAGAAACTGCATAAATAAGCTATATAGATAGAGCCAGTTTGTGACTGTGCATGTCAAAATACCTACCATCATCATCAATAATGGTCACTGTTGCAAGTGTCGGTGCCACAATGAGGGTGTTTGGATCATTATTGTCTGACAGTGCGACCTGGAAAATTTCGTCTCCCTCACATAGATCATCATTCTCAATTGGAATGTCAATACACAGCATCAAGCCAATGTTGCTTGGGTTAAAAAATATGTTTTCTCGGATAAATCCAAAGTCCTCTGGTGCTAAAGGGAAGATATGCATCCGTTAATACATTGGACATCTGATGCGTATTATCAAGCATTTTGAACTGAGCAGTTGTAAGTTCATTACACTTACATAAAGCACTCCCGACGCCTTGAGTAGTCAAAGTTGCACTAGCTGTTTGTCCAGGAGCAAGACTTCCAGACACAACCTCAGCACAGACCATAACCGAACCAGCTGGGTCATTTTCATCCACCCTCACACTGGACTGTGTAAGTCTCACTGGCAATCCTGAAAATGGTAGAGCAAAGGCAATGTATAAACTGCAATTGTTTATCTCATCTGTGATTGCTTACTGTCTAGGTCTAAAATTGTGACAGTGGATAGACCACCATTGGCTATGCTCAATCCAGAAGGTGGGTTTGGTAGGGTGGCCCTCAAGTTGAATACCTCATTAGGCTCAACAATATCATCATCATTGATGCGGACAGTGGTACACTCTCTTGTTTCACCAGGCGAGAAAGTCAGTGGAGTACTGAATGGATTGTAGTCAACATTGGCAGTGGCTGCTAACAGGCCTAGGGAAGCAAGTGGAGGAGAGTGACTACATTGTGTGTAGAGCAACACAAAACATTTGATTTACTTACCAGCTCCAGGGTCATTCTCGGAGGCAAGGTTTACAATCACCTCTTCTGAAAGACCAATAGGTGGATCCAGTACAACACACACCTCTAGATCTGTATCCTGTTCTGGAATTTCATAGTCCTCTTGTTCAATCCTGAATTCACCTGTTATTCAAGAAAATGAGGGAATCAGTTTAAAACCACCACGTCATGGATAGACAAATATCTGTGAATAATACACGTGCTGTCCTGTCTGACTGTATTAGTTTTCATTGTCATTAGCTACTTTGTAATGCTCATGACAAGCAATGTAATCAGACAAGAGTAAAAGCATTTTATTAAAAAAGGTAAGGTATTGATAGTGCCTATAATCATGCAGAGCAGTACAATATATGCAGCAATTATGATTCAAAAAAAGTATTTTTTCATTTATAATTTATAGCAGTTCTGAGACTTTTTCTAATGGGGGCCACACCCAACAACTGGCACATATACTTACCAATTTCATTGTCATTGATAGTGACTGTAGCAGTGTCTGCACCACCAAGTACAGCAGCATTAACAGTGTTGGTGGTTAGGACAACTTCAAACACTTCGTTGGGATCTAGAATATTGTCATTTTCTATGTCTACCTGGATGCAGTCCCTTGGCTCGGATAGACTCAGAGTCACAGTCATTGCTTGTGGATCAAAATCAGTGTTTGCTAAAAATGTAGTGAGCCAAAAATTCAGTTAAAGTGCACATTGTACAAAGTGTACACAAGTGTACAAATTTACCTGTGGCAGCATTAGCTCCTCCTACTTCTCTTGGTGTGATTGTTCCAATGATTGTTGTTATACCGATTTCCATTAATGCATTTTCCATATTTATATCAGTATTAGAGGCAGCAATAAGTACAGCACATATTTCTTCAGATATTTCATTTGCTTCACTTGCAGTGTAAGTGTTTCTCTCAAGTCGAATTTGAACTAAACAGAGTTTAGAGATCATCATTATGTATAGTTAGGCCACATTTCCATGCAAGATTGTTTGCACATTGTCACTGATCCTACTTGTATCTTACCAGAACAATCCCTCTCTACAGGATCACGTTCCACAAAGCCTCCAAGGCAGACTCCACAGTTGACATCAAATTCAGATGATATGCATTCTCTAGTTCCGGAACACCCTCCATAGTAAGGCAGAAGACATTTATCTGTAGTCCAATCAGAGATAGATACAAGTGATAGTGATGTCCAACAACCATATAATATACTGACTCACTCTCGCACAGTGTAGTGGTCTCGTCATCTCCATTCTGACAATCTCTATTGCCATCACAGAGCTGGCTGACATCAATATTTTCTCCTGGAGTGCATACGAACATTGGACCCCCTGGATTATCTGTGCAGGGTTATGAGAGAATCGGAATCAACCAACTGGAGGACTACTGGCTCTCCTGTGTGTATGTTCCGTCTGGTCGCCACCCCTTTAGCTACCCTTCGACACGCAACATAGCCGCGCAGAACATGTATACACGACTTTAATCATCCATGAGATGCTTAGAAAGACAAGGCAAGGCAAAACACAATACAACAGAAAGACAAAGCAACACAACACAAACAAGGCATGTAGATTCCACGCGTGCATGGGATTGCATGAGTGAGCAGCCTTCGAGGCTGTCGCACTACCATTACTCCGTAACTTACTGCACTCCAGTGCTACAAGGTTTGTGCCTTCATCAGAACCACCATCGCAGAATTCGTTGCCATCACACAGCATGTCCCTTGAATAACACTGCAGTGCGTTCGGGTCCACAAGAGGACAGGAGAAATTGTCTCTGTCGTTGTTGGGATCTGGGTCTTCACCTGGCTCTTCGCACGGCAAATCGTTGCCAATGCTAAACCTCTGACCCACAGTTCGTTGAACTACTGCTAGTAGCAGGCAAACCAGCACCGCCTTGCGGCGCATTGCAAAAGCCATTTATTCCTGCAACTTGGAAAGCTACGTGGAATCTACGCACGACAAAGGAAATAAGATAGATTCTATTTCTAACCGTTTTTATAAAGCTTGGCTACACGCTGCATCTCTGCGCTCCAGGTAGTGGGTGGTCCGTCGTACCTGGCACGCAGTTCGGTATCGTGGTACATTTACGTATACGGTATAGGGAAATGCAACAAATCGTCCGCGGAATGTATCACTTTATTGCGAGGCATTATGGGCGACGGCTTTATTAACCCTCCGCGTATGCCTCCCATTTATAATATATATATTTGAGTAGTTTTTTGAGCGATTTACCAGGTGGTGGCGCCGAGGGTTTTGCACTTTAGTGCATTCATTAGCTAATTAATTTTTAAGTGCTTCTTTTTTAAGTGTAAAAATAAAAAAAGCTTAAAGCTATATCTATACACCAAAATATATAATTACAAACAAACAACACTAAATAAAACTCACACAGCAGGCAGATACACCACTTCACCAAAGTCAATGAAAGTGCAAACCCTCGGCCTACCAGTCTACGTAAATTATGCGCATGAGTAGATCAATGACGTTTCTTTTTGTTTTTGTTTGTTGTTTGTTGTTTTGTTTTTGTTTTTTGTTCTGTTTTGCTTCTGTTTTTTGTTGTGCCTTTGTCTTTAATTGAAGTACAATACACTATTAGGTATTTCAAAATGACGAAACCCTACCTCCATGTATATTGCGTTTTTCCAACACGGTTCAAAAACCTGATATAATTCCTGACCAATCAGACAACAGCAATCTGTCGCGTGCTTGGTTGACGCACGTGACTAATGCAAAACGCAGTATCTGATTGGTCAGGAATTTATATCCGGCTTTTGAACCCGTGTTGCAAGATCATGGAAAAACGCAGTAAGAACCGCAGGCCATCAAGTTTGTTTCTGCAGGGGTAGCTGCATCATTGGGCAATCTTGTAACCAGCAATAGAGTCGCTGTTTCTCCCCAGATAACGTTTCATGCGTCCACAGTACGCTGAAAGAGCAAGAACTGGTCGAAGACAGTTAGGTAAGCTAGTGCTAATTTAGCAATTGGCCGGCTTGTTTCATGCCATATGTCTTGAACAGAGTCGTTTCTGGACAATCGCCTTTTTATTTTTCAAGCCCTTATTAGTTCTAGTAGGCTGCTGGTATCGCTCGTAGGTCGTCTTGTAGCCTGTAGTAGCTGGAGACACACAGATACACACATCACACATACACACACACACACACACACACACACACACACACACACACACACACACACACACACACACACACACACACACACACACACACACACACAATTCTCGTACTCGGGCACCAATCTTGTGGATAAGATTTCTAGCACTTTCTCCCCATGCTCCAAGAGTCTCAATGTAAACAGGAGCAAAGATGTAAGAAGAGACAAAAGACGAATACTTACGACACTTGCTCCTCCACTGCACATGCCAACACACCAGATCCTCTAACAGCTGAAGTACAGTTACTTGGGGCAACTGAATCACAACATGTAAAAATCCCATAGGAGTGGGTGGCCACCTTCCCAGGGTATCAGAGACATCCCATCAGGTCTTTTTGCATTCTCTGGACAAACATTCACTGGCTCCAAAACTGCTGGAACACTACCAGAAACCAAGTGCTAGACAAATGGTCTCATTGGCAGCATGCTGCCTGGATATCCTCCCATGCACAACTCCGTCTGCAACTGAGTCCATGTTGCCTCCGTCCTGTCGACAATGCTTCCACAGATGCAGTTGTGTTCCTCAACAATGTTAGCACCCAGACGAAGACCAGTAGCAGTACGAATAGAACCATCATCTAGCTTTGTGCCAAGGTGAGAACAGTAAGCCATGCACCAGATTCTTTAGTAGCAGTAGACAATAACCGGGCTTGGGATGAAGGATCTGTTGCTCCATCTATGAGATTTTGAAGGGAATGCTCAGTGAGAGGCTCATCCCAGGGATGCTGCTTTCCTCAGGTAACAGAGGCTGACCTGTCACGACAAATTTGGACCCCCTGTTTTTGTTCCCCCCGGTCCATATATTTCGAAATATTTGGACTCCCAGGTCCAAATATTTCAGAAAGATAATGGTCCCTCTGAAACATAAGGACCCCCTACTGCGTATATAGTATAAATGGTTCAGTGTAATAATAAATGTTTATACATCCAATACATCTACACATCAACTACAACAACTACAATGCCACTCCACACTATATATTGCCTTCTGTGGCTATATCTGGTAGGTTGTGAAACCATTCTGCACATTGATTCTGACCACTGAATCATTTTGCTTCACAGTACAGTGGGTGTGCGCCTGCCCTGTAGACTAGCACCCAAGTGCTGGGAGCTAGTATTCATAGTAGTAAGCTTACTAATCTTGAACTCTACCAACACAAATATAAATACTGTGTACCATAGTATTACCAGTATTACTAAGCGATTTGGCAAGCCACATCCATGGTTAGGTATGCCTGTGTCGGCTTCACACTGTGAATTGCAGTGGGTCCAAATATTTCAAAGGGGGTCCCTTTATTTTTGAAATATACCGACCAGGGGGTCCACATATTACGGGGGTCCAAATATCACATGACAGACCACATTTATCTACCCAGAGGTCCTGTAGAAGTACCTCATCATCAAGTTCACCAGGAGGTAATATGGCAGTAACCAGGTCCTGAGTAGCATATAGAAGCTAGATTGGACTAACTAAGTCATTACTTGACCCCTGACCCCCCAGGCACATGTGGTGAACCTGCCGGGGATGGACGTTGAGCCGACCACAACCTTCACCAACCTTCCATTTCAGAAGATCGTCTAATTCCAAGGCTGCCTTTGGAAGTTGGTTTGAAGCCAAATGTCAGATTAATGTTGCATATGGATTGGATGGAATGTCTAAGAATCTCATCGAAAATCTCTAAATCTTCACTTGCTTTCCAAGATGGTGAACAGCGCAACAGATGGATGAGCTTGTGGATAGCTGAGGCAATTTTTCAGTAGAAACAGTGCATCGTGAGAGTGAAGACTGCCCAAATTGGAAGTGAAGTACTGTAGTGCTTGAATCTTCGAACCAAGTGAATTCTTTACTGAACAACGGTGCACCCAAAAGAATAGCAGTATCACATGCATTGAGTACAACAAATGTCAGCAGCAACACTTCTTAGCTGATCAAGAGCCTCAGCAGCACTAGGTCAGAGGCAGAGACAGCATGTCAAAACTGGGGGGGCTCAGCGTTCATGAAGTGGTGGGATTGTTACATTCATTCTGAATACATCCGGCATAGGCTATTACATTCTTCATGACAACCTCCAATTTTGGGGGGGCTCAGCCCCCCCTTATCAAAAAGTGGGGGAGCTCAAGCCCCCCCTGCCCCCCCAGGTTCTCTGCCTCTGTAGGTGGATCCATTGCCCCCAATGTGACCACACATTTTAGTGATAACTATATAATTGATCATCCATATATACCAGATGTTCAAATCTGAGGAAAGGCCACTGATTGGCTCTATGTATTGTGTGTAACGCACCCACTCTGGGTCCAATATGCACATACATATGCAGAGAGTCAGTATTAAGTAAGGATGGTGCAGACACGCCCATTGCCATACATAAAGGCTCACAACTCCCAAACGCAGCATACTATATTGATCTATTGAATAGTCATTCATGTGTTTGCCTGTGGTCCAGAATAATTAATAATAATAGTTATATGACATACTACTGTGTGGGATAAATGGTGGTTGCTATAGTGGTACAGAAACTAAAATCCTATAGAAGGTATGATTAACAAATCTTTCATTGTCTGAACACAATTAGTCTATAGTTTCTTGTACTTGAACTCTGTGGACAGGACATCGTCCACCAAATAGTCAAAGTAGTGCCCGTCAATGAGGCCCTCTCCCTGGTAGCCTGGGTTCATGGCCACCCAACAGAAGTTGGTGGATTCTTCTCTTTCACGTTCCATGAAGGCCCACAGGGGCTTGCGTTGAATGGGGATGGGCTCCTTGCCAGGAATGATCAGTATCTTACGAATCTCATCTAACACCACATCATTGTGGAAGAACTGGCCTGAAAGAATTGTAGAAATGCAATTTCTACTTGTGATCAAAGCACACTGCTATAATACATATATCACACAAGCTGGATTATTACTAATGGTCTATCAATGCTTAAGGACTTTCAAGTGATTATTTTAGAATCTTACCAACAAGTCCATGAGAATCGGCCGTCTTCTGTCCTGTGCTGTGCCAGTACAGATCCAAATGCTCAGTCATAAACTTGATGCTGAAACTCAACTCCACATCTTTGAGATCCACACGGACCAATGGTTGCTTGTATCCCTCTGTCGGTTGTGCTTCAGAAATTGTCAGTTTGCCGTTCTCAAATGTAATTCTCTCAATGTTTCGTGCCTCGAGAACCATCTGATTGTCAATGTGGATTTTATTCTTAATGGCCTCAAATCGAAGCTTGGTCATGTTGGATTTCTTGTAGCCGTTATTGTTGATTACAATACCCATTGTACCCAGCCAAGTGACCTCCTCCCTCAGTGCATCGGGAACAAACATGGCATTCATGTATATCTTCCGGTTGCTGATCAGGTTAAAGGCAAACCCGTGTTCTCCCTGTACTGTGTAACAGAGTGTCTTGCCATTGGAGAGAGTGACAGCAAAATGAGGATCATCTCCATTCCCATTGATTGTACATGTGAAATTATTAGGGCAGCGTAGCTCCTCGCACATCTCCATCATTCCACATGGTTCATCATCACAGTCCTCTGCAGGGAGAGTAGTGTAAGTATACAGTGGAGTAGGAAGATAAAGATTACTGGAGGGGGGGGACAGTCCCCCTCATAAAACATTGGCCCCCTGGCCCCCCTGGCCCCCCTGTTCCTACTCCTGTGACATATGCAAGTCTGAAATATATATACTTGGGTTGGAATGTACTAACCGTCATCAATAATAGTAACAGTGATGTTGTCATCATCCACTCTGCATGCAGATGTATCACTGGACCGAAGTAGAATGTTGAAAGACTCGTCCATTTCGGCATTAAAGTCATCCACAATATCGATATGGAACTCGCAGAATGTGTTGGTAGAAGTAAATACACAAGTATCACTCAGTGCAACATAGTCTCCATCATCTCCACTACCACCTATAGTGAATTGGAAGATACATAAATCATAAAATGTTTCTGATATAATATTATGAAGGGCTGAGAACCATAGTGGCACTAAATAGTCTATTCCCTTAAAATGTTTCTGAACAAAAGGAAATTCACTAAATCAAAAATACCTCAGGAATGCTAATAATTATGTATACCTTAATTCATATTTGAGCTATTTACAATTTCCCATTTGGGAGAGGCCACTTTGGATCTGAGCCCTTCATACACATGGAGGATGGTACTCACCCACTGCAGAACCATCTTCAGTCTCCACAAAGATTGTACATGTTCTTCCAGGTCCCTTTCTTATACTATTGGCAAAATCAAGTCGGAACCACAGAGCTTCATCAGAACATTCTTGTAAAGATCTGGAATTCTGGAAACTGGATGGCTCCACCACATTCAGAGTTATAAGAGCAACTGGAATATAGAGTGGATATTAAATTGAGTGTCGTTCCATACCAGAGAAACTGCATAAATAGGCTATATGGACTTAAAAAAGAGCCAGTTTGTGACTGTGCATGTCAAAATACCTACCATCATCATCAGTAATCGTCACCGTTGCAAGTGCTGGTGCCACAGTAAGGGTGTTAGGATCATTGTCTGACAGTACGACCTGGAAAATTTCGTCTCCCTCACATATGTCATCATTCTCAATTAGAACAGTGATACACATCATCATGCCAATGTTGGCTGTGTTAAACATTATGTCTTCCTGGGTAAATGTGTAGTCGTCTGGTGCTAAAGGGAAGATATGCATATATGGCCATTAGTCAACATGAGACATCTGATGCATGTCAAGTACATATCATCAAGCATCCCAGGCTAAGCAGTTGTAAGTTCATTACACTTACATATAGCACTCCCAATGCTTTGAGTAGTCAAAGTTGCACTAGCTGTTTGTCCAGGAGCAAGACTTCCAGACACAACCTCAGCACAGACCATAACAGAACGAGCTGGGTCATCTTCATCTATCATCACATTGGACTGTGTAAGTCTCACTGGCAATGCTGAAAGAAGGAAGAGTGGAAGGTGACACACTGCAAATATTTATTTCATATGTGAGTGCTTACTGTCTGTATCTAGAATTGTGACTCCGGACAGACCACCATTGGATATGATAACATCAACATTTGAGGTGGTGGCCCTCAAGTTGAATACCTCATCAGGCTCAACAATATCATCATCATTGATGCGGACAGTGGTACACTGTCTTGTTTCACCAGGCGGGAAAGTCAGTGGAGTACTGAATGGATTGTTGTCAGCATTGGCTGTGGCTGCTAATAAGCCTAGGGAAGCAAGTGGAGGAGAGTGACTACATTGTGTAGGGCAACAAAAAACATTTGATCTTTTTTTACTTACCAGCTCCAGGGTTATTCTCAGAGGCAAGGTTTATAATCACCTCTTCTGAGGGGGTGATGACTGAATCCAGGACAACACACACCTCTTGATCCATATCTTGTTCTGGAAATTCATAGTTCTGTTGTTCGATTCTGAAAGCAGCTGTTTTTAAAGAAAATGAAGAAGGAAAATTTTGAACCACCACATGAAAAGAAATTGATACATGGAGGAAGTTGCCCTGTCTTGCTTTCAATTTTTATGATAATATTTATCCACAACAAAATACTACACGTGCATACAAAGTACCTCTATCCGTGTCGTCAATTGTGATGGTAGCTCTTTCTCTCCCAGGTACAATGTCTGCATCACTACTTGCGAGGTTAACAAAGAACATTTCTCCACTAGCCTCGACAACATTATCATTGTTAATCATGACGTTGGTACACTGTTGATCTCCCCCCACAGAATCAATAGGAAATGTCAGGACACGGCTAGAAAATGCAGTGAAGTCCATAGGAGCTGTTAAAAGGTTAACAGAAAACAAGAATGGCAATAAATTAGCCTCAGTTGCCAGGCCTTCCTTTTGCATGCGTAATTGTGTGCATTCCCAATTTCAAATGTTTCCCATCCCCGCACATGCACATATACACTCAAATTTGCGTTAGACTAGCAATGCATATACATGTATATTGGCTCAATATTAATAACTAGTGGTTTACCCATAGCAGTGCCAGGTTGAGTGCTCAAGGTGACAACAACCGGTTCAAAAAGATCTCCTTGAATGAAGAGCTGCACACACACATTTACTTGAACGTCCGCCTCAGTTTCTCTGTAAATAATTGGTTCAAATCCCACCTGAGGCCCTGTATAATAAATTGTTTCATAATATGAAAGCTCCTAAGATTATCAATAAAAAAACTTGCAGTAGTATACCCTGTAATCAGAATGTCTAATGTAAACATACTTGTAAGGTCATTTATGGTAACAGTAGCCTGTTGACGGTTTGTATCGATCGTCAGCAATGGATCAGCGCTTGAGAGACGCAGAAAAAAGTCCTCATCTCCTTCAACGATATTGTCGGTGAGAAGTTGCACATCAAAGCATTGCTCTGACCCTTGACTTCCTGGGGTAGTTCCAACTGGGAAGGTCAGGGTGTTAGGATCAAGGACAGTGCTGTAGTCTGTACTAGCTGTAGGGAAAAAATTGTGTATATATGTAACATATACCTGTGGATTTTTTAACTGTGAGTGGTCATGTACAGAAAATCAATGCAACAACACTCAATATCAATTATTTAACCTGTAGCTGTTCCAGTATTGATGGTAAAGACGGAGACAGATCGTGCTACATTTAGAGGACCTCCTGATTGAAGTTGTGCACAGGCCTCGAATGTTACACCTTCGTTCCTTCTGAATGTCAGATCGACAAACCCTACAACACCACCTGATAAAACAACAACAGTTTGACAGTTACTTAACTGATGGGTATTATGCACATGCATGTAAGTCTGTATACATAGGAGCAATAGCTCACCTATATCATTATCAATGATGGTCACTGTAGCAGTTGAGTCAGCTCGACCAGGATCAACTCTAATAAGATTTGTTGGAGAGGCTAGACCAAGACTAAACATTTCATTAGGGTCTACAATATTGTCATCAATGATTGGAACACTAAAGCACTGTTGAGATGATGTAGCAGGTGAGTTAGTAACAGGAGATCCAGAGGGAAAGGTGAGAGGATTTGTTGAGGCCACTTGCATGTAATCTTGGTTGGAAGCTGTGTATTAGAATGAATGGCAGTTGTAGACAATGATCATAAAACCAATTGTTGTATTTAAGTACTTACGTTGTGAAGTGGCAGTGCCATCTGCAAAGGTCACTGTGACCTGGCTTGTAGCAGATAACGTGGTGGCTACTGAAGAGATAATCGCAACACAGACGTTGTCTAGATTACCACCAGCTACATTCTCAGCTACATTGTAAGTGTTTGGTACAAACACTGCTGTCACGGCTGCAGGTAAAAATGATTCATGTTTAGTATAATCAATGAGTAAATATTTTTAGTAGAATTGCTACAAAATCAATGTATTGATGTTTATTACCTAGCCATATTGCCCAGCAATGTATAATTTCCTATTCCGCGTTGGGCAATATTTTCCCATATTGCCCAGTTATATTGCCCAGTCAATTTTAACCAATTAAATTTCAGAGCGCATTGCGCATTGCGCGTTACGCGTATTGTTAGCAACGAGTGAACGGTAAAATGGCGGAGTTTTAACAACAGATTGAAGACGAGCTAGGTAATAAACAGCTTATTACGTGGTTTATCGGGCAATATTGCGAGTTATTGCACTCGTGTGTGAGTATTACCCTCGCCTTCGGCTCGGGCAATACCTCACACACTCGTGCAATAACTTGCCATATTGCCCGATATCCCACGCAATAAGATATATTTATTACTTACCAATATCATCATCATTGATAGTGACTGTAGCAGTGTCTGCACCATTAAGTACAGTAGCATTAACAGTGTTGGTGGTTAGGACAACTTCAAACACTTCATTGGGATCTGCAATGACATCATTGACTATGTCTACCTGGATGCAGTCCCTTGGCTGGGATAGACTCAGAGTCACAGTCATTGCTTGTGGATCGAAATCAGCGGTTGCTGAAAAATGTAGTGAAAAATCAAGTGGTACATGTTACATACAGGAACAAAGTATAGCTGGTTAGGTTATAAATTTACCAGTGGCAGCATTAGCTCCTCCTACTTCTCTTGGTGTGATTGTTCCAATGATTGTTGTTATACCGATTTCCATTAATACATTTGCTGCATCGATATCAGTATTAGAGGCAGCAATAAGTACTGCACATATTTCTTCAGATTCTCCATCTACTTCACTTGCAGTGTAAGTGTTTCTCTCAAGTCGAATTTGAACTGTTGGAATATATAGACACAGTTTACAGTTAAACATCGCCATTATGTAGCTGAGTCATTAATACAATATGAGTATATACACTTTTTTATAGCACGATTACTCATTCGAGAAGTGAGATGTTGAGTAACACACACACACACACACACACACACACACACACACACACACACACACACACACACACACACACACACACACACACACACACACACACACACACACACACACACACACACACACACACACACACACACACACACACACACACACACACACACACAGGACCAACTACAGTAACCCTCGCTGCACATGTGCACCGAGGGTTAATAATATATATTTCCATGCAATATTGTTTGCACATTGACAATGATCCTACTTGTATCTTACCAGAACAATCCCTCTCTACAGGATCACGTTCACCAAAGCCTCCAAGGCAGATCCCACAGTTGACATCAAATTCAGATGATACGCATACTCTAGTTCCGGAACACCCTCCATAGTAAGGCAGAAGACATTTATCCAATCAGAGATAGATACAAGTGATAGTGATGTCCAACAACCATATAATATACTGACTCACTCTCGCACAGTGTAGTGGTCTCGTCATCTCCACCCGTACAATCCTCATTGCCATCACAGAGCTGGAGGACATCAATAAGGATGCCTGGACTGCATGCGAACATTGGACCATTTGGATTATCTGTGCAGGGTTTAATATGAGGGAATGGGGCTCAACCAACTGGCGGACTACTTTGCGTATATATATATATATATATTATAACCCTATAAACCGCCATCCGGATGCTCGACGCCTCTTAACTACGCGGTAGCCGGTCCAAACTGCAAGGTAGGCCAGATGCTACTGTCAGTCCTAGATGCTTGTACCTTTAGCACTAGCTAAGCTAGTCCCCTACCACTAGTCAGCTTCAAGTAAGCCAGGTATATATGCACAACCAAAGCGCAGAACATATACACTTGAGTGGATTTGGAGCATTTTATTAACTGGTCGCACTATTCTGTAACTTACTGCACTCCAGTGCTACAAGGTTTGTGCCCTCATCAGAACCACCATCGCAGTCTTCGTTGCCATCACACAGCATGTCCCTTGAATAACACTGCAGTTCATTCGGGTCCAAAAGAGGACATGACAGATTGTCTCTGTCATTGTTGGGATCTGGGTCGTCACGATCTTCGCACGGCAAATCGTTGCCAATGCTAAAACTCTGACCCACAGTTCGTTGAACTACTGCTAGTAGCAGGCAAACCAGCACCACCTTGCGGCGCATTGCAAAAGCCATCTTTCCCTGCGCTCAAACTGGACTTGGAAAGCACGAAAATAAGACAGATTCTATTTCTAACCGTTTTATAAAGCTTGGCTACAGGCTGCATCTCTGCGCTCCAGGTATTTCGTAGTGGGCGGTCGTACCTGGTACACGATTCGGCATCGTGGTACCAAAAGACGGTACGATGGCTCCTCGAAGTTCAATAAATCAACACGCATAGACCAACCCAACCCCAATAATCGGTCCTCCGGTGTCACGGTAAAATGGGGACCCCCTAAAATAGGGACCCCCGTCCCTATAATCCCGGTAAAATGGGGACCCCCGTCCCCATTTTACCGGTAGGATAGGGACCCCCTCGTGGGAATAGGGACTCCTAGATCTACTACTGTCACGGTGAGGTGTGGCGAATCAATTGATCTACGGAGGCTGCACGACGTAGGATAGGGACCCCTCATGGTAATAAAGACCCCTAGATCATAGATATTCCTCTATGCCTAGATCTGCTGTTCTCACAGGAATCAATAGGTGACTGGTCTACGCACTGTTTTGGTATGCACGACAGTAGTACAGGGAGCCCCTAGCTTGTTTCTGCAATTATTCTAAAGCAAACAATTCATATAAAATCCAACATACTAGTGCATGTAGTCTAACTAAACACGTGCATTGTATAAAACCTAGCATTGACCCATGCACTGTGATCGAGGTGCAGTAGTACACGTGGGATGATACCATTCTAGGCATCTGTCACACCTTTTTTCTGCAGTGTTTTCCTCTGGAGTCTCGCACTTCCTCGTTGTGCTATGCCTATGCTACATAATATAGCTTGACCTCAACATCCGCCCGTCGAAGTATGCTAGTAGACCTAACCTATATACCGCGTCTGCACTTCTTACAGACCATAGGTCAACTTCTTTAGCAACCCTGCCTTCTCTCTACTGAGTCTTAACATCAGAATTCACCCGTCGCAGAACCTTTGTACCGCGCAGTCAGGGGTCCCCATTCTCATGAGAGGGTCCCCATTTTACCGGGATTATGGGGACGGGGGGTCCCCATTCTCATGGGGTCCCCATGAGAATGGGGATGCTATAGCCATGCCCCAATGCTATAGCCATGCCTATGCTACATAATATGTCTTGACCTCAACATCCGCCCGTCGAAGTATGCTAGTAGACCTAACCTATATACCGCGTCTGCACTTCTTACAGACCATAGGTCAACTTCTTTAGCAACCCTGCCTTCTCTCTACTGAGTCTTAACATCAGAATTCACCCGTCGCAGAACCTTTGTACCGCGCAGTCAGGGGTCCCCATTCTCATGAGAGGGTCCCCATTTTACCGGGATTATGGGGACGGGGGGTCCCCATTCTCATGGGGTCCCCAAAATTTTATGACACCGGCCCAGTATATACGTATGTCCTTCACATAATTCTGACACTGTGCAGATTGGCCCTAGGAGTGTATATCTATGTAGACTAATAGTATACAGTAAAGCTAACACACAATGTATATAAAACCATGGGAGATAACTGTCAATCGATCTGCATCTCTAGCTATCTATACTATATCTCTCTCAGGCAGTTCCACTCAGCTCCAATGTCTGTGCTCTTGCAAACGCTGAAAAAGAGAATTGATCATAATTAGTTCATGTGACATTATAGATACCCTCCTATATTTTGGGAGCTGCCATTATATCATTGGAGTTTTGCAGAGAAATTTCTCACCTCCAGTTGTTGGTGCTGTTCTAGATTGAATAGACTAGCAGGCAGGCCTCAGGCTCACATATTGTGTATGGCATGAAATGCAGGTGAATTTTTATATTTATATATATAAGCCTATAAAGCCCTCCTGCTCTTCAACCACAACATACTCAGTTTTCATTGCTGGAAAATCGGTTCCCACTTTAGGACTTGAACACCTATGTTCAACCATTAACCTAGAGGCTTACCACGACACTGAGGACAATGGGGGGTCGAGCAACTGTCCAACTTGGTGGCTATTTCCATTGTGTGTGCACAAGGCCTCACAACTCTCTCCTGTACAGTGCCACCTCTGACCGCTCAAACTGTCACTCTGACAAACACTGCAGATCTCTTTCAAGGGTGCTAAAGTGTTCTGATAAGCTGTAGATGATGGGGACCCCTCTAATCAGAAACTCTTAATGAGGACATCTTGTTGTCGAAAATTGACATTATCATCTATGCATCTCAGCAGTACAGCTGCCACAGTAGTTAGGTCGGCACACGGCAGAGTCATTTGAGGGGCACACGGCATTGGTACATGGGTCACCATTGCACGTGACTAGCAGGATCCCATCCGAACAGACTGTAGGGAGGAGAAAAGGACAGGTAGCTCTCACATGGAAAAATGTGTATACATAGCACACTACTGAGCAAAGTGTAGTGGTTGAATCTTCGAACCAAGTGAATTCTTTACTGAACAACGGTGCACCCAAAAGAGTAGCAGTATCACATGCATTGAGTACAACAAATGTCAGTAGCAACACTTCTTAGCTGATCAAGAGCCTCAGCAGCACTAGGTGGATCCATCATCCCCAATATGACCTCACATTTTAGTGATAACTGTATACTTGATCATCCATATACCAGATGTTCAAATCTGAGGAAAGGCCACTGATCAGCTCTATGTATTGTGTGTAACGTGAAGGCACCCATTCTGGGTCTCATATGCACATACATATGCAGAGAGTCAGTATTAAGTAAGGATGGCGCAGACACGCCCATTGCCATACATAAAGGCTCACAACTCCCAAACGCAGCATACTATATTGATCTATTGAATAGTCATTCATGTGTTTGCCTGTGGTCCAGCATAATTAATAATAATAGTTATATGACATACTACTGTGTGGGATAAATGGTGGTTGCTATAGTGGTACAGAAACTAAAATCCTATAGAAGGTATGATTAACAAATCTTTCATTGTCTGAACACAATTAGTCTATAGTTTCTTGTACTTGAACTCTGTGGACAGGACATCGTCCACCAAATAGTCAAAGTAGTGCCCGTCAATGAGGCCCTCTCCCTGGTAGCCTGGGTTCATGGCCACCCAACAGAAGTTGGTGGAGTCTCCCATTTCACGTTCCATGAAGGCCCACAGGGGCTTGCGTTGAATGGGGATGGGCTCCTTGCCAGGAATGATCAGTATCTTACGAATTTCATCTAACACCACATTATTGTGGAAGAACTGGCCTGAAAGAGTTGAAGAGATGTTTTGATCAAAGCAGAACATGTGCACACACATATATACACTGACAATGACCTAAGAAAAAGATGATTACTTTAGAGCAGTACTTATCTTACCAACAAGTCCATGAGAATCGGCCGTCTTCTGTCCTGTGCTGTGCCAGTACAGATCCAAATGCTCAGTCATAAACTTGATGCTGAAACTCAACTCGACATCTTTGAGATCCACACGGACAAATGGTTGCTTGTATCCCTCTGTCGGTTGTGCTTCAGAGATTGTAAGTTTGCCGTTCTCAAATGTAATTCTCTCAATGTTTCGTGCCTCGAGAACCATCTGATTGTCAATGTGGATTTTATTCTTAATGGCCTCAAATCGAAGCTTGGTCATGTTGGATTTCTTGTAGCCATTATTGTTGATTACAATACCCATTGTACCCAGCCAAGTCACCTCCTCCCGCAGTGCATCAGGAACAAACATGGCATTCATGTATACCTTCTGGTTGCTGATCAGGTTAAAGGCAAACCCGTGTTCTCCCTGTACTGTGTAACAGAGTGTCTTGCCATTGGAGAGAGTGACAGCAAAATGAGGATCATCTCCAACTGCTTCTGGTATACATGTGAAATTATTGGGGCAGCGTAGTTCCTCGCACATTTCTGTCATTCCACACGGTTCATCATCACAGTCCTCTGCAGGGACAGTAGTTAAGTATACAGTGGAGTAGGAAGATAAAGATTACTGGGGGGGACAGTCCCCCTCATAAAACATTGGCCCCCTGGCCCCCCTGGCCCCCTGTTCCTACTCCTGTGACATATGCAAGTCTGAAATATATATACTTGGGTTGGAATGTACTAACCGTCATCAATAATAGTAACAGTGATGTTGTCATCATCCACTCTGCATGCAGATGTATCATCGGACTGAAGTAGAATGTTGAAAGTCTTGTCCATTTCGGCATTAAAGTCATCCACAATATCGATATGGAACTCGCAGAATGTGTTGGTAGAAGTAAATGTACAACTATCACTCAGTGCAACATAGTCTCCATCATCCCCACTACCAGCTATAGTGAATTGGAAGATACATAAATCATAAAATGTTTCTGATATAATATTATGAAGAGCTGAGAACCATAGTGGCACTAAATAATCTATTCCCTTGAAATGTTTCAGAACAAAAGGAAATTCACTAAATCAAAAATACCTCAGGAATGCTAATATGTATACCTTAATTCATATTTGGGCTATTTACAATTTCCCATTTGGGAGGGGCCACTTTGGATCTGAGCCCTTCATACACATGGAGGATGGTACTCACCCACTGCAGAACCATCTTCAGTCTCCACAAAGATTGTGCATGCTCTTCCAGGTCCCTTTCTTATACTATTGGCAAAATCAAGTCGGAACCACAGAGCTTTATCAGAACATTCTTGTAAAGATCTGGAATCCTGGAAACTGGATGGCTCCACCACATTCAGAGTTATAAGAGCAACTGGAATATAGAGTGGATATTAAATTGAGTGTCGTTCCATACCATAGAAACTGCATAAATAGGCTATATAGACTTCAAAGGAGCCAGTTTGTGACTGTGCATGTCAAAATACCTACCATCGTCATCAGTAATCGTCACCGTTGCAAGTGCCGGTGCCACAGTGAGGGTGTTTGGATCATTGTCTGACAGTACGACCTGGAAAGTTTCATCTCCCTCACATATGTCATCATTCTCAATTGGAACAGTGATACACATCATCATGCCAATATTGTTTGTGTTAAACATTATGTTTTGTTGGGTAAATGTGTAGTCATCTGGTGCTAAAGGGAAGATATAGCCATTAGTCAACATGAGACATATGATGCATGTCAAGTACATATTATCAAGCATCCCAGGCTAAGCAGTTTTAAGTTCATTACACTTACATATAGCACTCCCAACGCTTTGAGTAGTCAAAGTTGCACTAGCTGTTTGTCCAGGAGCAAGACTTCCAGACACAACCT
Source organism: Theonella swinhoei (assembly GCA_963970385.1). Taxonomy (NCBI): domain Eukaryota; kingdom Metazoa; phylum Porifera; class Demospongiae; order Tetractinellida; family Theonellidae; genus Theonella; species Theonella swinhoei. Next base: position 739,174 of record OZ019952.1, on the reverse strand, counting down.
CAGCACAGACCATTACAGAACCAGCTGGGTCATCTTCATCTATCATCACATTGGACTGTGTAAGTCTCACTGGCAATGCTAAAAGAAGGGAGAGTGGAAGGTGACACACTGCAAATATTTATTTCATATGTGAGTGCTTACTGTCTGGGTCTAGAATTGTGACACTGGACAGACCACCATTGGATATGATAACATCAACATTTGAGGTGGTGGCCCTCAAGTTGAATACCTCATCAGGCTCAACAATATCATCATCATTGATGCGGACTGTGGTACACTCTCTTGTTTCACCAGGCGAGAAAGTCAGTGGAGTACTGAATGGATTGTAGTCAACATTGGCAGTGGCTGCTAACAGGCCTAGGGAAGCAAGTGGAGGACAGTGACTACATTGTGTGTAGAGCAACAAAAAATATTTGATTTACTTACCAGCTCCAGGGTTATTCTCAGAGGCAAGGTTTATAATCACCTCTTCTGAGAGGGTGATGGCTGAATCCAGGACAACACACACCTCTTGATCCATATCCTGTTCTGGAAATTCATAGTTCTGTAGTTCGATTCTGAAAGTAGCTGTTTTTCAAGAAAAAGGAAATTTTGAACCACCACATGAAGAGAATTTGATACATGGAGGAAGTTGCCCTGTCTTGCTTTTTTTAAATAATTGTGGTCATATATAATATTTACCCACAACCCACAGGTAAATATGATTCATGTTTAGTATAACCAATGAGTAAAGTATCGGGCAAATTCCGCACTGAAATAGATGGGCAATAGCTCACCTATATCATTATCAATGATGGTCACTGTAGCAGTTGAATCAGCTCGACCAGGATCAACTCTAATAAGATTTGTTGGAGAGGCTAGACCAAGACTGAAGATTTCGTTAGACTCATCAATAATGTCATCAACGATTGGAACACTAAAGCACTGTTGAGATGATGTAGCAGGTGAGTTAGTAACAGGAGATCCAGAGGGAAAGGTGAGAGGATTTGTTGAGGCCACTTGCATGTAATCTTGGTTGGAAGCTGTGTATTAGAATGAATGGCAGTAGTGACAATGATCATAAAACCAATTGTTGTATTTAAGTACTTACGTTGTGAAGAGGCAGTGCCATCTGCAAAGGTCACTGTGACCTGGCTTGTAGTAGATAACGTGGCGGCTACTGGCGAGATAATCGCAACACAGACATCTTGAAGATTACCACCAGCTACATTTTCAGCTACATTGTAAGCGTTTTGTACGTACACAGCTGTCACCGCTGCAGGTAAAACCATCCATGTTTAGTAGAATTGCTACAAAATCAATGTATTGATGTTTATTACTTACCAATATCATCATCACTGATAGTGACTGTAGCAGTGTCTGCACCATCAAGTACAACAGCATTAACAGTGCTGGTGGTTAGGACAACTTCAAACACTTCATTGGGATCTGGAATGACATCATTGACTATGTCTACCTGGATGCATTCCCTTGGCTGGGATAGACTCAGAGTCACAGTCATTGCTTGTGGATCGAAATCAGCGGTTGCTGAAAAATGTAGTGAGCAGTTAAAAAATCAAGTGGTGTACATGTTATGTACAGGAACAAAGTATAGCTGGTTAGGTTATAAATTTACCAGTGGCGGCATTAGCTCCTCCTACTTCTCTTGGTGTGATTGTTCCAATGATTGTTGTTATACCGATTTCCGTTAATGCATTTGCTACATCTATATCAGTATTAGAGGCAGCAATAAGTACTGCACATATTTCTTCAGATTCTCCATCTACTTCACTTGCAGTGTAAGTGTTTCTCTCAAGTCGAATTTGAACTGTTGGAATATATAGACACAGTTTACAGTTAAACATCGCCATTATGTAGCTGAGTCATTAATACAATATGAGTATGTACACTTTTTTATAGCACGATTACTCATTCGAGAAGTGAGATGTTTATTTCCATGCAATATTGTTTGCACATTGTCACTGATCTTACTTGTATCTTACCAGAACAATCCCTCACTACAGGATCACGTTCCACAAAGCCTCCAAGGCAGACTCTACAGTTGACATCAAATTCAGATGATATGCATTCTCTAGTTCCAGAACACCCTCCATAGTAAGGCAGAAGACACTTATCTGTAGTCCAATCAGAGATATATACAAGTGATAGTGATGTCCAACAACCATATATTATATACTGACTCACTCTCGCACAGTGTAGTGGTCTCGTCATCTCCACCGTCACAATCCTCGTTGCCATCACAGAGCTGGAGGACATCAATAAGGACGCCTGGACTGCATGCGAACATTGGACCGTTTGGATTATCTGTGCAGGGTTTAATATGAGGGAATGCGGCTCAACCAACTGGCGGACTACTTCCGTCTGGATGCGTATATACGTATAACCGTAAACCGCCATCCGGATACTCAACGCCTTTAACTACGCGGTCGCCGGTCCAAACACTGCAAGGTAGGCCAGATGCCAGATTGTATATCTGTAATATATATATATATTTTTTTTTAAGGTAGGCCAGATGCTACTGTCCTAGACAAGGGCGTCGGAGCCGTAGCGGCTGGGGCGGCCATGGCCGTCCCACTTTTTATCCATATCAGCTGTAGGCGCAGCGCCTTCAACTCTCAACAGTAGACTCTTGACGATCGGTTTCGGACAACAGTGTATGAATAACTGAATGCCAGGCGGCCGCACCGCACTGTGCACGCGTATGTGCCCCGCCCCATATACGCACGCCCTGTACTGTTACCGCTCGATGGTGCCTTCTGTGCCTACCTGGGCCCTCTGCCACTGTTACAAAGCCTGCTTTGCGCGGGAGGGAACCCCCTACCCGCAACCACCCCTTCGCGGCTGATAAGCGCCGCAACCATTGGCCGCTACACTTCAAATTGCCTTCCGACGCTCTTGCTAGATGCTTGTACCTTTAGCACTAGCTAAGCTAGTCCCCTACCACTAGTCAGCTTCAAGTAAGCCAGGTATATATGCACAACCAAATCGGATGATCGACCTAATAACCAACTTCGACAGCGCAGAACATACGTAGAGTCGAATTTCGCCAGGCATCTAATTTCGATAGTATAAACAGCACGCTCAACAGTGCTCTGCTAATTCTAACTACATGCTCTTACAGACAGGTGCGAGGGCACTAACATTTAGAAGTTTGAAGAGATTCAACCTAATAGAAGCGAAGCGATGAACGTGAGAAGTGACCTGCTTCGATTTTCGTCAGCTCGATATCTATTTTCGCTTTAGAACTAGAGCTTAGCTAATACACGCTGAAATAACTCTATATAGAGCGTACTGTAGAGTGGAGCAATCGCTGCAACAAGAAAACCTGGTAACTGCTACAGCTGGCTCCTGACGAATTAATGTGCTGAATCAGCAAAAATAACTTCTGCATGGAACAGGTACGGAAGTTACTGCTGAGACTTGTATTACAGTATATGTTCAGCTGAGAACATTGACTTTAATGTGTGATAACTAATCACACTGAGAACGCTATATCATCACACTGAAATCACACATTAAAGTTCGATGAAAACAATGTTCTCAGCTGAACATACACTGTAATACATCAATACAATTGAATACAAGTCTCAGCAGTAACTTTCGTATCTGTTCCATGCAGAAGTTATTTTTGTTGATTCAGCACATTAATTCGTCAGGAGCCAGCTGTAGCGGGGAGTTGCCAGGTTCTATTGTTGCAGGGATTGCTCCACTCTACAGTATGCTCTATATAGAGTTATTTCAGTATGTCTTAGCAAGGCTCTAGTTCCGTCTTTCAGGCAAAAACGAAAATAGATATCGAGCTGACGAAAATCGAAGTATTCTGCCGGCGGCAGGTCACTTCTCACGTTCATCGCTTCGCTTCTATTAGGCTGAATCTCTTCAAACTTCTAAATGTTAGTACCCTCGTACCTGTCTGTAAGAGCATGTAGTTAGAATTAGCAGAGTACTGTTGAGCGTGCTGTTTAGACTGTCAGATGCCTGGCGCCGGGAAATTCGATACCTTACTCTATATACTTGCGTGTATTTGCAGCATTCTATTAACTGGTTGCATTATATATCCTGTAACTTACTGCACTCCAGTGCTACAAGGTTTGTGCCCTCATCAGAACCACCATTGCAGTCTGGGTTGCCATCACACAGCATGTCCCTTGAATAACAGTCCAGTTCGTCCTGGTTCAAAAGAGGACAGGACAGATTGTCTCTGTCGTTGTTGGGATCTGGGTCGTCACGATCTTCGCACGGCAAATCGTTGCCAATGGTAAGACTCTGACCCACAGTTCGTTGAACTACTGCTAGTAGCAGGCAAACCAGCACCACCTTGCTGCGCATTGCAAAAGCCATCTTTCCCTGCGCTCAAGCTGGACTTGGAAAGCACGAAAATAAGACGGACACAATTTCTAACCGTTTTATAAAGCTTGGCTACAGGCTGCATCTCTGCGCTCCAGGTATTTCGTAGTGGGCGGTCGTACCTGATACACGATTCGGCATCGTGGGTACCAAAAGATACGATAGCGCCTCGAAGTTCAGTAATTCAACACGCATACCAACCCCAATAACGGTCGTCCGGCCCAATAGATACGTATGTCCTTCGAATAATTCTGACACTGTGCAGATTGGCCCTAGGAGTGTATATCTATGTAGACTAATAGTATACAGTAAAGCTAACACACAATGTATATAAAACCATGAGAGATAACTGTCAATCTGCATCTCTAGCTATATATAACTACATGTCTCTCAGGCAGTTCCACTCAGCTCCAATGTCTGTGCTCTTGCAAACGCTGAAAAAGAGAATGGATCATAATTAGTTCATGTGGCATTATAGATACCCTCCTATATTTTGGGAGCTGCCATTATAACATTGGAGTTTATATATAACTATATATATATCTTATTGCGTGGATATCGGTGGGATATCGGGCAATATGGCAAGTTATTGCACGAGTGTGTGAGGTATTGCCCGAGCCGAAGGCGAGGGTAATACTCAAACACGAGTGCTATAACTCGCAATATTGCCCGATAAACCACGTAATAAGCTGTTTATTACCTAGCTCGTCTTCAACCTGCTGTTAAAACTCCGCCATTTTACCGTTCACTCGTTGCTACAATACGCGTAACGCGCAATGCGCAATGCGCTCTGAAATTTAATTGGTTAAAATTGACTGGGCAATATAACTGGGCAATATGGGAAAATATTGCCCAGCGCGGAATAGGAAATTATACATTGCTGGGCAATATGGCTAGGTAATAAATATATATATAAGCCTATAAAGCCCTCCTGCTCTTCAACCACAACATACTCAGTTTTCATTGCTGGAAAATCTGTTCCCATTGTAGGAGTTGAACCTATGTTCAACCATTAACCTAGAGGCTTACCACTACCAATACCCTTGATTCTCATTGATGCAGATATCTGTACACAGGCTGCCTCCTCCGTCCTCACATTCATTAATATCTGCATATAGAGCACAAACTATGCCTCAACACTGTAAAAAATTAAAGGTGGTTTTAACCCTTCTGTGGTTGTTTGAGTTACAACTTGAGTATACTATAGGTACAGCTGGCAAATGCTTTCGAGATAAACATAGAGCTATGAGCAACCTGGCTTCTGAAAACCACCATCCACTAGTGATTTGAGGAACTCAACCACATGACAACTCAGGAATGTATGTAGTAATATAGCAATTCATCATGTTTCCCCTAGCCATTATTGAGTTTCTCCTCATTAACGGAGAATGTATATAGTGCCAGTATAATGCTTTATTTTCATGCAACTGAGGCGGGGGGGAAACTTGATGAATTGCTATATCACTACATACATTCCTGAGTTGTCATGTGGTTGAGTTCCTCAAATCACTAATGGATGATGGTTTTCAGAAGCCAGTAGCTCTATGTTTATCTCGAAAGCATTTGCCAGCTCTAGCTATAGTATACTCAAGTTGTAACTCAAACAACCACAGAAGGGTTAAAACCACCTTTAATTTTTTACAGTGAAAATGTGGCAAAGTGTGACATCCCTCATCAGAGGGGATATTTAGAAAATAACAGAATGTCTCAAACCACATATATAGTTTTTCATAGAAGATAATTCTTGGCCTAATTTCCTAACTCTAGCCTGTTCTATAGCCGTAAGGGACCCAACACATTGGTATTTGAGGTGGAGCTATCTGAAATATTATCAAGGTTCTCCCCACCTTCAAAGGAGTATTTGGGGCAACATCTTCCCAGGGAATCTGTTCCCCCTGTACTGTGGTACTGGTTGGACTCCCAACCCTCCCTCCATGAGAAGGGGACACGAGGACTGTGGACAGCGGCAGTTGAACGTCACGCAGCATTCGGAGTGACGAGTCTCTATGAATACAGAGTCGGGAGGGCAGGGGTAGTAGGGCTGGGTAGGACAGTCACACATAGTGTTGCCTGACATCAGACATGCTCTCAGTGCTGATGTTGATGGTGGCTTGACACAAAACACTGGATCATCAACTGTGAATGAGAATGACACACATTAGAAAGTTAGGTGTATGGTAGCCTTGTGGAGGAACCCCTCTTATCAGGACAGCTTGGTTAACAGGACACCATTACTGTCCTAACTAAGCCATAAAATCAGGACATCTCTTGCTTCCTTCTGTCCCTGTTTGTATCAGCACTAGAGAGGCTATTAGCTATACTTACCATTGAATAGTATGGGAGTATCACTAACAAACCACTCAGCAGTGCAGCTGCCACAGTAGTTAGGTCGACACACGGCAGAGTCATTTGAGGGGCACACGGCATTGGTACATGGGTCACCATCGCACGTGACCAGCAGGATCCCATCCAAACAGACTGTAGGGAGGAGAAAAGGACAGGTAGCTCTCACATGGAAAAATGTGTATACATAGCACACTACTGAGCAAAGTGTAGTGCTTGAATCTTTGTGAACAACGAACCAAGTGAATTCTTTACTGAACAATGGTGCACCCAAAAGAATAGCAGTATCACATGCATTGAGTACAACAAATGTCAGGAGCAACACTTCTTAGCTGATCAAGAGCCTCAGCAGCACTAGAGTAAGTAATCGAAGGTCGGACACCATGTAATATCGGACATTTTCCTGAAGCGTACAAGCAAAGTTAGTCCATGCTTTGTAGGTTACACTATAGAACTACATAATCTTCTCTCGTATATCAAGTTTGGAGTGCTAGAAAGCTTTTACCGTTGAGCTAGGTCGTCGAAAAAACCGACAACCGATATTCCGTAATATCGGCCGACTGACTTCAATCACCGTACGCCTGGAAAATCTCTACATAGATCTCGACCCAAAGTGATCTGACTACACAGACTAGAAGAGCAACTAATGTACTCCCAATATGCGAGATATCAATAGACTCCGTTCATGCATCATGCAGTACTCGCGGTGGAATTTGAGCAAGTCAAGTGTCGTAATATCGGACACCCCTCCACAAGGATATTGCAAGTTGGAAGAGAGAACCAGCGTTCAAAGCCTCGACTACTGTGATTGAAGTTGGCCCAAAACAGTATTGAATATAATTATACAGTTAAATAATAGTTAGACACGGATTCAAGGGAGCTACAGTATTTAGAAACCTTCGGGCCCGGAACCGGCAGCGCCTCGAAGCGCCTATAAGCGGAGCGAGGGGGCTGAAGGCTTCTAATACTGAGTTCCCTCGATTTGGCGTCTAACTATTATTTAATTGTATAATTCTATTAAATACTCATTTGGTCAACACTCAATCACGGCAGTCGAGGCTTTGAGAGCTATTTCTCCCTTCCAACTTGCAATTTCCTTGTGGAGGTGTGTCAGATATTTAATACGACACTTGACTTGCTCAAATTCCATCGCGAGTACTGCATGATGCGTGAACGGAGTCCATTGATATCTCGCATATTGGGAGTACATTAGCGGCTCTTCTAGTTTATGTAGTCAGATCACTTTGGGTCGAGATCTATGTAGAGATTTTCCAGGCGTACGGTGATTGATGTCAGTCAGGCGATAATACGGAATATCGGTTGTCGGTATTTTCGACGACATAGCTCAACGGTAAAAGCTTTCTAGCACTCCAAACTTGGTACACGAGAGAAGCTTAAGTAGTTCTATAGTGTAACCTACAAAGTATGAAGTAGATTCGTTTGTAAGCCTCAAGAGAACGTCCGATATTACATGGTGTCCGACCTTTGATTACTTACTCTAGGTGGATCCATCGCCCCCACACTTTAGTGATAACTGTACGCCCTCACATTTTAGTAATAACTGTATAATTGATCATCCATATATACCAGATGTTCAAATCTGAGGAAAGGCCACTGATGGGCTCTATGTATTGTGTGTAACGCACCCACTCTGGGTCCAATATGCACATACATATGCAGAGAGTCAGTAATAAGTAAGGATGGCGCAGACACGCCCATTGCCATACATAAAGGCTCAGAACTCCCAAACGCAGCATACTATATTGATCTATTGAATAGTCATTCATGTGTTTGCCTGTGGTCCAGCATAATTAATAATAATAGTTATATGACATACTACTGTGTGGGATAAATGGTGGTTGCTATAGTGGTACAGAAACTAAAATCCTATAGAAGGTATGATTAACAAATCTTTCATTGTCTGAACACAATTTGTCTATAGTTTCTTGTACTTGAACTCTGTGGACAGGACATCATCCACCAAATAGTCAAAGTAGTGCCCGTCAATGAGGCCTTCTCCCTGGTAGCCTGGGTTCATGGCCACCCAGCAGAAGTTGGTGGAGTCTCCCATTTCACGTTCCATGAAGGCCCACAGGGGCTTGCGTTGAATGGGGATGGGCTCCTTGCCAGGAATGATCAGTATCTTACGAATTTCATCTAACACCACATCATTGTGGAAGAACTGGCCTGAAAGAATTGAAGAGATGTTGTGATCAAAGCAGAACATGTGCACACACATATATACGTATATACACTGACAATGACCTAAGAAAAAGATGATAATTTTAGAGCAGTTGCTATCTTACCAACAAGTCCATGAGAATCGGCCGTCTTCTGTCCTGTGCTGTGCCAGTACAGATCCAAATGCTCAGTCATGAACTTGATGCTGAAACTCAACTCAATATCTTTGAGATCCACACGGACAAATGGTTGCTTGTATCCCTCGGTCGGTTGTGCTTCAGAAATTGTCAGTTTGCCATTCTCAAATGTAATTTTCTCAATGTTTCGTGCCTCAAGAACCATCTGATTGTCAATGTGGATTTTATTCTTAATGGCCTCAAATCGAAGCTTGGTCATGTTGGATTTCTTGTAGCCATTATTGTTGATTACAATACCCATTGTACCCAGCCAAGTCACCTCCTCCCTCAGTGCATCAGGAACAAACATGGCATTCATGTATACCTTCTGGTTGCTGATCAGGTTAAAGGCAAACCCGTGTTCTCCCTGTACTGTGTAACAGAGTGTCTTGCCATTGGAGAGAGTGACAGCAAAATGAGGATCATCTCCAACTGCTTCTGGTATACATGTGAAATTATTAGGGCAACGTAGCTCCTCACACATCTCCATCATTCCACACGGTTCATCATCACAGTCCTCTGCAGGGAGAGTAGTGTAAGTATACAGTGGAGTAGGAAGATAAAGATTACTGGGGGGGGGGGGGGGGGGGGGCAGTCCCCCTCATAAAACATTGGCCCCCTGGCCCCCCTGGCCCCCCTGTTCCTACTCCTATAACATATGCAAGTGTGAAATATATATACTTGAGTTGGAATGGAATAATGACTACTAACCGTCATCAACAATAGTAACAGTGATGTTGTCATCATCCACTCTGCATGCAGATGTATCACTGGACCGAAGTAGAATGTTGAAAGACTCGTCCATTTCAGCATTAAAGTCATCCACAATATCAATATGGAACTCGCAGAATGTGTTGGTAGAAGTAAATACACAAGTATCACTCAGTGCAACATAGTCTCCATCATCTCCACTACCAGCTATAGTGAATTGGAAGATACATAAGTCATAAAATGTTTCTTATATAATATTATGAAACACTGAGAACCATAGTGGCACTAAATAGTCTATTCCCTTGAAATGTTTCAGAACAAAAGGAAATTCACTAAATCAAAAATACCTCAGGAATGCTAATATGTATACCTTAATTCATATTTGAGTTATTTACAATTTCCCATTTGGGAGGGGCCACTTTAGATCTGAGCCCTTCATACACATGGAGGACGGTACTCACCCACTGCAGAACCATCTTCAGTTTCCACAAAGATTGTGCATGTTCTTCCAGGTCCCTTTCTTATACTATTGGCAAAATCAAGTCGGAACCACAGAGCTTCATCAGAACATTCTTGTAAAGATCTGGAATTCTGGAAACTGGATGGCTCCACCACATTCAGAGTTATAAGAGCAACTGGAATATAGAGTGGATATTAGATTGAGTGTCGTTCCATACCAGAGAAACTGCATAAATAGGCTAAGCCACTTTGTGACTGTGCATGTCAAAATACCTACCATCATCATCAGTAATCGTCACCGTTGCAAGTGCTGGTGCCACAGTAAGGGTGTTAGGATCATTGTCTGACAGTACGACCTGGAAAATTTCATCTCCCTCACATATGTCATCATTCTCAATTGGAACAGTGATACACATCATCATGCCAATGTTGGCTGTGTTAAACATTATGTCTTCCTGGGTAAATGTGTAGTCGTCTGGTGCTAAAGGGAAGATATGCATATATAGCCATTAGTCAACATGAGACATCTGATGCATGTCAAGTACATATTATCAAGCATCCCAGGCTAAGCAGTTGTAAGTTCACTTACATATAGCACTCCCGACGACGTTTTGAGTAGTCAAAGTTGCACTAGCTGTTTGTGCAGGAGCAAGACTTCCAGACACAACCTCAGCACAGACCATAACAGAACGAGCTGGGTCATCTTCATCTATCATCACATTGGACTGTGTAAGTCTCACTGGCAATGCTGAAAGAAGGAAGAGTGGAAGGTGACACACTGCAAATATTTATCTTATATGTGAGTGCTTACTGTCTGGGTCTAAAATTGTGACTGTGGACAGACCACCATTGGATATGATAACATCAACATTTGAGGTGGTGGCCCTCAAGTTGAATACCTCATTAGGCTCAACAATATCATCATCATTGATGCGGACGGTGGTACACTCTCTTATTTCACCAGGCGAGAAAGTCAGTTGAGTACTGAATGGATTGTAGTCAGCATTGGCTGTGGCTGCTAATAAGCCTAGGGAAGCAAGTGGAGGTGAGTGACTACATTGTGTGTAGAGCAGCAAAAAACATTTGATTTACTTACCAGCTCCAGGGGCATTCTCGGAGGCAAGGTTTATAATCACCTCTTCTGAGGGGCTGATAGGTGGATCGAGGACAACACACACCTCTTGATCCATATTCTGTTCTGGAAATTCATAGTTCTGTTGTTCGATTCTGAAAGTAGCTGTTTTTCAAGAAAACGAAAAAGGAAATTTTGAACCACCACATGAAGAGAAATTGATACATGGAGGAAGTTGCCCTGTCTTGCTTTTTTAAAATAATTGTGGTCATAATATTTACCCACAACAAAATACTACACATGCATGCAAAGTACCTCTATCCATGTCGTTAATTGTGATGGTAGCTCTTTCTCTCCCAGAAACAATGTCTGCATCATTACTTGTGAGGTCAACAAAGAACATTTCACTATCCTCGACAACATTATCATTGTTAATCATTACGTTGGTACACTGTTCAGCTCCCGAACCAGAATTCATAGGAAATGTCAGGACACGGCCAGAAAATGGATCGTAGTCCATAGGAGCTGTGAAAAATATTTCCAGTTAATTATTCTCTAACAGAGAACAAGAATGGCAATATATTAGCCTCTGTCCTTCTCAATTGTACGTGCGTCAAATGTTTCACACAATCAAAAACATGCACAATTTACACACAATGGGAAAGGCCTAGGCAACAAGGAAGGCCTATTTCATTATTCATTTTTGTTTTGAGTTGTTTTGTTGCCTTCTTTGTTTGTATGCATGTTGCATTTTTTTTGTATAGGTTAACAGAGTTTTATTTTTTCCCCATTTATTTATTGCTATTTTTGAAGGCCTAGCAATACATAATATAGATGTTTACCCATAGCAGTGCCCGGTTGAGTGGTCAAGAAGACATCCAGTGGTGCAGGAAGAGCGCCTTGAATGAAGAGCTGCACGCACACCTCTTCTTGAACATTTGCTTCATTTACATTGTAGGTAATTGGTTGGAATCCCACCTGAGGCCCTGAATAATAAATTGTTTCATGACATGAAAGCTTCTAAGATTAAAAAGTTGCAGTAGTATACCCTGTAGTCAGAATGTTTAATTGTAAACGCAAGAAACATACTTGTAAGGTCATTTATGGTAACAGTAGCCTCTTCACGAGCTGGATCAGTCGTCAGCAATGGATCAGTGCTTGAGAGACGCAGAAAAAAGTCCTCGTCTCCTTCAACGATATTGTCGGTGAGAAGTTGCACATCAAAGCATTGCTCTGAATCTGAACTTCCTGGGGTAGTTCCAACAGGGAAGGTCAGGGTGTTAGGATCAAGGACAGTGCTATAGTCTGCACTAGCTGTAGGGGGAAAATTGTGTATATATGTAACATATACCTGTGGGTTTTTTAACTGTGAGTGGTCATGTACAGAAAATCAATGCAACAACACTCAATATCAATTATTTAACCTGTAGCTGTTCCAGTATTGATGGTAAAGACGGAGACAGATCGTGCTACATTTAGGGGACCTCCTGATTGAAGTTGTGCACAGGCCTCGAATGTTACACCTTCGTCCCTTCTGAATGTCAGATCGACAAACCCTACAACACCACCTGATAAAACAACAACAGTTTGAAAATCACTTAACTGATGGGTATTATGCACAAAAACTACAATGCATGTAAGTCTGTATACATAGGAGCAATAGCTCACCTATATCATTATCAATGATGGTCACTGTAGCAGTTGAATCAGCTCTACCAGGATCAACAATAATAAGATTTGTTGGAGAGGCTAGACCAAGACTAAACATTTCATTAGGGTCTACAATATTGTCATCAATGATTGGAACACTAAAGCACTGTTGAGATGATGTAGCAGGTGAGTTAGTAACAGAAGATCCAGAGGGAAAGGTGAGAGGATTTGGTGTGGCCACTTGCATGTAATCTTGGTTGGAAGCTGTGTATTAGAATGAATGGCAGTTGTAGACAATGATCATAAAACCAATTGTCGTATTTGAGTACTTACGTTGTGAAGAGGCAGTGCCATCTGCAAAGGTCACTGTGACCTGGCTTGTAGCAGATAACGTGGTGGCTACTGGCGAGATAATCGCAACACAAACGTTGTCTAGATTACCACCAGCTACATTCTCAGCTACACTGTAAGTGTTTGGTACAAACACTGCTGTCACGGCTGCAGGTAAAAATGATTCATGTTTAGTATAACCAATGAGTAAAATATCGGGCAAATTCCACACTGAAATAGATGGGCAATAGCTCACCTATATCATTATCAATGATGGTCACTGTAGCAGTTGAGTCAGCTCGACCAGGATCAACTCTAATAAGATTTGTTGGAGAGGCTAGACCAAGACTGAAGATTTCGTTAGACTCATCAATAATGTCATCAACAATTGGAACACTAAAGCACTGTTGAGATGATGTAGCAGGTGAGTTAGTAACAGGAGATCCAGAGGGAAAGGTGAGAGGATTTGTTGAGGCCACTTGCATGTAATCTTGGTTGGAAGCTGTGTATTAGAATGAATGGCAGTAGTGACAATGATCATAAAACCAATTGTTGTATTTAAGTACTTACTTGCAGTGCCATCTGCAAAGGTCACTGTGACCTGGCTTGTAGCAGATAACGTGGTGGCTACTGGCGAGATAATCGCAACACAGACGTTGTCTAGATTACCACCAGCTACATTCTCAGCTACACTGTAAGTGTTTGGTACAAACACTGCTGTCACCGCTGCAGGTAAAAATGATTCATGTTTAGTATAACCAATGAGTAAAATATCGGGCAAATTCCGCACTGAAATAGATGGGCAATAGCTCACCTATATCATTATCAATGATGGTCACTGTAGCAGTTGAGTCAGCTCGACCAGGATCAACTCTAATAAGATTTGTTGGAGAGGCTAGACCAAGACTGAAGATTTCGTTAGACTCATCAATAATGTCATCAACAATTGGAACACTAAAGCACTGTTGAGATGATGTAGCAGGTGAGTTAGTAACAGGAGATCCAGAGGGAAAGGTGAGAGGATTTGTTGAGGCCACTTGCATGTAATCTTGGTTGGAAGCTGTATATTAGAATGAATGGCAGTAGTGACAATGATCATAAAACCAATTGTTGTATTTAAGTACTTACGTTGTGAAGAGGCAGTGCCATCTGCAAAGGTCACTGTGACCTGGCTTGTAGCAGATAACGTGGTGGCTACTGAAGAGATAATCGCAACACAGACGTTGTCTAGATTACCACCAGCTACATTCTCAGCTACACTGTAAGTGTTTGGTACAAACACTGCTGTCACGGCTGCAGGTAAAAATGATTCATGTTTAGTAGAATTGCTACAAAATCAATGTAATGATGTTTCTTACTTACCAATATCATCATCATTGATAGTGACTGTAGCAGTGTCTGCACCATTAAGTACAGCAGCATTAACAGTGTTGGTGGTTAGGACAACTTCAAACACTTCGTTGGGATCTGCAATGACATCATTGACTATGTCTACCTGGATGCATTCCCTTGGCTGGGATAGACTCAGAGTCACAGTCATTGCTTGTGGATCGAAATCAGCGGTTGCTAAAAATGTAGTGAGCAGTTAAAAAAAATCAAGTGGTACATGTTACATACAGGAACAAAGTATAGCTGGTTAGGTTATAAATTTACCAGTGGCAGCATTAGCTCCTCCTACTTCTCTTGGTGTGATTATTCCAACAATTGTTGTTATACCAATTTCCATTAATACATTTGCTAAATCTATTTCAGAATTACTGGCAGCAATAATTTCAGCACATATTTCTTCAGATTCTTGATTTACTTCACTTGCAGTGTAAGCATTTCTCTCAAGCCGAATTTGAACTGTTGGAATATATAGACACAGTTTACAGTTAAACATCGTCATTATGTAGCTGAGTCATTAAATAATTATATATTTCAATGCAATATTGTTGCACATTGTCAATGATCCTACTTGTATCTTACCAGAACAATCCCTCACTACAGGAGTACGGTCACCAAAGCCATCAAGGCAGGGCCCACAGTTGACATCAAATTCAGATGTTTGACATTCTCTAGTTGGGGAACACCCTCCATAGTAAGGCAGAAGACATTTATCTGTAAAGTCCAATCAGAGATATATACACAGCGATAGTGATGTCCAACAACCATATAATATACTGACTCACTCTCGCACAGTGTAGTGGTCTCGTCATCTCCACCCGTACAATCCTCATTGCCATCACAGAGCTGGAGGACATCAATAAGGATGCCTGGACTGCATGCGAACATTGGACCGTTTGGATTATCTGTGCAGGGTTTAATATGAGGGAATGCGGCTCAACCAACTGGCGGACTACTACTACTACTATATATAAAGGGAGTAAAAACATTTCCATTAAAATGTTAAAGGATGTAGGGATGATAGTGCCAAAAAGTAGAGAAACAAGTGTAGTGTATATATATGCAGCAACACAGGGAATGAGAGACTATATTTATATGCAGCAAGACAGAGGATGAAGGCAGTATATTATATGCACCAAGGCAGGGGATGAGGGCATGCAACAATAATAACATGCGTAACCCCATAATGAAAGATGTAGGGAGGGATTACGCATGTTATTATTGTTGCATGCCCTCATCCCCTGCCTTGGTGCATATAATATACTGCCTTCATCCTCTGTCTTGCTGCATATAAATATAGTCTCTCATTCCCTGTGTTGCTGCATATATATACACTACACTTGTTTCTCTACTTTTTGGCACTATCATCCCTACATCCTTTAACATTTTAATGGAAATGTTTTTACTCCCTTGTTTCACTGTTTTTTTTGTTGTATAGAAACAGTCGTTCAGGAGTTCTGCGCTGTTCAATTAAGGCTTTATGGGCGTGTCGGCCCCCCACACACTTCCAAAGCCAGTACGCGCGATGGAGAGCGGGGATACTGAGAAAAAACCCAGAGAACAGAGTCGATCAACACCTGTAACGCAAACCGAAGTTACACTAATTTGCTGCACACGTATGCTGTAGCCTCGTAGCTACCCAGGCTCTTCGAGAGCCTGTCTAACTGTAACGACTATGCTGCGAGCTCGGATACGCGCACAAAATAAAAATGGCGTACAACAGAGAGGAAGTCTGTGGGCGTGGCTCTGAGTTGTACTTTATATAACCATTTTTTGGTGAAAGGCACGTGCACTGCGCCGGCCAAAAAGAAACCGATTTGTGCAAAAATGAAGACAAATACTTAAGCCGATTTTGAGTTATGCATGTTTACTGAAGAAGAAGAAGATGTTGAAGAAATCGGGTTTTAGCAAAATCGCGCATATCATTGTAGCGATGTATTTTACCACCTTTGAGGGTCTTATCGTGTATAGAAACACTCGTAGGCCATGTTATGTTTCTAAAAGGGCTTATAGCTGCCGCGTTAGAGAGTTCTGAGCCGTTACTTTTCTTAAGGCTTAATGGGCGTGTCGGCGCCATCCCTACATAGAGAGTCTACCGACTCTCTGATATATATACCCTATAAACCGCCATCCGGATACTCAACGCCTCTCACGCGGTCGCCGCTCCAAACACTGCAAGGTAGGCCAGATGCTACTGTCCTACATGCTTGTACCTTTAGCACTAGCTAAGCTAGTTCCCTACCACTAGTCAGCTTCAAGTAAGCCAGGTATATATGCACAACCAAAGCGCAGAACATATACACTTGAGTGGATTTGCAGCATTCTATTAACTGGTCGCACTATTCTGTAACTTACTGCACTCCAGTGCTACAAGGTTTGTGCCCTCATCAGAACCACCATCGCAGTCTTCGTTGCCATCACACAGCATGTCCCTTGAATAACACTGCAGTTCATTCGGGTCCAAAAGAGGACATGACAGATTGTCTCTGTCGTGGTTGGGATCTGGGTCTTCACCTGGCTCTTCGCACGGCAAATCGTTGCCAATGGTAAGACTCTGACCCACAGTTCGTTGAACTACTGCTAGTAGCAGGCAAATCAGCACCACCTTGCGGCGCATTGCAAAAGCCATCTTTCCCTGCGCTCAAGCTGGACTTGGAAAGCACGCAAATAAGACAGACACAATTTCTAACCGTTTTATAAAGCTTGGCTACAGGTTGCATCTCTGCGCTCCAGGTATTTCGTAGTGGGCGGTCGTACCTGGTACACGATTCGGCATCGTGGTACCAAAAGACAGTACGATAGCGCCTCGAAGCCAACACGCATACCAACCTCAATAATCGGTCGTTCGGCCCAGTATATAAACGTATGTCCTTCGCATAATTCTGACACTGTGCAGATTGGCCCTAGGAGTGTATATCTATGTAGACTAATAGTATACAGTAAAGCTAACACACAATGTATATAAAACCATGAGAGATAACTGTCAATCGATCTGCATCTCTAGCTATATATAACTACATGTCTCTCAGGCAGTTCCACTCAGCTCCAATGTCTGTGCTCTTGCAAACGCTGAAAAAGAGAATTGATCATAATTAGTTCATGTGGCATTATAGATACCCTCCTATATTTTGGGAGCTGCCATTATATCATTGGAGTTTTGCAGAGAAATTTCTCACCTCCAGTTGTTGGTGCTGTTCTAGATTGAATAGACTAGCGGGCAGGCCTCAGGCTCACATATTGTGTATGGCATGAAATACAGGTGAATATTGCAAGGATGCTTTGCTGTATATATATATAGGCCTATAAAGCCCTCCTGCTCTTCAACCACAACATACTCAGTTTTCATTGCTGGAAAATCGGTTCCCATTGTAGGACTTGAACCTATGTTCAACCATTAACCTAGACGCTTACCACGACACTGAGGACAATGGGGGGTCGAGCAACTGTCCAACTTGGTGGCTGTTTCCATTGTGTGTGCACGAGGCCTCACAACTCTCCCCTGTACAGTGCCACCTCTGACCACTCAAACTGTCACTCTGACAAACACTGCAAGCAGAAATAAAGTCAGATCTCTTTCAAGGGTGCTAAAGTGTTCTGATAAGCTGTAGATGATGGGGCCCCTCTAATCAGAAACCCTTAATGAGGACGTCTCGTCCTCAAAAATTGACATTATTATGTGTACATCCCATCCAAGGGGGGCTGAATTAGGGAGGTTCCACTGTACACATTGTACAATTTCTTACCACCAGTTGCATCCGATTTTCACTCTGTCTCCAAAAAGGTACTCTCTGCCCTCATACGTACACACTGGAAGGAGAAAAAATAGTAGTGTTACTATTTCTAGGGTTCTAGCTGGGATTTGCGATTTGAGTGAAAGCTGAAAAATAGGTGAAGGTGTGAGCATGGGCTGTGTAAGCACTTGGGTGCAAATTTGAAGCATCCACTTTAAGGGGAAGCATAGTGTTTGAGGGGAACACTGTACTATAGTGGGAGACAGATAGCTGTCACTTAGTTGAGTGCTCACCTCCACAAGAGTGTCCATTTCGAGAGAGACTCTTTCCATATGGACAATCACACAAATACCCTTGATTCTCGTTGATACAGATATCTGTACACAGGCTGCCTCCTCCGTCCTCACATTCATTAATATCTGCATATAGAGCACAAACTATGCCTCAAAATGTGGCAGAGTGTGACATCCCTCATCAGAGGGGATGATATTTAGCAAACAACAGAATTTCTCAAACCACATATTATATAGTTTTTCATAGAAGATAATGCTTGGCCTAATTTCCTAACTCTAGCCTGTTCTATAGCCGTAAGGGACCCAACCCATTGGTATTTGAGGTGGTGCTATCTGAAATATTATCAAGGTTCCCCCCACCTTCAAAGGAGTATTTGGGGCAACATCTTCCAGGGAATCTGTTCCCTCTGTACTGTGGTACTGGTTGGACTCCCAACCCTCCCTCCATGAGAAGGGGACACGAGGACTGTGGACAGCGGCACTCGAACGTCACGCAGCATTCGGAGTGACGAGTCTCTATGAATACAGAGTCAGGAGGGCAGGGGTAGGGCTGGGTAGGACAATCACACGTAGTGTTGCCTGACATCAGACATGCTCTCAGTGCTGATGTTGATGGTGGCTTGAAACAAAACACTGGATCATCAGCTGTGTATGAGAATGACACACATTAGAAAGTTAGGTGTATGGTAGCCTTTTGGAGGAACCTCTCTAATCAGGACACCTTGGTTAACAGGACACCATTACTGTCCTAACTAAGCCATAAAATCAGGACATCTCTCGCTTCTTTCTGTCCCTAATTGTATCAGCATTATAGAGGCTATAGTTATACGTACCATTGCATAGTATGGGAGTATCACCAACAAACCACTCAGTAGTACAGCTGCCACAGTAGTTAGGTCGACACACGGCAGAGTCATTTGAGGGGCACACAGCATTGGTACATGGGTCACCATCGCACGTGACCAGCGGGATCCCATCCGGACAGACTGTAGAGAGGAGAAGAGGACAGGTAGCTCTCACATGGAAAAATGTGTATACATAGCACCCTAGCAAGAAACCCACCTCACCAACCCATACAAGACAAACCACAACCAATATAAGAGCAGGACACCAGATTCCCAGACTTCAGAACAGGGATGGTGGGTTAAAGGCATTCTATGACTCTCCATACACTTGGTACATACATTGACGAAGGTTATCACATGCATACCTCATGGCTTAGATGTGCTCTAAAGGCTGCCAGGATGTACGGTGTGGACTGGAGTGTTAATGCTAGCTATTCACAAAGTGGATTCTCCGATCAGCAAATATGCACTAATGAGTAGCTGTACTAAACGGAGCCATCATTGGCTACTGGGCAGTCATTCCTCGTGGAAACCGTGTCAGGTGTCAATACCACATTTGGAGGATTTCCTAAATGTCTTAGGTTACTGAAGTATGTATTACTACTGGGATTCTCTCTTGCATACTAACTCCTACAGATCACTGGATATAGAAGCCAGTAGGAGAGGGAAGTTCAGCATGTGTGTGAGGGAGAGAGAGGGGGAGTGAAAGAGGAAGAGGTAGAGGGAGAGGAGGGAAGGGAGAGGGAGAGAGAGAGGGGGGGGAGAGGGAGAGGGAGAGGGAGAGGGAGAGGGAGAGGGAGAGGGAGAGGAAGAAGGAGAGGGAGAGGGAGAGGGAAGGGGAAGGGGGAGAGAGATCTCAAACCTCTTATCTCTGCATCCTCTGTGACTCTAACATCCACCTCACAGAACTGACCAACAAAACCTTCCTTACAACTACAGCCATAACGCTCAGGATAGCTCCTTCGAGCCTCAATATCCGTACAATTCGGGTCTGTCACACTTCCATTACAAACCCCATCATTGAGACACCACGATGGGAGCACATGTACCTCCACTGTGAGAATTGGGCTAAGGGCACTGTTTACATCCCGAATGCGAACTTTTACGACATCATCCCCGGTGAAGTTTGAATGAGGAGGCACATACGTTATATTGGCAGCCAGAAATGAAACATAACCGAGGAATGTATCGTTAGGGAGTGATGTCACAGGCAGTGATTCTAGAACATTAACAACATCTAACCAGATTTCAAAACTGGTTTCCCCGAGATTACTTTCAGTGGAGATAGCGAGGTCGTCAAAATATCCATCTACATCCCACGCAGCAATGTGGGAGATTGAAACAGGTGATGTGCGATTACTCTCAATGTACACGTGTAACAGTGCCTCAGTTGTAACGTCTGTTCCACTCTCAGAAACAGGGTCAAATGCATAGAGTAATGGATTGTCATTTGTGTTTTGAATTTCCATCACCACACGCCCGCTGTCCGTAAGAGGCTCATTGTTAAAACCAAATGGCTTTTCTATGATAAAAACTTCAAAACTATCGAATCCGGTGCAGTTAGGGCAAGGGAGGTAGGAGAGTACACCGTCCAAACTTAGCGTGGCTTCTCCCAGTTGTGGTGGAGAGGCAAGATGGAACTGAACCTCATCTCCTTCCATGTCCGTATAGTGGAGCTGATAGTCAGAAAATAGTTGGTCTTCGGTGACTGGAAGTGGTTCTGTCGGTAGTAGCAACTCAGGTGCTGTGTTGGCTGAAATGTTGCCAATACCAACCACAATGAACTGTACTGGTCCACTGAGGTATTCATAAGGTTGGTCCTCACTCCTATTGCCACTCCCACTGCCACTCCCACTGCCACTCCCACTGCCACTCCCAGAACGGTCCAATTGCCTACGTACCCTTATATTGGCACCAGAATCCCCATCATCAGACGCAGCAGTAGAACATACCTAGTAGACAGTCGTCCGCAGACATAAAAGGTTATTGAATAATTGATGACATCATGATTATGTAATGGCATACCTCAGCAGATATTGTAAACGTGGTCCAGTCGACTATAGAAGCAGTTCCACATGTAGCACTAACTTCCCTCCACACATCATCCTCTGTACAGTACACAAATACATAATATAATGTGGAGTTTCTTTGACTGTGACTAGAAGGTGTGTGTGTGTGTGTGTGTGTGTGTGTGTGTGTGTGTGTGTGTGTGTGTGTGTGTGTGTGTGTGTGTGTGTGTTTGCTGTTGGGATTAAAGGGGTTTCAATATTTAGTAACATAATCACAATGGAATCTATAATACAGACACTGTTTGGGTGGGAGAACTTTCCTGATTAGTGAGGTGTTCTGATTAGTGAAGTGTTCTGATTAGTGAGGTGTCCTGATTAGTGAGGTGTCCTGATTAGTGAAGTGTTCTGATTAGTGAGGTGTCCTGATTAGTGAGTTGTCCTGATTTCAGGGTGTTAAATTTACACAATATGCCATTTGAGGCAACAAAGTGTCCTGTTTATCGAGCATTCCAGGTAAGAGGAGTCTGGCATAACTTGATACATGAGAAGTGGAACTTCACTGTTTAATAACACAAGAATTAGTTTAAATGAAATCATGCAGGGTAGCCTCACTATTACAGATACAGGTATTTAATGTGTGAGGTAATACATGTACAGCGGATTGTCAACACTAGGGAGAAAAATAGAGGTGTCCAGACTATTGAGGTGTCCTGATTAGTGAGGTGTCCTGAGTGTACTGATTAGTGAAGTGTTCTGATTAGTGAGGTGTCCCGATTAGTGTAGTGTCCTGATTAGTGAGGTGTCCTGATTAGTGAGGTGTCCTGATTAAGTGAAGTGTCCTGATTAGTGAGGTGTCCTGATTAGTGAGGTGTCCTGATTTAGTGAAGTGTCCTGATTAGTGAGGTGTTCTGATTAGTGAAGTGTCCTGATTAGTGAGGTGTCCTGACTAATGAGGTATCCTGATTAGTGAGGTGTCCTGACTAGTGAGGTGTCCAGAATAGTGAGGTGGTGTCCTATTCATTGAGGTACAGTAATCCAAATACACACTACATATATATGTACAAGATGCCCCACAAGATAGATCTTAATATCATAACACATCATACAATATCCTTACCATAGTCCCAGTAGGCTAGGTCAACACTGAATATTTCCCTGTCCAGAAATTGGTCAAAGGTTGTGTTTACTGTCAGAGGTCCATTGAGACTCTGTTGTCCCAGAAATGACACGTAGAAACTGGGGCCAGCCACTGCTGCAAACCTATTGTACATGTTTATTATAGTGAGTAGCTTAGTAGTGTATAATGGATGGTATGAGTGATTTAATGTTCATGACTTTAATCATCCATGAGATGCTTAGAAAGACAAGGCAAGGCAACACAACACAACTCACCCAAAGCAGTTGTTTTTCAAAGAACCTCACTAATCAGGACACTTTTCTGTCCTCATTAGAAAGGTTCCATTCTACATGACTTTAATCATCCATGAGATGCTTAGAAAGAAAGGCAAGGCAACACAACACAACAGAAAGACAGAGCAACACAACACAACTCGCCCAAAGAAAAATTAGCTGCCTCAAGTGGGACTCGAACTCTAACATGTATATTACAGTGAGTAGATTATATGATAGTGTAATGATGGTATGAGCAACTTAAGGAGACATTATAGGGAGTGGTCTAGTAATCCGAATAATGGTATGAGCACCTTAAGATTAGTAATGTACGTGAGCATCTAAGATGATGTGATCTCACCTTCGGGCAATCTCTGTGGAAGTCTGGGTCATGGTGGTGAATGGGTTACTGATGTATGGGGCGGTGGAGCGGTAGTACTGAACTAAGTCTGAGTGTGTTAGGAATCCAGCCACCATCACTGTGCCAGCCTCTAACCCTATGTGTTGTCAAATGTTTGCAAACACTAAAGTCCTACCCCAGTAGAAACATGTTAACACTACATCTTTTTAACAGGAAGGGAATTTATAAACTAGAGGGAGCAGTGCACTTACCTCCACTTGTTGTCAAGGTGACGGTGTATTCTCTGTCTGTGACCTCTGTACTTTGACCATGTGTCTGTTTAAATGTGAACTCTATATCGTCTCCCTCGGTCCCGGCAGCGACCTGGCTATCGGTGGGCCCTATTTAGAGAATACAGTAATGAGATTATGGAGTTATGGAATCTGGACCACTGAAAATAAGGATACCTCAATAAATAACGTGTTTGTGCATGTACTTTTCAACTTTTCAACCCCTGAAATCAGGTCTCACTAATCAGAACACCTCTCATTAATCAAAACACCTCTCATTAATCAGGACACCTCACTAATCAGGACACCTCACTAATCAGGACACTTTCTTTTATCCCGAGTTATCCCGATTAGATCCTTATTTCCACCCTAATTAAAGGGTTTTACTCTCCATAGAAGTTGACTCACTGATCAAGAGACTCGGAGATGTGTCAATAGCCACACAGCGATGGACAAAGTTACACAGCTCCAGTGTGTTGTAGACCAATCTGCCTGGCTCAAACACAAAATAGACTCCGTTCTCTGTCACTTCAGCTCGGGATAAAATTTCAGAGATAGTAGCAAACATTGTTCCGTTCAGGTAGAGGGCTCCGCCTTCAAACTCCGCCCTTCTGCTGTTGTTGAAACTGACTTGGGTCCTAGGAAGTATGTCGTCTGTTTCTAGACTGGTACCAATGTACCAGACTGGGGATAAGATGCAGAGATCTTAAATCCTTTCTCCCTCACTTCCTCTCTTCCTCCCTCCCCCTACCTCCCTCCCTCCCTCACACCCTCTCCCTCCCTTCTTCCCCACCCTCTCTCTCTTTCCCTCCCTCCCTCCCCCTTCCTCCCTCTCCACCCTCTCTCCCCCCCACCCTCTCTCTCCCTCTCATCATTCCCTTAACTCACAAATATCCTCCACATCCTCAGATACTCCATCCCACATGATTGCTGCTCGGTCCTCCTGTTCCACAACCAGCACCTCCTCCCCCTCCCCATCCTCACCACTCACAACCAAACTCCTCACAAACTCTATCATCACCACCTCTTCAATTGCAGTGAAATTCAGAACACTAGCCGAGTACGTCACTCCATCACTTGTCACATACGTACTCAACCCAGCTCCATTCCTTGCAACAACTGTCACATAATAGGTTGTATTGTGTTCCAATATACCAAACAACCCACTGTTAGTAGCCTCCAATGAAGTACCCACTGAAACAAATGTCTGTATGTCGGTTGTGTTCGAACCTGTACCAATAGCCCACTGGTATTCCACTATCCCACTCTGTAGGTCTCGAAATGCCCAGCGAACGGATATGGTGTCGTTACTGGCTTGGAAATTTATCGGCTGAACGTAAGAAAAGGACACATCGAAGTGATCTATAGGAGCCATTGGTTCAGGTGGGGTTATGTCAATGATAACGCCACTTGAGGAAGCAGTAATGTAGCGTCCAGATGCAGTGACGGCTTGCACGGTGATAAAATATGATGCCGGTTGATAGTAGTCAGTGAAGAGTGACAGGAGAGTGTTGGCCGTGTTACTGCTTTCAAATTCAAAGTCGCCACTGGAGGCGTCTGATTGGTTGGTGTGGTACCCAGGTGAAAGTGTTAGGTTGTGCAAAGTGAAGTTGATAATGTAGGGATCGTTCGTTGTGCAGTTATAGGTACAGCCGTAGTGGGAGCAGGGTCCAGGAAGACAGGAGCGACACGGATTTGACAACACCTACAGAGTGTGAAGCACCACATTACTGCCATTAGTGACCACACAGTTATGTCACGGGGGTGGTGGCATGTGTAAACATGTATACATGTGCACAGCATTCATCAGGCATGAGTTGTGTGGGGCAAAATTGTCATTATGTGCAGGTTGTCAGAAATTTCCATTATGTGCAAAGTGGGTTTTTGGGTGAAATTATCATTATATGCAAAGCACTACATTTTCCTGGGTATACAGTCAGTAATCTATACCATTTTCCTGGGTATACAGTCAGTAATCTATACCATTTTTCTGGGTATACAGTCAGTAATCTATACCATTTTCCTGGGTATACAGTCAGTAAACAGACACAGTCAGTGCCTCAGTGATGAGGTGTTGGACTATAGTAATGGGTAGCTAGCTAGAGGCCTTGTACACATTTTGCTCACAACGTTGGCCATTAGGCTTGTCTGCATGCATTTCCCATAACATCAGCCTATCCCACTCCCATTCTGGTCTATTGTGCTTCAATTTGGCCCTATCCTACTTCCCATTATGCTTCAATTTTGCCCTATTTTGCTCAATTATTTTAATGAGATGAAACCTTGGTCAATGTACATACTGGAGATATATATGAGAAAACATGTGTACAGGAGTCAAGCAAATGAGATCATAGGAAGAAGAGAAACAAAACCCAGACAACAACAACCACAAACAAAACACGTACACATGTATCTATGACAAAGTTATGAAGCATGTATGTATGTGCACTTTCTGGCAATAATTGCTATGTACAGTAACAGAAGCATGTATCCACATAGTGGAGTAGCACTTTCTGGCACAATATTCACTGCTATGTACAGTAACAGTATGATTCATGTATCCACATAGTGGAGTAGCACTTTCTGGCACAATATTCACTGGTATGTACAGTAACTGATTATGTCATACACCAATACCCCAGCCCTACCTATATGAATTCACACGAAGTTATGCTGGATAATGTGGACAAGCTTACAGGCCTACATATTCCTGTGTATAGAGTCAGTAATCTATAACATATTCCTGGGTACAGAGTCAGTAATCTATAACATATTCCTGGTTACAGAGTCAGTAATCTATAACATATTCCTGGGCAGAGTCAGTAATCTATAACATATTCCTGGGTACAGAGTCAGTAATCTTGGGTACAGAGTCAGTAATCTATAACATTCCTGGGTATAGAGTCAGTAATCTATAACATATTCCTGGGTACAGAGTCAGTAATCTATAACATATTCCTGGGTACAGAGTCAGTAATCTATAACATATTCCTGGGTACAGAGTCAGTAATCTATAACATATTCCTGGGCAGAGTCAGTAATCTATAACATATTCCTGGGTACAGAGTCAGTAATCTTGGGTACAGAGTCAGTAATCTATAACATTCCTGGGTATAGAGTCAGTAATCTACCTGGGTACAGAGTCAGTAATCTATACCATTTTCCTGGGTATACAGTCAGTAATCTCTGTACATGCAATTGGATACTGACATACCTCCAGCTCTCTGACATCTGTTAGTCCTGGAGATGAACCAACTCCAACATTAAACTGGACTATTGGAGAGGATGGACTATAGAATGGCCGGCCAGAATCACAGATGTGAGACCTCTGAAGAGGAAGAGAAACATTTGAAAAAACTGCCTCAACTCTCGGGAGGTTAAATGTGTCTTGAATGGAGGGAATGAATCCATTGCGGTTGAAAACGTGTAATATCATACGTGTATTGCTAGACAGCTCAGTGACTCCATGAAGAGTTGCCATCAACTCTCCATTGATGTAGAGATCTAACCAATGTTTCGAGTCTACGTCTCTCTGCTCTTCCTGAAAGTCGAGGGTGCATGTGTGTACACGGGAGAGATTCAAGTTTGGCACATCGCGAGTTACATACACCAGAGGATTGAGAGAATCACTGGACTTGCTCCACAGGACAATCTTTTGTTCTACATCATTGTATTGGTGATGAATCTGAAGGCCTACTGCACTGACTGAGGGAGAGAATG
Organism: Theonella swinhoei; assembly: GCA_963970385.1. Classification (NCBI taxonomy): domain Eukaryota; kingdom Metazoa; phylum Porifera; class Demospongiae; order Tetractinellida; family Theonellidae; genus Theonella; species Theonella swinhoei. The sequence goes on along the minus strand of OZ019952.1, from coordinate 711,902 downwards.
GATAGTCCGACTCTCGTAATTCATACTCGAAATCGGCCAATATATCTGGACTCAAACTATCTACAAACACAACTGAGGTGATCGATTGCCCCTCGAGTTCATCATCCTCTCCATCACTTCCGAGAGCTGCCTGAATGTCCAGACTGACCACACCTCCCTGTGACATATCAACGTTGGTGTGATATGCACCACTAAAAATCTCTCCACCTTCTTTGTATTCAGCCACTATTCTAAGTCCTTCAGTAGACGTGTTGGTTTGAAGGCTATCGTACACTATAGATGAATCAATTCCAATCACAGTTGGTACAAGATCACTCCATGATTCGTGGTCAGTGGTCAGGGAATAGAATGTGGTATTAGGACATGGGTCATTTTGGAGCACTACCCCTGGGTAGTGAGCAGGTAATTTGGCATGGCTGAAAACTCCACTGAGCGTGCTCAGATCACTTTGGAACACCACGTCACCCTCCCACTCCAAACCGTCTTTGACCACTCCCGGCCAAACTTCAAACGAATCTAACAGGATTGGTTCGGAGTACGCACTTCCACTCATGCCAGCAAAATTAGTAGCCCTCACTTCGACTACATATGCCACATCATCTCTGAGGCCGGGACTTTCAAATAGGAATGATCGATTGAGACCAGTGTGGATATATCCTGGACAAGAGGGCACAGTGTTTAGATCTTCACTGGAACCACACTCTGTCTGCTCAAAGAGCGCCACCTCGTAGTGGCTCACTCCACTCTCCGGGTCTCTAAACTCCTCCCACCACACCTTCAAGTCCTGCTGTAGCGGTATATACACAACGTGGACTGTGCTCCCACCGAGACCAATTCGTGACTCCGAGGGACCTACTACTATACCCTGTGGAGACGAGACAGGTTCAGAAAGGTCGACAAGCATTCCTGATGACGTCACAGTCAGACACTTATTAGCCTCATCTGTTGCTCTAATAGTCACATAGTATGTGGTATTGTCTGTCAGGTTTAACCCCGATAAAAACGATGCAGTATCCAAACCAACACTTGTAAATGGCAAAACTTCAAAAGTATCTTCAAAGGCAGACAGATAGTCATCACACATGTGTTGAAGTTGAGCCGGGCTGAAATTAACTTCTCCGATAGACCACTCGTACGACCTTATGGGAACATTTGACAAGAATTCTTCCCAATGTACAGATATTTCGTTAGTATTAGAGGAAAAAGGGGTTAATATAATATCTCCTGGCTGTATGGTGTGGGTGTGGCCTACTTGTATTCCATTTGAGGTGGAGTCGATAGTAGCTCCTGAAATAGCTGTAGCACGAACGGTGATGTAATACACTATATCTGGTAGAAGATTGAGATCAGGAAATGTGTGAGACTGATTTAGGCCGATGTTAGTAAACGGGGCAATATCTGTCCGAGTGCTGGGATATCCCGAATTGCTACCAGCTGCAACTTCATAGTACACTATCTCCTGTTGCGGTGTTCCATCTCCAAATCTTCCCCAATGGGCTGAGAGATAATCCACAGGTTCCTGATAATTCAAATCCTCGTCCGGAATCGGGCCGTCCTGCACGATATTTGGGACAAGATCATCAATAGTAACGGTCAACCCATTGCTCCGCAGACTATAAATTTCACCAGTGATATCCATTGCCTGCACTAACACTCTATAGCTTTCCTCATTGTAGAGCCTCACTTGATCAGTATAGAGAGTAAATTCATTGTTTATTTCTCGAGAATCGTGTGATGGTATGTCGATATCATTGTAGTCATGTATTGTAGTACCATTAGCGTCTTCTACTGACCAGTGAGCATATGTAATGGGACAGAAGGTCCCGATGGAGAAGTGAGCACTGATTTCTGTCGTTGAAGTTTGGAATTCCATATCGGAGTTTGGGTCAGTCCCGTCCACTAACCAGCTGTCCCATTCGGTGATATCCGATTTGATGTATACGGGTGGGCTGCTCAGTTTGAAGATCTGTCTGGTTGAATCACTTGAATGAGTCTGTACTGTGATGTAGATTGGTCTCCGGCCGATCGTGGTTGTGTCGATATGTGTGAGTGTGTGGGAGAAGGTGCCGGGAGAGATGAGGGAGGGAGTGAAACTGGTGAAGGTGTGATGATCATCGGTACCAGCAAAGTAACCAACACCAATTTCAAAACTGGAAAAGAAAGTATACACATAAATCAGAAATCCTCCTCAAGATGTGGTGTCCCTTTAGTTAATATGATCACGAGATACTATGTATGTACCAGTGTAATGTGTATCATTGCAGGGCAGTGAGGTGAGAGGAAATAGTACATACACATATACTGGAAGACCTCAGCTTGACAAAGTGAGCTCACTGCAACATAAGGGGGTCACTCACTGCTCACTTCAATAAGAGGTCACTCACTGCTCACTTCAATAAGGGGGTCACTCACTGCTCACTTCAATAAGAGGTCACTCACTGCTCACTTCAATAAGGGGGTCACTCACTGCTCACTTCAATAAGGGGGTCACTCACTGCTCACTTCAATAAGAGGTCACTCACTGCTCACTTCAATAAGGGGGTCACTCACTGCTCACTTCAATAAGAGGTCACTCACTGCTCACTTCAATAAGGGGGTCACTCACTGCTCACTCATGCTCACTTCAATAAGAGGCAACTCATGCTCACTACAATAACCTCACCTGTTGATATCCACTCTCTGGTCATTCAGTAGAGCACTAAACTCAATGGAGATGGTATCAGTGTCCAAGAGACACACAAATTCCTTGCGACCTGACACCCTCTCTGGATCAGCAAGCTCTCCAGACACATTTTCAGTTTTTCCGTAATTCAGTAGCACTTGGACTAGCCCTGAATATACAGTATTGCTAGGGTCTAGTTCAGTTGACATGACTCTTAGTAATCCCGCTCCGTTAGTTATCTCCAGTGTGATGAGGTGTGTAGAGGTGATGTTGAGGTCAAGTGATGGAGACTGGAATGATGTCGACGTGCCTGGGAAAATTTGAAACATACTAGGTGTGAGTGTACAGTGGAACAAATCTCTTTAATTAGGACATCCTCGGAACAGAATAAAGTGTCCTGACTAGTGAAGTGTCCTGATTTTTGGCGTTAAAGCACACACAACATAATATTTTGGACAGCAAGTGTCCTGTTTATTGAGGTGTCATCAATTAGGGTGTCCTAATTAGAGGGGTCCCGTACACTGTTCAGTGTAATGTGTAAATGTAATTTTCATACATGTCTAACGCAGTGTTGAGCCATTTACAAGTAATTCCACATATATACATGGCTTTAATCATCCATGAGATGCTTAGAAAGACAAAGCAAGGCAACACAACACAACAGAAAGACAAAGCAACACAACACAACTCGTCCAAAGCAGTATTACAGTGCGGCTGTACCTGGTAGAGATGCTTGGTAGAGGATCTGATCAGCATTAGAAGTGTCCGTGATAGTGACCAAGTACCCTTCAATGCCGCTGTGAACATCCTCAATCTCTGACCAGTCACACTCAACGACGGCAGAAGTGAGAGCTCCAGGTGAAGGGCCAAGAGGAAGGGGAGCTGGAAACCCAGAGAGACTACAGGAGAGCTGGAGGTAGACAGGCAGTCACTAGTGAGTCATGTGTAGCACAAGGTAAGAATGAGTGAGTAATGGAGCTAGGGACACAGTGAGATGAACATGGAATGTTTTTGCTGTACTATAAATGAAAGATTTGAGTGAGAGTCGTATGTAATTGCTCAACTCCACTCTATGGACACAGGGATGGGGAGTAATATTACTGTGTGTGTGTGTGTGTGTGTGTGTGTGTGTGTGTGTGTGTGTGTGTGTGTGTGTGTGTGTGTGTGTGTGTGTGTGTGTGTGTGTGTGTTTGTGTCTAGTACAATATATGTACCTCTCCCAGTGTCAGAGGTGAGCTGTCTCTAACAACAGACTTGCTAGAGGCAGTGGCTAGTACCCCAGCATTATTGGCACCAGTCACAGTCACATAGTGAGGGACTCCTTCACCTCCAGTGAGACTGCTTCGAATACTGTGGTCTGGAGTGGTCTCATCTTGCAAGTCACTACCCCCCGGATAGGTACCAATATGGACCGTTACAGTACTGTCAGGACCACTCTGATCGTCAGTTAGTTGCCAAAGAGCGGAAAAACTTGGACTTGTTTGGTACGTGGTGTGGTTAATAGATGACCCCTCACTGCTGGACTGAGCATGCTCAATAGCATTGTAACCTGTACCAAGAATCTCAAGGGAGGGGGGTGAGGGGTCGATGATGAAACCATCTGAAGTCGACTCTAAGATGTCGCCACATCCAGTGACCCCTCGAACTGTGACATAGAGGGACTGTGGACCATAGCTGACCAAGTCGGGAAGTAGAGCCTGCAGATGTGGTGAAAATATATATAAAAATTGATTTTCTTTCTAATCTGGACAGAAGAAATTGCCTCGATGTGAGATGTCATGATTAGTAAGGAGGTGTCCTGATTAGTGAGGTGTCCTGATTATTGAGGTATCCTGATTAGTAAAGTATCCTGATTAGTGAGATGTCCAGGTGTCCTGATTAGTGAGATGTCCAGGTGTCCTGATTAGTGAGGTGTCCATGTGTCCTGATTAGTGAGGTGCATGATCAATGGCTGCAGTATTGCTAGGAAGAGTATTACGGTACAGACCTGCACATATCCAGAGCCACTGGATGGATCCTCCACTACTACTCCTTTCTCTGTAAAACTCATCACACTTTCTCGTTCTCCATCTCCCCATCCCTCTCCCACGGCCCACTCGTAATAGACCACACCCCCACAGCGAGTGCTCGAAAATCCACCAAAGTGTGCCGTGACTGCCGTAGCCTCGTCAGTAAATTGAACATCAATCATAGGGTCTTCCCCATCGTAAACAATACCTGGAACATCTCCTATTACAACCCTGTAATATAAATGATATACAATGGGTCTTCTCTATTCTGGACACTCTTGGGACTGAAGAAAGTGTCCTGATTAGTGAGGTGTCCTGATTTCAGGGGTTGAATTGTACACAAACATGGCATTTGGGACAGCAAAAAGTGTCCTGTTTATCGAGGTGTCTTCATTTCAGGGTGTTCTGATTAAAGGAGTTCCACTGTATATACCTGAATGGATGTGAGAATGTGATCTGACTCTGCAACTGTGCCTGGTTAACAGCTATGACTGCCACACGATACAGGGCCCCGGGGGCCAGGTTTAAATTTCCCACGACCCCCCCTGAACTGAGTCCCCCAAAGCTGGTCGTCCCCGGGTCAACCAGCGTGTCGTTTTCGTCCACAATTCCGACCAGCACTTCGGCAATATTGCTCTCTACATCGGTAGCCAACCAACGCACACTGACACGATCTCTACTTGGAACCACCACCTCAACACCACTCGTTTCATAATTCATAGCCACTTCACCGTCAACTGACACACTTGGGACCAGAGGGGGTGTGGTGTCCACTAGCACACCACTCGACTCATACTCAGACATAACCCCAGCCCCATTAGTGACAAATAACACAGTAATGTACTTCATCCCATGGTTTAGGGACAGGTTACGTATGGTGTGGGTAGTAAGGGTCGAGTTAATCTCGTATTGCATGGAGGATTCATCGGGGTAGACAAGTACTCTACGACCTTCTGTTACTTCCAAGACTGTGATCTCGATCCTTTTGATTCCTGATTCCTCATCCTCGATGTTCCACGTCACAGTGAGTTGGTCCCTCAGCGACTGGTGAGTGATGTCATCATCTGGATCTCCCCCGTCCACAAGGTAGTTCACATGTGCTGGGGTCAAGTCAATGACATATGTACTGGAAGAGACAGTTCTTCTGAGCCCAGCACCATTTTCAGCTCTTACTGCGACGCTGACGGAATCTCCATTAGCAAACGAGAAGTGCGTCCACGTCACTTGGTTAATAGTACCTTCCACTGTATCAGAATGAATGACGTTGAAGGTGGTACCATCCGAAGGTTTGTGGTTAACTTGAATCAAATATTCATTGATTTGAGATTCATAGTCGGCAAACCCCTCCCAGGAGACAGTCACGTCAGTGATGTCACTGGAATAAGTGGCATCACGTCCTTCTCCCAACCCAGTGTGGACACTCCCACCAAGTGGACGAGTTGTATCAACACGCACTGTGATTAACAAACATGAGGATATTTGGATATACAAACACACACATATGTACCTGACTCTAATCATTGTTGAGCAGTACAGCAGAACCCTCTAATATGGACTCCCTGAAATGAGGATACCTCGATAAACAGGACACTTTTGCTGTTCCCAATGCTATGTTTGTGTACTTTTCAACCCCTGAAATCAGGACACCTCACTAATCAGGACACTTTCTTCTGTCCGAAAGGTGTCCCAATAAAAACAGGACACCTTACTAATCAGGATGCCTCACTAATCAGGACACTTTCTTCTGTCCCAAAGGTGTCCCAATAAAAACAGGACACCTTACTAATCAGGACACCTCACTAATCGGGATACCTCACTAATCAGGACACTTTCTTCTGTCCCAAGGGTGTCCATAATAGAGGGTTGTCACTGTACACACAACTACTACATGCACTGCTAACCTCCATCAGTTGTGATTACAATATTCTGTGATGTGATAGCTCTGGCTCCATTGGTAATGTAAAGAGTGGAATAGTAGGTGGAGTTGTGCTGTAGGGTGAGCCCATTGGAACACTCATAGCCGGAGGTGAGGAGTGTGAGGGTGATGTCATGTGGAGGAACTACGTCTTGAGCCCCAGGAGATGTGCCTAGGAGAGAGAGGGAGGGAGAGAGGGAGGGAGAGAGGGAGGGAGGGGAGGAAGGTGAGGAAGGGAGAGTGAGGATGTGAGGTAGGGAGGGAGGAAAAAGGAGGAAGGGCAGGAAAGGGAGGAGGAGAGAGAGGGGATGGGAAGGAAAAAAGGGAGGAGGAGGGAGGGAGGAAGGAGGGAGGGAGGGAGGGAGGGAGGGAGAAGAGGGAGAAAGAGAAGGAGGGAGGGAGGGAGGGAGGGAGGAGGGAAAGAAGCGGGAATTATTACTATTAAAAGTATGTTATGATAAGCATTGACATATTTTACCTGCTGCCCACAGTATCTCTCTGATTCCTGATTCAGGATCAACAATCCCCATTCCATTGACACACAGTTGGTCTGTCTCTGACTGGTAGTCCTCATCTCCAACTAACACATCACTACCATCTCCAATGAACTGAACAGAGGGTGGAGACCGATCGACACGAATAGCATCTTCAGCAACCGCAATTGAGGAAAGACCAGCTTTGTGTGGAGAAGAAAGTGATGTAGTAACATAACCTCAGTGCTTAGGTTGACTCACCATTGTTAATGGCCCTTAGCTTCACCCAGGTATCAACACCATCGGGTATATCTGCCGTCACTATTCCATTCCCGGAAGTCCCCACTCCAGTCCAGCCCAGTATGGCCGTGTCGTGCTCTGTGCGCCCCAAGGACAAACTCACAGACTGAAGATCTGACTCTAAATCACTACAAAGAAGACATTTTGCTTACATACTATCATGTATATGCAACGACTCCATCACCAGCACGACATACCTAGCTGTATAGGAGAATACCAGCTGGTTAGTGATTATGTCATAATCACCGAAGATGACATCATTGAGTAGGGGAGGGCTTGTGTCCAATACGTAGGGGGTGGAGTGGTGTACTGTAGTAGCTAATGGGCCACCATACTCTACACCACTGATGGCCTGTGTACATTCAAGAGTGTATGTGTATATATACTAAATATAAGTTAGACGCCGAGTCGAGGGAACTACGGGATTTAGAAAGCCGAGGGCCGGATGTAGCGTCCCGAGCGTAGCGAGGGCGCTACCAAGGGCCCGAGGCTTTCTAAATCGCGTAGTTCCCGACGACGAGTGCGTCTAACTATTTTAGACTACAGCGGAGAAACTGATTGGACACTGACCATTCAAACCGTTAGCAACAAGCGTGCCAATAGATCCCGGTACTAGGGGCCAGCGGCCAACTATAGATCCCGCTAACGAGGTGACTATGAAAAATAGATCCCGCGTTTCTCGCAACATGATTGGTCAATTTAAAGTTACCGTAGTCTAACACTGGTTAGTACTATCCATGGTGTGTATATGTGTGTGGCAGGTGGAACCTCTCTAATCCAGACACCATCGGGGTGTAAGGAGGTGTCCCAATTAGTGAGGTGTCCTGACTAGCGAGTTGTCCTGATTAGTGAGGTATCCTGATTAGCGAGGTGTCCTGATTAGCAAGGTGTCCTGAATAGTGAGGTGTCCTGATTAGCAAGGTATCCTGATTAGCGAGGTGTCCTGATTAGTGAGGTATCCTGATTAGCGAGGTGTCCTGACTAGTGAGGTGTCCTGATTAGCAAGGTGTCCTGATTAGTGAGGTATCCTGATTAGCGAGGTATCCTGATTAGCAAGGTGTCCTGAATAGTGAGGTGTCCTGATTAGTGAGGTGTCCTGATTAGCGAGGTGTCCTGATTAGCGAGGTGTCCTGATTAGTGAGGTGTCCTGATTAGCGAGGTGTCCTGATTAGCGAGGTATCCTGATTAGCGAGGTGTCCTGATTAGTGAGGTGTCCTGATTCGATTACACATCATCATTTATGACAACAAGTGTACTGTCTTATGGGCTATTGTCATTTCAGGTGGTCCTGATTAGAGAATGTTCTTACACGGACTGATATGTAGTAACTGCCGTCTGGTAAATTCAGGCCTGTGGCAATTCCGGAGTTGGTCCACGCACTTTGACCTCCGATGAGATGCATGTGAGGATCAGAAGGAGAGATGACATCATCACGACCTAATGACGACCCCACCCACCACTGGTAGATATGCACACCACTTTGGAGGTCTTCAAACTCGTTCCAATTAGCTGTGGATTGGGAATGGAATTGGGAATTCAGTAATAAGTACTTCATATACATGAAAATGCATGCTAGCAGATATAGAGCATACAGACAAAAAAGAAAGGAACCGAACACAGTAACATTGACCAACCCCCCCCCTCCCCTCCCCACACACATACACGTACACACAGTGAAAACCCTTCAATCTGGATCCCTGAAATGAGGACACCTCAATAAACAGACACTTTTGCTGTCCCAAATACCATCCCACGTCCCATACCCCCATTCATTCAGCCTCAAGTTGCCCTGATTGAGGTATTCCAGTACTGCACTCACTAACTCTTACCAGTGATATATTTAGTGCTAGCAGTGTACATGGCATCCAGCAGTGGTGTGTGTCCATTGAACACAATGGATGACTCGGGACCATCCACTATCACTCTGCAAAAAGATGTTGATACGGTGGAAGTAACCCCTCTAATCAGGACCCCTGAAATGAGGACACCTCAATAAACAGGACACCTTTTGCTGCCCCAAATACCATGTTCGTGTACTTTTCACCACCTGAAATCAGGACACCTCACTAATCAGGACACCTCACTAATCAGGACACTCCAAGGGTGTCCCAATTAGAGAGCTTCAATCCACTGTACCACTGTTAAGTCTAACCTGTGATTTTCCATAGTGGAATTTTCTATGCATTCCAGTCCACCTATACTCAGTTGTTCACAGGGAATTAACTCTCTTGTGTCCGAGGCCGGTGAGTGGATATAACCTGGGCTGGAAGGGGTTAAATCCACCAGGAAAGGAGTTGAACTGACAACGGATGTAAACCCAAGCCTGTTGACCAAGCGCATGTTGATATAGTAGAGTGTATTGTGTTGCAATGAGAGACCGTCGAACTCCATTTCAGTTGAGTTTCCAATTCCTGAATATGTGAAGGAACCATTAGAACTTTGCTCATAAACCAAGGTACATACATGTCATGACTTCAATCATCCATGAGATGCTTAGATAGACAAGGCAAGGCAACACAACACAACAGAAAGACAAAGCAACACAACAAGACTCGCCCAAAGCAGTTAATTTCAAAGAAGAATTAGCTGCCTCGAGCAAGACTCGCAGAATAGACCAATTCTGGTTGCTAAACAAATCTCACATGAAAAACCTACACCCTGAAATGAGGACACCTCAATAAACAGGACACCTTTTGCTGTTCCACAATGTGTACTTTTCAACCCCTGAAATCAGGATATCTCACAATTTCTTCTGTCCCAAGGGTGTCCCAATTATAGAGGTACCACTGTACGTACACGTATGACCCACCTAGTCTCTCGTAGTGTCCATAATCAGATGTCCTCTGAAGAGAAGGCGTTTGAAACACATTCTCAATAGTTGTATCTTCGGTCTGAGGGCCTTCGATACCACTGTGGAGAATGCAGTTGGCCTCAGCAGATGAATAGTCAAAGGATTGACAGGTGGAAGAGGAGACACAGTGATCGGCACATTGTGAGGGTGTAGAAACATGATGGATGACTTCATATACTTGTGTGAGTAGACGTCCGATCTACATAGGACATTTATGGTTCATGTAAGCTCCTACGTTAAAATATATACAGTGGAACACCTCTAATCTGGACCTGAAATGAGGACACCTCGATAAACAGGACACTTTTTGCTGTCCCAAATACCATGTTTGTGTAATTTTCAACCCCTGAAATCAGGACACATCACTAATCAGGACACTCTCTTCTGTCCCAAGGGTGTCTGGATTAGAGAGGTTCCACTGTATATGACACACAGACCAGTCAAACAACACATATAGCATACAGTGGACACTTGGGTTGCCCAGCCTTGAGAACTGGGATGGTGTACATAGTAATATCCTCACCCTTCTGAAGCTGAAGAAATTAAGAGGATCTCCATTGTCGGGTGGTGGAGTTGTAATACCAGACAGGTCAAAGGTCGTCCAGTCCATTACATCATTTCCAAACTCTCCAGGTACGGTCCCTATAGCAACGTGTAGCGGTGTATCTATTCCACTTTCATCAAACAAGCTAAAAAGAGCCGATATCTTGTGGGAGTGGCTAGAGACTGGTCTAATTGGATTTATCCTGGCTAGAGGTGGTGAGTGGTCGTATGATGTCATGGTACAGATGGCGATTGCTTCATCTCCATTGAGGTTGGTGGCTGCGACTGTCACATAAATTGGAGTGTCTGGTATGAGCTGTTGTGGAATAACGATCCTACTGCCTCTCAGGCCTGTATATTCAATGATGTCATCTCTTTTCGGTGCCGAGCCGATTTGAAAACCGATGTTCATTAGACCTTGGGGTTCAGAAACATTGAATTCTATCTCGAAAACAGGGCTATGGTAATCCCCCAGTGCCAGCTGACGTACAAAACATTCAGAGTTGGCATACGAGAAACTGGTAAATTGGGGTGGTGATTCATCAACGAGGGAACCCTGGTAATAAAACTCGTCTCGGTTGAGGGAAGGGATGAAGTAGTACCACAACGTGTCTGTCTGTAATATCTCCTCGCTCACGAACTCCCCCGCACCAGTGATCTGGACTAGTTGTGAGGTGAGGGAGAGGGAGGTTGGAGAGAGGACCAAGTCCATTTGAGAACTGCAAACAGTGAAAAAAAGAGTTAAATTGACTGAAGATCATGTTAACCCTTCTGAAATTTGATCAGGAAGTCAATAGACTCTTTGTGTAAGGATGGTACTTAATACACTTTCATTTGACATATAAAGTCATTGAGAACCAACAGTTCAGTGGAACCCCTCTAATCTGGACCCATGAAATGAGGACACCTCAATAGAAAGGACACTTTTTGCTGTCCCAAATACCATGTTTGTGTACTTATCACCCCTGAAATCAGGACACCTCACTAATCAGGACACCTCACTAATCAGGACACTTCCTTCTGTCCCAAGGGTGTCCTGATTAGAGAGGTTCCACTGTACATTGTATATGTACAACGACATGTTGCACTGTACCTTGCTGTTAGCGGCCACTTCATGAAACTCTGCCACTGTGTCAGAGGCAGGGAAGCCTCCAGTACACTCCCGTGTAGGGTCACTGTGGCACGTTGGATTGACCCCATCACCACTTCACCGTGAGCCCTCGACACGAGGGACGGGGTCACAGAGACGGAGGACTGGCGTGAGAGAAGGGAGAGGTGGATGGAGTAGTCCAATTGGTAGTCCCCAACAGCACGGAAATCTGAGAGGGAAATGGAACCTGATGTCAACTAACGAAGATAAACCCCTCTAATTAGAGCATAACGATGAAGGTGCTATTGCAACTGGTGTAGGTTAGTAGTTCATGCAGTGCTTGTATGTACAGTGGAACCTCTCTAATCAGGACACCTTGGGACAAAAAAAGTGTCCTTATTAGTGAGATGTCCCGATTAGTGAGGTGTCCTGATTAGTAAGGTGTCCTGATAAGTGAGATGTCCTGATTAGTGAGGTGTCCTGATTAGTAAGGTGTCCTGATTAGTGAGATGTCCTGATTAGTAAGGTGTCCTGATTAGTAAGGTGTCCTGATTAGTAAGGTGTCCTGATTAGTGAGGTGTCCTGATTTCAGGGGTTGCAAAGTACACAAACATGGTATTTGTGACAGCAAAAGGTGTCCTGTTTATTGAGGTGCCCTCATTTCAGGGGTCTTGATTAGAGAGGCCCCCACTGTGAAGTGGCCCCACCGTATGGCGTACAGTGTCACACACTCACCAAACTGAACAGGGATAGGCCCCACCATGATAAAAGTGCTGGAGGAGAAAACCTCCGCTGAGCTCCCCGAGAGGATCGTTCCCCCGGCCTGTAGGACACTATCAACAGGACGAGGAAACTCGTGACCTGGGATCGTATCCTCGACCAGTCTTTCACCAAACTCCACTTGCTCAGGTTGATCTGGAGCCAGAGTACGCCGATCCACAACCACACCCCCAATATAGGTTACCAAATCATTGCAGTCATATCGGAGGGATACTTGTGGTTCCAATATGGGCTGGAGAAATTGTGTCGGATCAATTGTATATGACTCATTACCAACTGTTTTACGTGCTTCTAAATGAATGTAGTAGTCCTCGTCTGTGTTCTGAGTCTGGGGTTCTCTGGTAAAAATCCCCAGGGGGTCGCCCCCGCGGATGAATATTGGTGATTCAGTGAGGTCTAGTGTGGGGAGAACGTGTGTGAGTGTGAATGTGATGTCGTGATAGGAGGACTCCACGGGTGTGATGGTGATAGTGGATGATGAGTCGTAAGGGGAGACACCAGTAGAGGTGCTGTAGTACCCAGACAGTGGTGCAAAAACCTGAGCAGAGAAAAATACCAGTGATTCTTATCTAGAGTGGATCTACTTTTATCTGGACCCCTTATAAAGTGCGAGGGAGCCTGATTTAAAGTATACTGGAATCCCTCTAATCTGGACTCCTGAAATGAGGACACCTCAATATTTTTTTGCTGTACAAAATACTTTCAACTCCTGAAATCAGGACACCTCACTAATCAAGACACCTTCTTCTGTCCGAAGGGTATCCAGATTAAAGGTTCCACTGTACACAATCATGGTCTTTGGGGTCCTGTTTATTGAGGTGTCCTCATTTCAGGGAGTCCTAATTAGAGAGTTCCAATTCAATACTCACTACCTGTTGGCTCTCAGTCATCACCAAAGCCACACCTTCTCCATAACCCAGGTTAGAGGTTGTTGGGAAACTGCCACACCCCCTTTCGTGGTCACATGATCTCCATTGCCGGGGAAACAGAGGGTGGAATTTCTGACCAAGTATGGTATCAACTCTACTACGTGCTGAGTCATAACTGTGTGTGTGTGTGTGTGTGTGTGTGTGTGTGTGTGTGTGTGTGTGTGTGTGTGTGTGTGTGTGTGTGTGTGTGTGTGTGTGTGTGTGTGTGTGTGTGTGTGTGTGTGTGTGTGTGTGTGTGTGTGTGTGTGTGTGTGTGTGTGTGTGTGTAGTGCAGTGTTGATACATGCATGCAGTGTACATGTATATGGTAGTGCTCACGATTGAGTAAATGCAGTTAAGGCTCTTCTGCTCCCTTCAAGAGCTGCAGAGACCACATCAGATTGCTCTACAACATTTTCAGCCACACCCACAAGTGACCTCAACGAGTCCTTAAGGTCAGAGTCCACTATATCGTAGAGTTCATGAAGATCATTTAAGCTCGCTCCCTCAGAGTTCTAGAACATGGGAGAAAATCTCAGCAATGAATTTCAATGAACTATTGATCATGAAGTGCTCCTACCTGAGGTGGAATTTCATTGATAGCTCGAAGAATATCAGTAGAAAGAGTCGTGATGTCATCTGCTAGCTGTCTGGTCGACAGTGAGGGAGAGATCCAAGCATGGTTGGGACCTGAAGTATATAACAATGTGTACAGGCATAAATAGGTCAACAGTGAGACCCCCTAATCAGGACCCCCTAATCAGGACCCCAGGATCTCCCTAATCAGGACACCCTAATCAGGACCCCAGGATCTCCCTAATCAGGACCCCCTAATCAGAACCCCAGAATCTCCCTAATCAGGACCCCAGGATCCCCCTAATCAGGACCCCCTAATCAGGACCCCAGGATCTCCCTAATCAGGACCCCAGGATCCCCCTAATCAGGACCCCCTAATCAGGACTCCCTAATCAGGACCCCCTAAAATGAGGACACTGATAAACAAGACACATTTTTACTGCATTTGTGTACTTTCAAGTCCTGAAATCTGGATATCTCTTATGTGTGTTCAAAGGTGTCTATACTAAAGAGGATATATCATGTTTTTACATCAGATTACCACTTGAGCTAGTCAAATCAATGACAGTCTTGACTGCACGTTCCAGATCTTCATAGGACTCTGCAGTTCTGGAATGGAATATTGATTGAGTGACTTGGAATCAGCTTCTCACATTCTAGCCTTGTTCCCACGCAATTTAAAAGGATGCCCTTGCCTACAATAAGTAACTGAATGGTGGTCTGGAGCTGTTCTCTCCAACAGCTAGCCTTGATATCTACACTAAACACCCAAAAACTCACCTTCTGTATACATCTAATATATTAACAAGTGCTTTCTGAGGTGCATAAGGAATGTATGGAACATGAAATGAGTGAGTGGTGAATGGTTGTCCGTCGACCAGTAGGGACTGCTGCAGTGCTTCAGTTTTTGAAGGTAGAGCATTGCTTAGTGCAGACAAAATGACCTGGGGTGTAATATGGATGGACCGAATCACACGTACAAGACAAAGTGTCTCACATGCACAGCATATACCGATCTAGCACTGTCGGCGGCTGTCTTGCTCTGTGCACAACTGTCCCTCAGATCAGAGTAGATGTCCCTAGCGTAGTTCTCAAGTGGAAATTCGTTTGACAGACCATCTAGCCGTGTTTCCACATCATCTAGTTTAGTCAACACCTCCTCAAAGTTGACATTTATGAGGTTTTCCAACTCTGTAGTTAAGCTGTCTTGAATGCTATCGTAGGCTACATGGGATGATACCAGTGAGTCATATGCGGCCTTGAAATTCTCAACTAGCTCAGTTGATACGTCACGGTACAACGTATACTGCTGATGAGTCTGCTCTGGGGTAAACTCCTGTAATAATTGCTTAATTAAAATACACATTGGGCAGTATTCTTTCTGCAACTTACTGTTAGCACATTGATAGTGTTATAAGATGCAGTGCCTTCAAAACAGAGATGTGTTCTCATCATCTCAAATTCCCTCTCTCCATCGGTGAGAGATAGATGTGATGACATTGTCATCTCGTCGTGAAATGAGAAATAATACTCGGATGACTGATCAGCTGTGTCAGTAAAAACCAATAAAATGCATGTATTGTGAAGCAGTAAGTGACACACTGACTTGCTGTAATGAGATAGTCATTGGAGATAGTTCTACTGATGTCAGCACTTATGTTCCTATCACCAAATTCTCGATGCCATCCAATTGTTGGCATTGAGACATTCATAACTCCATCACTGGCAGAATCTCTCCTTAGCCTAGAGCCAGGATGCTG
Source organism: Theonella swinhoei (assembly GCA_963970385.1). Lineage (NCBI taxonomy): Eukaryota > Metazoa > Porifera > Demospongiae > Tetractinellida > Theonellidae > Theonella > Theonella swinhoei. The sequence continues at coordinate 696,035 of OZ019952.1, read as the reverse complement.
TTCACTGCACAGGATGGAGAATCAGTGTGTGGGGGATGATGTAATGTTATTGGAAGTTCTGTGTACCTTGGCTGGTTGAGTAGGTCAGACACGTCTCTCTTGCGGCGTGGGTGAGTCTGGTAGGTTGACAGAGCTGCTTGAGTGAGTGAGGGGTGTCGATCATTAGACTCTGCAAGGGAGAGGAGAGCCTCCGCACTCTAGATTGAGAGAAAGGGAGGAGAGAGGGATGGAGGAAAAGATGACTTCGTTATTACACTTCAATAACCAATACTTTCATACAATTAGGAACACAATGATTTCATTTGGCACAAGAACACACTGCACTCACTTCATCTGTATCATAGCTTCTCATTGCTCTAATGGCTGCATGTTGAACCGATAACTCTCCCAGGACCATGTGGTGTTCCAGCGTGGGGAAGGATTCATCTGCCCCTGCATTAGCAAGGCAATCAAGGAGCAGTGAATGTAGAGAGGGATGTGAGAACGAGGAGTGGAGGGTGGGAGCAACCGAGCGTCGATGCTTATGCAGAGTGGGAGGTGACATATAGCCTGTCGAAAGAAATATATATGCAACCATTTCAATTTTGTTTTAGGTTTATTGGCGAGCGGGAGCGAGCCAATCTAGTCGTGTGAACGGACCAATTTTTTGTATATATATGTGTGTGACTCACACTGTACATACTGTAATGTTGTATGTACTTCTAATTTTGCGTGCGCCCTCCCGCTCGCCAACAATGCCTAGCATTTAACTAGTATTGATGCATAGAGTGAATGGTAGCATTTGTACCAGTGTGTTGCTCCAGAAGGTGGTGTAGGTCGGCAACTATCTGTGTGGCCAGGTCGACATTAGACGGTCTCATTCTTTTGGCCATGGCTCCCAGAGCTAGCAGAGCCTGGGCTTGGAGGGTAGGACTAGTATCACGATCCAATACCACAGACCATATTCTCTCCACTGAGAGTCTGCACACATAGTGTAGTGTGTGAAATAAGAGTGGTTGTGACTGATTTTAACGTACTCGTCAGCTGGTAGAGAAACTGTGAAATGAAAGAGTAGCTTGGATACCAGGTCTTCATCGGGGAGAGGGTGAGGGGGTGAGGGGAGAAGGAGGGATGTGAGGAGGTGGAGGGTGGAGGGTGAAATGCTTGTAGTGGAGAGAGCACTCAGCAGCCTCAGCCCTTGTGGAACAGAGAAATCATCTGAACTTTCCTATTTCAAAGAGAAATCAACCAATGTATTCATATATGCCACTGTGATAAACCAGTGACACTTACATTCAGATACTGCTGGACTAGAGTAGCAATGTCTTCATCACTGAGACTCTGTACAGCTTCTTCAAGCTGGTGGGTACAATCAGATGTGGGAGGAGCACACGTGAGAAGTGAAGTAACAGTGTCTAGTGGAAGATGAGACTTCACCTGTAAAGATAAACAACGCTAATATAGGCCTTCCTCACAAGGTTAGGTTTTAAATATACCAATGATGTAATGATAATGTCATCGTAGATGAGGTCGTGAGGTCTGTGAGGTGTGCCAACTGGTGATGGATGTTGTGTGACCAACGACAGTGTGGAGTGGGACTGCATGGTTTGGTCCATCAATACACCTGAACGTAAATATCACACTGACATAAAATTAAGTCTCATTACATGATGAGAACTTTTATACCTGACTCTTTGTTTTGAGTTTCTGAGGATATCTGCTCGTGAATATCAACACCAGTCACTGCTCCACTGATTGAATCAATTGTAGTCGTCTTCCTGATTTGCTTGATAGTGGCACCATTGCCCTCTGTCTCCACCCACTCGTTAGTTAACACTACACCCTCCTCGGTGTCAGACTCGACACTCGAGTCAGTGTCGACGGAAAACAGCTTTGCGAGCGTCTTTTTGAATGCTAGAACTGTGCGAGATTCACCTGGTGGGTAGAGAACGGAAGAGATGCCTCCATCTCTGTCTCTTACAACTGAAAACCTGTGTGGGTGGAAAGAGAGGTATTTATAATTGACCACGAAGCAATCAGTTTAACAAGACTCATACCAGTTAGTGAAATCACTTATAGACTCATCATCTACTGTCAGTCCTGTTGGATACACAGAAACAATACTCAGCATGATCGATTGGTCAGGTTTGAGGATGCTCCTACCATTATTAGTCTTCCACTTGAGCTCTGTACTAGTAACATTGATTTGAAGTTCTTGGCTCCCGTCGTTTTCTCCATCAGCAAATTCATACGCGCTAATCTGCAGCTGAATCACACGTACACATACGTTGTATTCATAAATCATGAATATAGTTATTACACTACTGTATCCACCTATGCAGTTACCCAGCAACATGTCATACAAATAAACATAAGAAAGGAACACAGCACTTTACTACTAATCGCCATTCACATGAACACAATTATTAATCTGCCCTTGTATGCAACACTTGCCAATGCTCCACGCAATTATTATAGTTATGGTATATAAGTGGAGGTAGCTTGGCCTACTTTGGCGATCAATTCCACGTTGACATTGGTTGAGAGTTGGGTCGAACTCCAGTAGGAATAAGTGTAGACTACGTCAGTAGGAAATTGACACGAAACATCGGTAAGTAGTATAGCCCAGAGGAGAGTAGACAACGCTGATCCCCGCCTCAGCTTCATGACGGGCGGATTGGTTCACGCGCGGGTTTGTGTACCAGCTCCACCCCTTTTGTGATGATTGCTCATGCGCAATCCCCTTCCGGATTGGCGCATGCGCAATATGGTTGTTTTGTTTCTTGGACAAATATCCACTAAGTGTATTGAAGCATTCATACACTGAATGTTGTTGTTACTCGATAATCCATTGACTATTACTCTGGAATACGATAGCAATGTAATTTGGCTCTGTTGGCATCAGCAAGGCTGATCCTACTCCAACAATGCTCTATGTTGTTCACACACAAGTTGGCTACGTGATAGTGGAACATGCCAGGACCAGTATAACGTTGTGATCTACACATTGAGTCTTACTTAATACAACACTAACCTAATAGAACAGTGGTGCTATAGAGATACATGGTGGGACTCACTTTTCCAACTGCAATTTGATATATTTATAAGGCACTAGACTGTGTAATAGTGTAAAACCAGATCTGGCAAGCTGCGGTAGTTATGCTATTACTTTTCGACGAATAAGGGGCAGTAAGTTGTAATGTGTGGGTACTTGTGGTCTGGTGGGGCATATGATGTGGTTCGAAACGCACGCAGATCATGTTGTCGCGTGCATTCCTGTCGCCGCGCATGGCAACGCCCACGTCAAATTTATTGGACTGCTGCCTTTTTATGTGATCTATACGTGGAAACGTGTATTACAACGTAATATTGCGTAACGCGTACTGCATAAACTTGGAGGCTGCGTGGGCTTAAGAGTGCAGTTAGCTATTTTCTGCAGCTCGCCATCCAGTAGTGGATCACGATAAGACTTTCATTCATTCTCACCGTCTTCTACTGCAACATCAACAGCTTTGCGCAGGCAGACTGAGCTGTACAGAAACCCTGCTAGCTACCAGTCCAGCCTGCCCGTGCTCAGAATGGCTGGATCGGCACACCTTTCGGCTGCTCTAGCTCTCTTTGCGCTACTGTTTTCCAGAGGTGAGTTAAATAAATGCAACGTCCACTGTATGCGTTTCTGGTCCAGCTCTGACTTTATGAGGATTAACACTTGCAGTGCATCATCTATATTGCTATATATTAGATTAATACTTATTATTATTGTTAAATTCATATTGCATTGCAATGCACTATTATTACAAACATAATGCTTTTGGTCTTGAGATCTTGAGATGTGTATTATTTAATGCAGAAAATCTAAGTGAATGTTGTGTAGCAATGTTGTTGACTTGGTTCCAGAATTGGAGATGGGTGTGTTGGAATTGCATGTGCAATGATGGGTGTGGACATATACACTTATATATGTCTCTAATGGTGATGGCTGTTTCGTCTGAAGTAGTAAACGCCCTCTTCCAATTATTGCATGTTTACATTGTGAACATGTCAACGATCAATAAGCCAACAACTTTACTCATCCCAATGCCAAAAGGTGTATAGTGATTGCTTCCAACCCTAGTGCTTGTGGTTTGGCCATAAAGATGGTTTAAGTAGTAAATACCTGGAAGTTGGAAGCCTAGCAGCCAAGATTTCAACGCCATTGATCAAAGGTATTGCCATATGCAGCTGACAATGTAGGGCTAGGTTAGGAATTTAAATTCCATCCAAGCTGTGCCCACAACCCTTTTGACCTTCTGCTCTGCAGTATCTTGTTTCACAATAGCAGTGATTTAATTGCTAGAGCTGGCTGTAAAGGTTTTGTATGGGTTAACCTTGTGGTCAACACTCTACAAGATCGTGTTCTATACACGACTGTAAAGAATAAAGGGATTCTGTATACAGTGACGCATGGTGATTCTCACACGTTACCTTCCACTGTGGTTATTGGTTGAGAGGCTAAGTGTCCACTCCAGATGGTCAGAATCACTAGTATACTAAATATCCAGGAATAGAAGCTTGGGTGTGTGGGCAGCTAGGAGAAGCTCAACACATTTGAGCTTCATTCACCATCTGCTCTGTCATCAAACTACCTCACCTCAGAGAGATGCTGTGTGGAATGGAATGCTACATTAAATTGAAATTTTGACTTAAAAGTTTGTAGTTGTAGGCAATTTAAAATCAGCAATAACATGCATGCTCCATCATTCTATATTAGTTTACTTGAATGATGTAAGTAGAGCTGCAGTGTTATTTGTGTGTCTGTCTCTTTATCATGCAGGCAATGCCCAGTGCTACACTGTTGATTTAGAACCAGGCTCTACTCCCTGTCAGGGGGCCAGTACGTCCTTTACCAGTGCAGAGGAATGCTGTCAGGGCGATGGAACATCATATAACGACGGAACAGAGTGTCAGATCTGTTACTGTAAGTATGTGTTAGACAAATGATGCAAGCACGCACACATACACACACACACACACACACACACACACACACACACACACACACACACACACACACACACACACACACCACACTTGCCTCACAGATTACAATTATACTCAAACATTTAATATCGAGAAGTATATTCAAGAAGAGTCATAGGCACATATCCCACAGTGTAGATGGTCAGTAACCATATGCTCCATTATATGTTTGCAGTGATTGGCTACAGACAGGATACCTTGACTATACTAGAAGGTCAAGATGATATGCTGATAGTTGAACTATTGAAACCTCCATCGGGTGTAGGGTCATTTTTCCAGATTGCATTCCAGATTGACAACTCAGCAAATGATGGCAAGTAGAGTTATTGAATCAAACATGAACACATTACTGTACTAACAGTCAGAGTGTCACAGATTTATTCAAATAGTGTGAATATATATACCCTCTTTAATTAGGACTCCTGAAATGGATGTACTTTTTGCATGTCACTGAAGACTATACATCGACTCTTGCATTAATAAGTGAGGTGTCCTGATTTAGGAGGTTGAAAGTAAAAGGACGTGACTGCCAATCAGTGGAATGTGTTTGTGTGTCAGTGATCCATTGTTTTACTTTTTAGCTTCTCTGTTCCGTACAGATGATGTAAGTGTTGGTGGAGGAGTCATGCCCACTGGCCTTCTCCTCACTGGCACTTTTGGACGTGATGCTCCATTCGTAATTCGGGCAACGACCGATCAGATGGCACAAGAGGGAGATGAAGTGTTTACAATCCCCTTGTCTGTCACTTCTCAGAATCCACCTGTACCAGTTTTTGTAGCAGGCCCCGCCACTGTCACAATAGAAGATGCTACAGGTGCATATTCTCAGCCTTGTCAATAATTGTATTTAGATTGATAGCTTCAAGAATTTGATCTGCATAGATAGTTATTCCTATATTATTGGAAGTACTCTTGTGAAGACTTACTTATGATGGCCCATAAGGCTCATTCAACTGTCCACTGCCTACTTTCATCAAACTTCCATTTCATACTGTAATTCAACTTCCACTCTTACTTCCAGAGGTGCATATTTCCATACATGCCACTATATATATATATATATATATATATATATACATGTATATATACAACAAAATTAGTTGCAAAGCTAAAAGAGGCATGCCTGTAATAATCTTAGTACATACAACATATTCCATCTGTTACACGGTGTGTGTGTGTGTGTGTGTGTGTGTGTGTGTGTAGTGGTGATTGTGGAAGTGACTGAAGCCGACTACCAGAGGAGAGAAGGCAGTGAAGACTTCATTCAAGCCAGGATCTCCTACGACAGAGATCTGGTCAACCCCATTACAATCATCTTCCACCCCGTCACCTACGATACATATGAAGCTGAAGTGGGTTCCTTGCCTATCGGGTTTCCTTCCAGAGAATTTGAAGCTTCAGGTGAGCATTTCATGAATTATTTTCACTTTGCTAATTGCATATCTTGTGTTATAACCATCTAATAGATGATGATTTCAATGGAAATGATATCACTGTCACAATACCGGTTGATGGGCCACTTCGTCAGGTGAATGTTCGAATCCCGTTCACCGATGATGAAATCAACGAGCATCCGGAAACGTTTGTAGGATACATAACGATCGAGAGCGCTGTTGATAGGAGTACCATACAACTTGGGAGAACAGCTACCCAACTCATCATCAATGATAACGACAGTAAGCTAAATAACAGTTATTTTTCACTGTTCTGTATGCAGTGTTCTATCTATGATTTTTGGTTTGGGGGGGAAGCTGTGAGGTGTGCTATCACTGAGCAGAGTAGGGGGGTCCGGGGGCATCCTCCCCCCGGAAAATTTTACATTGCCAGGGATGCAATCTAGTGCATTTATTTAAACTTCTTGGGTACACAAATAAACATGAAGTCAAGTAGACTAGGTTACTGCAAGCTACACTAACAGGGGGGGAAGCTTGAATGTTTGGGGGAAAAGTTGAAATGTTTGGGGGGGAAGCTTCCCCCCTCCCCCCCCTACCACTGGATAGAACCCTGGTATGTGAAATTGGATTGGTTCATTACTGTATGGGGAATTTGGTAGTGATCATTTACCGTACGTGAAATACAGAAATTTGGTTTACTGTGTGTCAAATGTTGCTAAAGATTTGGTGGCTACTGTTCATTTTGTTGTGTCTAGATATTGTCATTGGGTTTGATATGGCTACCTACACATTTTCTGAGGGAGGTCAAAATCTTGCGTTGTTGATCCGAAAAGACTCGGGAGTGGTATCAGAGAGAACGGACATTGCTGCTACAATATCGCTGATCACGACTCCATCCCCATCCGCTACAGAAGGAACTGATTTTGAAATTCCACTCCTTGACACCAGAATCGACTTTAATCCCGCAATGGGAAACACACCTGAAGTTGTAGCAGTGTCGATACCACTGAGCATCATTGATGACCAATTACCAGAGGGGCAGGAGTCATTTTCTCTTAGAGTTGCTGCTGCAGATTTTGTGTTCAGTGCTCCATTTCTGGACACATTTGCCACAACAGAAGTATTTATTAATGATAATGATGGTAAGAGAGCAGTTCTGTTAATGTACACACTTCACGGTTGTAGTAATAAACCTACTAAGAATCCCAATGTAATAAGCCATCTAAGAATCCTGATGAGTTAAGCTAGAATTAATAACCAGATAATAACCCAGATGATGATGGTTTGACAAACGTGCTTGCTACTCTTATCTACAAGTATACATGTATGTTCCACAGATGTGATAGCCGGGTTTGAGATGACGGAATATGATGTGGATGAGGATGCCGGATCGGTAGAGTTGTGTGCTATTATAACTGTCCCCGATAGCGGTCCTCTGCCTTCTAGCTTTGTCTTGCAAGCCTCTACACGAGAGCTCACTGCCGGTAAGTGAAACTGATCAAGGGCTGATCCAGGGGGGTGGATGGGGTGGGTGCTACCCTCCTCTTATTCACCCCTTTACAATTGAACATACTATTAGGCCTGGATCTACAATAGACGCTGCTCGCAGTGTTATTTTTGTACATTCATGTTTCATACCTACTCGGCCGCCGCCTCGAAATATATATTTCTGGATCAGCACCTGCTGATACAATGTAGCACTGTACTACATCAGAAGTAGTATGTGTACATGTAGCAGTGTTGTTTCTTCTTTGTAGATGAAAACTCTGATTACATTCCACTTACCCAAAGTCCGATAGACGAGTTCAATGACGACAATAGGAGGAGATGTTTTGATGTATCAATCAGAGAGGATGATGCCTTTGAAGACGTCGAACAATTCCAAGTGATCTTGTCTCGAAGGTCTGGTGGTCAAGTTGTAGTAGAGCCAGACATAGCCGTTGTGAGGATCCGTGACACAGACCGTAAGTCATTAATTACCTTTTGCCCCTATGATATTCAACCTAGATTACAAATGAAATTCTTGCACTGAACAAATTTCAGTTTTAGTGTTGATATAGAGAGCCTGCTTAGAAAAGAAACGGTAACAATTTTATCCACTCTACAAAATTTCAGCTATTACGATTGGACTGGAGCAGACTTTATACTCAGTGAATGAAGATGATACTAATGTGGAGGTGTGTGTTGTAATTAAATCAGGCACTGTGGAACGAACTGCTGCTGTTACGCTGGAGACGGATGATATCACTGCTGAAGGTACGGTGGTCTCAATCTAATTAGGACACCGACGAATTGTCCTGTTTAAGCTGATTAGTGAGGTGTCCTGATATATATTGGGTGTTGCATACGTACATGGCTAGCAAAACTGTCCCCTTTATCGAGTACATGGCTAGCAAAAGTGTCCCCTTTATTGAGTACCTGGCTAGCAAAAGTGTCCCCTTTATTGAGTACATGGCTAGCAAAAGTGTCCCCTTTATCGAGTACCTGGCTAGCAAAAGTGTCCCCTTGAGTACCTGGCTAGCAAAAGTGTCCCCTTTATTGAGTACATGGCTAGCAAAAGTGTCCCCTTTATTGAGTACATGGCTAGCAAAAGTGTCCCCTTGAGTACCTGGCTAGCAAAAGTGTCCCCTTTATTGAGTACATGGCTAGCAAAAGTGTCCCCTTTATTGAGTACATGGCTAGCAAAAGTGTCCCCTTTATTGAGTACATGGCTAGCAAAAGTGTCCCCTTTATCGAGTACCTGGCTAGCAAAAGTGTCCCCTTTATTGAGTACCTGGCTAGCAAAAGTGTCCCCTTTATTGAGTACATGGCTAGCAAAAGTGTCCCCTTTATTGAGTACCTGGCTAGCAAAAGTGTCCCCTTTATTGAGTACATGGCTAGCAAAAGTGTCCCCTTTATTGAGTACATGGCTAGCAAAGTGTCCCCTTCATTGCTAGCAAAAGTGTCCCCTTGAGTACCTGGCTAGCAAAAGTGTCCCCTTTATTGAGTATGTGGCTAGCAAAAGTGTCCCCTTTATTGAGGTGTCCTCAATTCAGGTGTCCATATATAAAGATTTGCACTGTAAATATGACTGTATTTACTGCTGTCGTATAACATAATTTTCAGCTCCCAGTGACTATAGAGTTGGTGTACAGAGGTTTGAATTTGATGAAGATGGTTTAACTAGACAGTGTACTTTTTTTCAAATTGTTGACGACCTCATTCTCGAGGACCTGGAGAGCTTCCGTCTCACCCTCACTACTGCCGACACGAGGATAATCCTTGATCCAGAGGAAGGGATGGTGGTTATATCTGATGATGACGGTAAGTAGAGTAACCCCCGCAATTGTCGTTCATTTGTAACCTCTTTTGAGATTGTTTCTTGTTCCCTTTGCAGAAGTTACTGTTGGTTTTGAACGCTCTCTGTACGAAGTGAGAGAAAACAATAATGAAGTGGAAGTGTGTGCTGTGATCATTAGTGGCCAAATTGCCAGGGACATCTCAGTAATGTTTACGACAGAGGATGATTCTGCCGTGTCACCTCAAGATTACACAGCACAGAGTACAGGGTTGACATTTTCTGCGCCTTCAACCAGAGCATGTGTCAATATAGACATTGCTGATGATGATATTTTTGAGTTGGATGAGACGTTCTTTGGTAGACTAACGTCTTCTGATTCAGCAGTCAATATTGATCCTGGTAGACAGCAGACCACCGTACAAATTAATGACGAAGACAGTACGTTGCAATATCTCCTGCACTTAGCAGTAGTGTGTTGAATTTATTTTCTCTGTTTGTTTGCTAGCTCTTAGGATTGGGTTTACTGATACTGCTGTGACGGTGCCCGAAGGAGATACTGCCCAACTTTGTGCACGTGTGTTCAGTCCAGGAATAATTGGCAGGGATGTCCCCATACAGTTTAGAACTGTAGACGGGTCAGCAGAAGGTAAGTGCGTAGTCCCCTTGAAAAAAATATTTCCAGAAACGTGGGACACAGTACCGTGAGTACAGAAGTTGACCGAATATTACCGATTCTGACATGATTGTTACGTTTTCGTGTGTGTAATTTCAGCCGCGACTGACTACACTGCGACGACTCGGCGGTTGGATTTCAATGCTGATAACACTGAGCTGTGTGTCGATGTGACAACTACGGAAGACGATATACGGGAAGAGGCGGAGGAGGAGTTTAGTGGAACACTAACTGTCATTGGCAACATTCCTCGCCTCACCGTCGAACCTGACGAGGCCACTGTCACTGTCACTGACGACGACGGTAGGTAGATCTACACACATGCACAATTCTTTGTTGATGCAGCATCCATTTCATTTTGCCCCATTTGTAACGTTGTGCGCATGATGCCACGGAAACTAGCCAACTGCACAAGTCGATAACTTTTGGGACGCATATTCGCGGCCTTAGCAAACGCTTTACCTGACCAATCTGTCTGCCCCAACAAATTGATCATTTTCTGGTGATAGTTTAAAAGGCTGAGCTTCATGTACCGACAATAAGTATCGCTAAGAGAACCGTGAAGCAATGCGCATGCGCACACATGCGAAATTACGCGCGTGCGCAACGTGGGAACCGTACTTTGATTGGACGAGTATTTAACCTTTACCTTTGTGTTGTGCAGAGATTGAGGCAGAGATTCGGTTTGGAGCAGTTTCATACACTGTGATTGAAGGAAAGCAGGATGAAGTAGAGGTGGAAATTATAGCAGACTTTGAGCGACAACAACCCAGTAACCAAAGGATTGACATCACTCTCTCTACCGTGGATGGTTCAGCAACAGGTAGGGAGCATCATGAAGAAGTAATTTAAGTTACAGGAAGGGGAGTATAGGACCACAGGGGCCAGGGGCCATGACCCCCTTAGTATTTGCATCCCCCCCCTCAGCACAGTCTGAGCAATATAGCAATTAGCTTTTATGCAAAAGATGTTAGAGAGTTAGCCTCCTACAATATCTCTTCTCCTTGCAATTGTAGTTGTGTTTCTACTGTACAGTGATGTAGAATGTGATTAGCAATGGTTGATGGTTTTTTCCTACAGGCACACGTGACTACACTCGAGTGATTTCTCGACAGCTCCAGTTTACACCCAGCAATGATAGGACCACCGTCACCATCCCTATCATCGACGACAGCGATATCGAGGATGTGGAGACATTCTTTGCCAGCTTACAGATTGACAGTGGCCTCTTTCCAGGCGTAACCTTGGTCGACGATAGAGCCAATGTGGAAATCATTAGTGATGATGGTACGAAAATACATCAATGATAAGAATGATTATGTTTGTAGTGGATATGTTGTGTAACAATACAAAGGTGAGTTTTTGAACGTTTTGCTCTGCAGTGGTCATTGGATTTGAAGAAACAGAGTTTGAAGTAATGGAGAGTGATTCAGGTGTGAGTCTGGAACTGGCTTTGCTGGAAGGAACAATTGCTCCTGAACTCGATGACATCATTGTGACTGTATCCACTGCTGACCGCACAGCTACAGGTAGGTCAGCGTATACCCTCCGCAATGTAAGGTACTGTGTGTTTGGGGGAGAGGTGGAAAAGGAAGATGATGTGTAAGGGAGGGATGGATAGAGGGAGGAGGGAGGGAGGGAGGAGGGAGGGAGAGAGGGAGGGAAGGAGGGAGGGAGAGAGGGAGAGAGGGAGAGGGAGGATGAAGAGATGGAGACAGGAGAGGGAGAGGGGGAGAGAGAGGGAGAAGGAGAGGGAGAGGGAGAAGGAGAGGGAGAGGGAGAAATGTATATACTCCTTACTTACCATTCAATATTCAGGTGGTGCAGATTTTCTCAGCATTCCCGGACAAAGATTCACATTTACCCCACAAAACACACGCTTCCCGTTTGCCATCGCAATCATTAATGACAACGAGATCGAGGGCACAGAGAGGTTCATCACCACGGTAACCACAGACGCTGACGATTTTCCGGGAGTGACTTTGAACCCAGACGAAGTGGTTATTGATATTCTCGACAACGATGGTGAGTTTATCAATCCAGAAAGGTCAGATTGGTAATGGTGTATATTTAACACCTTCATACAATTTGAGCTTAATAAAAGTAATGTGGCCACTAAGTATATTTCATGTGACCAAAAATATGATGGCCAGACCAATAAATATATTTCATGTGACCAAAAATATGATGGCCAGACCAATAAATATATTTCATGTGACCAAAAATATGATGGCCAGACCAATAAATATATTTCATGTGACCAAAAATATGATGGCCAGACCTATAAATATATTGAATGTGACCATATTACATTTGAGCAGTAAATTTAGGTGTGTTCAATTTATTCATCCCATCAGTTGTGATTGGTTTTGATGCCGAGGACTACACTGTGGATGAAGATGCTGGCACTGTGGAGCTGATAGTCAGGGTCAGAGAAGGCACCATCCCAGCTGGAGTGACGAGGAGAGTCACACTGACCACCTCCGACGGGACAGCCTCCTGTAGGCCACCGTTGACTGTATATTGCTCCATTATCTGAGACCCAGATAGACATGTGTGGTGGAACCCCTCTAATTAGGGCCTGTAATCAGGTTGTCATGGATAGGGAATGACATCAATACCAGGCCACTTACTGATCTGAATTATTTTGTGATCAGAACACATCTTGTGGCTGCTACAGAGGAACCCCTTTAATCTGGACCCCTGAAATGAGGACAAATTTGCTGTCCCAAATACCATGTTTGTGCACTTTCCAGCCACTCATATCAGGACACCTCAATCAGGACACCTCATTAATCAGGACACCTCATAATCAGGACACCTCATTAATCAGGACACCTCATAATCAGGACACCTCATAATCAGGACACCTCATTAATCAGGACACCTCATAATCAGGACACCTCATTAATCAGGACACCTCATAATCAGGACACCTCATTTATCAGGACACCTCATTAATCAGGACCCCTCATAATCAGGACACCTCAATCAGGACACCTCATTAATCAGGACACCTCATTAATCAGGACACTTCAGACATGATCACATTAGAGAGGTTCCACAGTACGTCAGTGAGGTACCCTTTTATCATGTACAGTCTCATCTTCATCTCCCTATACCAATCCTCTCTCTCCACACAGCTCCTGGCGACTACTCCAGTGTATTCTCCCGCACGCTCACCTTCACCAGGAGCAATCCCAGTGACTCAATTATCATCAACATACAGGATGACAGAAATATAGAAGACCAGTTGGAGACTTTTGAAGCCACTCTCTCAGTGAATACTGCTCAAAATCCCGGGGTGACATTGTCACCTGACACCGCTGAAGTCACCATTGTGGACAATGACAGTAAATATATATATACATGTACAATGTATATATACATGTACAATGTATATATATATATATATATATATGTCTATTGTAGGATTGAATGGGCATGAAGAGGTGTGCATGTTAGCCAGTGCCAGTTTATTGCCCTAGGTCTGGCAGGCACTACGTAGGTAATGATGTGGTGGATGGATCTCATTAGTTCTGAACGCGCTAGACAAGCTGTGCGTATTCCCTGCTGATAAGAGCTAATAAGCTCGAAACAGCTTGTCTGGCCCCACCAGATATGTTTTTTTCATGTACATGTAGGTGATAATTGAGGCTACATGTATATATAAGTTGCAGGGCCTAGCAGGCGGGCTTCAGGCTCATTGTGTATGTCATGAAACACGGGTATATGGGTGGTTATTGCAGGAGTGCTCTGTTGTATAAGCCTTAGGCCCTTCTGCTCTTTTACTCAATTTTGGCTCCCAGTGTAGTTGCTATAGATGTCTCGTATCCTTCCTCCAGTTACTATTGGTTTTGTGGAGGAGTCCATCGAAGTAGCTGAGAGAGGAGAGGCCACCTTGTTTGTGACTATCATGGACGGCACTCCCCAGTCTGGAGAGGTCTACGTTGTCACTCTCACCACCTCGGATGGAACTGCTGACGGTACATGTGTATTAAACTAGAGATACGTATACACAGTGAAAGCCTCACACAGTGGCACATTCCCAAGTGTTACACTGGCACACGTGATGTATATGTTTGCATGTAGCACACAAAATGATTACATTCCTAAGTGTGACACACAAGCTACATGTATTTCTGTGATGCAATGTGGGATTATTTGCCTCGCGCTAAGGCACTCGGCAATAATCTTAGTTGACCCGGTCGGGGGTTTATTTCAGAAAAAGTGACAAGGGGGGGCGAACCGCATATACGAGAAATCTTGGGGGGTAATATGAAAACACATCTGGCAGTATATGAGGAAGCTCTTTGACTTAAGGGGGGGCAAAACTTTTTTAAGGGGGGGGCAAATGCCCCCTCTCGCCCCCCCCCCTCTAAAAGAAACCCTTCCGGTAACTGATGTGTTAGTTTTGGTCCCTTTAGCCTGTGTAAGTTAACATCAAAACTAGTATCCTGTCACCACACCCTTAGTGTCGGATCCTGACCTAGAGCCAGGGAATGCAGTTCTAAATAGATTGAGCTAGTCCAAACAACCCAAATTCCCAATGTTAAAAGCTGCCAGGTTAATTCAATATCTTTAAAATGTGTTGCTGTGTCTCGTACACAACTCTTTAAAATCATATTGTTCTGTGCCAGAGTAACGTGATTTTGGTTCTGTTACAGAGGATGACGATTATGAGGATCTAACACGCGTGCTGAGTTTCTCTTCGAGTAGGACCCGTATCGACGTGCCTGTTGAAATTGTGGAGGATAATGACGTGGAAGGAACGGAGAGCTTCTTTGCCAGTCTCACCGTCCCCGGTTCAACTACTAATATCAACCTCGATCCAAACCAAGCAGAGATAGAGATCATTGATGATGACGGTACAGCACAAATTCTCCTTAATTGTTTATGGCTATGCACACAATTATATATATATTACAATATTTGGAAAATAATTTTTTGTTAACTTAGTCTAACTTTAATTATTTGTTTTTTCTGGTCAATTAATGTTTTGATAAGGAAATATTTTTTCTCTGTTCAGTGGTTATTGGACTGGACCCTTCAGTTTACACGGTTAATGAAGGAGAATCAGTGGCTGTTATAGCTCGTGTACTGGAGGGAGAGATTGTTCAGAATGTAGTGGTAATGTTGTCCACGGATGATGGAACAGCCACTGGTGAGTGACTCCCTCTCTTTCTCTCTCCCTCTCCCTCTCCCCCTCCCTCTCCTTCTCCCTCACTCTCCCCCTCTCCTTCTCCCTCTCCCTCACTCTCACTCTCACTCTCTCTTCCCCTCTCCTTTTCATCTCTCTTTCCCTCTCCTCTCCCTCTCCCTCTCCCTCTCCCTCTCCCTCCCTCTCCATCTCTTCCCCTCTCTCTCTCCCACCCCCTACTCATTCTCTTTCTCTCTCATATTTCCAGCTCCTGATGATTACCAGACTCTTTCCGACGAGCCTGCAACATTCAGACCGGGCAATACTCAAATACCTATCACTGTCCGCACCACAAACGATGACAATGTTGAAGAACAAGAGCAGTTCACAGTCACACTATCTGTAAACACTAATGCCTATCCTGGAGTGACCATACGATCAGACACTGGAACCATCGACATTGTTGATGCTGATAGTAAGATACGATGCACACACTACAGTATCGAGTAGCCCTTGTGACACAATGAATTGTATTTATGCAATATTTTGTGCATATCACACCGCACACACACACACACACACACACACACACACACACACACACACACACACACACACACACACACACACACACACACACACACACACACACACACACACACACACACACACACAATAAATCAAGATGTACATGTATGTATATATGTTGTGTATGGGGTAAAGGGGTGGGGAGTCTATGGTTGAGTTCCTCTCTTCCTTTTTCCACTCTTTCTATACGCTACCTGCTAGTGTGCTACACTTATATATTTTCATGAACTCGTGTATCTTTGTTCTATAGACATTCGTATTGTATTCGAGGAGAGTGAGTATACAGTCAACGAAGGGGATCGTCGTGTGGAGGTATGCGCTGTGGTCGAACCAGAGGACGCTCTGGAGAGACAAGTAGAGGCCACTCTTTCTACTAGAGATGGCACGGCTCAAGGTTAGTCCAACGATAACTCCTAGATGACTGCATTTATTAAATGAGTTTGTGAAGAGTTAAGCCAATAACTAATAAGCTGCAATAGCACCACTGCCATCGACCACACACCCACAATTATGGGCAGACTCACACATGTTAATATTTACATTACTTCTGTGTGTTGCACGTTTTATTTCTATGGTTTGTCCTATTTTTGTATGGTTGGTGAGATCTATGTCTGGTCTGTGTACTGTGTGTCCTGTTTGTCTGGTCTGAGGGTTATATGTCTTGTTTGTCTGGGTTGCCTTTCTTTCCTTCCTACAATGTACTTCTTACATAGCTAGTGTGCTATGCACATGTACGTATGTACATGCAAATCCCAACCATCTGTATATACATATCATATTCCGTGTAGTCTTCGTCGCGAGCCCAGCCTCCTCCCCATCAGAAGGGGGTGGAGCCTCACCATCCATTCGGCTCCACCTCCTTTACTGATGGGGAGGGGCTGTGGCTGCTCCTCAGACAGGGTTAACTAGTTGTCAGATAGGGGACATAGGATATCCCAGGACAGTCCATGCCAATCCTAGAGATATACATATACCTCTGTTCCTCACCTTATCTACCTATGCCAATATATCTATAATTCCAGATGATGAGGATTATACCAGACAAGAGGTTGTTCTCACCTTTGATGAAGACACTCAGCGGATATGTCGCGATATTGATGTGACAGACGACGATGTGACGGAGGAGGATGAAGATTTTGTAGTGACGTTGACCACCGACGACGATCAGGCTGAGACTGGGCCGCCGGATAGGGCGGTTGTCACCATTGAAGACAATGATCGTGAGTCATCTGGCATGGAATTGAGGGATATGTCACACTTTGTATGACATGTGATGAATTACATCACATATGGTGCTTGGGGCATGTTGTTGCATGGTATTACATAATAGTTGCTTGGAGTTATGTAATACCTCCAATGACTGATTTTAATTACATTCTACTAATACTTCTGACAATGTTGATGACATTATTTCACTTACTAATGCCTCTGATAATGTTGATGACATCATTTCAATTACATCATAATTACAGCTGCACGTATTGGGTTTGAGGAGACAATGTATAGTGTCAATGAGAGGGATCGTCAGATCACTGTCGCTGTAGAGATCCTCGATGGAGAGCTATCGGACGACGTAAGAGTCAGATTCACCACTGAAGATGGCACCGCAACACGATCAAGTGAGTTGCATTTCTCTACATACATGTACATGATGAATACAAAGTATTGTTGGTGATTTGGAACAAACCTACCTAATATTTTTATGCGTAGAAGGATATTTTAATAGCAACATCAGTTTAAAATTGCATGACTAGGTATACAGTGGAACCTCTCTAGTCCTGACACCTTTGGGACAGAAGAAAGTGTCCTGATTAGTGAGGTGTCCTGATTTCAGGGGTTGAATTGTAAACAAACATTGCATTTGGGACAACTAAAAGTGTCCTGTTTATCGAGGTGTCCTCATTTCAGGGTGTCCCGATTAGAGGGGTTCCACTGTAGATACTTCCAACAAGACATATTTATTTTATTAACCCTTTGACATCCAGATCCACCTGACTATACTGCCGTCACACGGACACTGACCTTTGGACCAAGTACAACACGACAGACAATTTCCATCCCAATTAGGGACGACGAGGTCCTTGAGAACACTGAGAGTTTCTTTGCCAACCTGGAACTACTGAGTACCGACCTTGACGTCACGGTGGATCCTGAGAGAACAGAGATAGAGATAGAGGATACTCCTGGTGAGGATGGAGTTATAGTGTGTATGTAAATATGGATTATCCTCCCTCCCTCCCTCTCTCCCTCCCTCCTCCCTCCCTCGCTCCCTCCCTCCCTCGCTCCCTCCCTCCCTCCCTCCCTCCCTCCCTCCTTCCCTCCCTCCCTCCCTCCCTCTCTCCCTCTCCTTTCCTCCCTCCATTCATCCCTCCTTCTCTCCCTCCCTCCCTCTCTCCCTCCCTCCCTCCCTCCCTCCCTCCCTCCCTCCCTCCCTCCCTCCCTCCCTCCCTCCTTCCCTCCTTCCCTCCCTCCCTCCCTCTCTCCCTCTCCTTTCCTGCCTCCCTCCCTCCCTCCCTCCCTCCCTCCCTCCCTCCCTCCCTCTCTCCCTCTCTCCCTCCCTCCCTCCCTCCCTCTCTCCCTCCCTCCCTCCCTCCCTCCCTCCCTCTCTCCCTCAATCACTACTCATTCACACACACACACAATAGATGTAGTTGAGATTGGATTGGAGCTGACTTCCTACACCGTTGATGAAAATGATGGCCCAATTGAAGTGTGTGTTGAAATAACCTCTGGTGAGCTAGAGAGATCAGTTGAAGTAGAACTGGCGACAAGTGATGATTCTGCAGTCAGTAAGTTATATATTCATGCTTACTACCAGTAATTTGTTGGTGGCTTTTTAAGCATGAGGTCAAATTGTCATCGTGTAATCATGTGTAACAAGCTAGCTACCATTGACACTATCATGGAGAATGAGCCATGAATCCCAGCCGATTTTTCTTTGAAAAATGACTGCTTTGGGCAAGTTGTGTTGTGTTGCTCTGTCTTTCTGTTGTGTTGTGTTGCCTTGCCTTGTCTTTCTAAGCATCTCGTGGAGCGATTAATCATTCCCAATGGCGACGCAATATACAACACAATTCAATGCAACTCATCCTAGACATGCGCATCCTAGACATGCGCATGGCACTTGACAACTCGACCTTAGACTGTAAAGCTCTTGGTTGGCTGGGAATAACCACAATAGCTGGTTGATTGGCAATCACTAGCCAATAAGCTTGATTAAAATTCCACTGCTCTATCTTCGTTGTACATTGCCCTGATGAGGATCACAGTTGAGTGATCGAATCATTGGCAGTATATATTTATATCGGCTAGTGGTGTCAATCAAGCAGCTATTGACTTGACGTTAGTCTCTACTAACTACAATTTTCCACAGGTAGTGGCAGTGACAGAGACTACAGATCTACCACCATGACTTTCACTTTCAATCCCGGGACCAATACCCTGTGTGTTGACATCCCCATTGACGATGACGACGACCTGGAGGACGACGACCGGTTTAGAATATCTCTCACCACAAGTGACCCAGACGTTACTCTTGATCCGTCATCTGGCGACGTCATCATTGTCAATGACGATGGTGAGGTTACATATGCAACTCTATTTAAAGGCAATAATCAAAATCGAAATTTTTTTGCAGAGGTGACTGTTGGATTTGAGGAGCCGTCATATTCCGTGAACGAGGATGAAGGACCAGTCAGTGTGTGTGTAGAAGTGGTAGATGGAGGCTTTCAGATCCCGGTGGTGGTCACTATTGACAGCTCTGATGGCACTGCTACATGTATGTTCATCATTCTTCATATCTACAATGGAACCTCTACTCCAGATGCCTTTGGCAGAGAATGGAGTGTCCTGATTAGTGAGGTGTCCTGACTAGTGAGGTGTTCTGATTAGTAAGGTGTCCTGATTAATGGGGTGTCCTGATTAGTAAGGTGTCCTGATATGTGAGGTGTCCTGACTAGTGAGCTGTCCTAATTAGTGAGGTGTCCTGATGTCCTGGGGTTTCAGGGGTTGAAAAGCATATTTGGGTCAGAAAAATGTGTCCTGTTTATTGAGGTCCCCTCATTTCAGGAAACACTCGATTTAGACATAAAATTACTGCAAAATGAGAGATGCAAGTTCAATCTAGCAATATTGCCTCACTAAATTAATGATGTAATGTCTTATTATAATGATGTAATGTCTTATTATAGCTCCTGGAGATTTCACATCGGTTCGTAGCCAAGACGTGACCTTTCGACCTGGGAGTACGAGAGAGTGTACGGATGTGAGTATCAGGGATGACAATGTCGCCGAGGAAGAAGAAGATTTCGACCTCCGACTGACCACCGAGCAGGACGACGTCATAGCTAACCCAGATTCCACCACTGTGAACATTGAAGATGATGAAGGTATTTATGACATCAATTATAGACATCATACTCTCACCTCCACTTGATTGTTTGCAGTAAATAGCAGAGGCAGAGACACCATGTCAAAACTGGGGGGGCTCAGCGTTCATGAAGTGGTGGGGTTGTTCGTTCATTCTAAATACATCCGGCATAGGCTATTACATTCTTCATGACAACCTCCAATTTTGGGGGGGCTCAGCCCCCCCTTATCAAAAAGTGGGGGGGGCTCAAACCCCCCAGCCCCCCCCCAGGTTTTCTGCCTCTGAATAGTGTAGTTTCCAAGATTATATACAATGTACATAGACGAACAAGTGATGAATGTACTTGTTTACTTTCTCAAAGAAACTGTGCATGTTCATAAATAATTCAGTTATGTTCATTATATTACTCCTGGAAGGCGCGTAGCGGGAGTGGGCCTGGGAACGAGGCTATAGCAATGCCAAAAATGTTCATAATAACTTATAAAGTAGATAAACAAGTGTTGAATGTATACTCATTCACCCTCTCAAAAAGGCTATATATATATATATATATATATATATATACATGATATATATATATATATATATATACATGTATATATATATATATATATATATACATGTATACATGTATATATATATACATGTATACATGTTCATAAATATATGTATTAGTTGAAGCACAGAAGGAAGTGCTGTATGTGCAATAATGGTACGAGGGTGTGGTCGAGATAGCCATACAGCACGAGGCGTAGCCGAGTGCTGTATGGTCTATCGAGACCACCCCGAGTACCATTATTGCGCATACAGCATGTCCCTTTCCGTGCTTTAATTGATTTATTGTACTTTGCACCTTACCTGCCTTGTTTCTTGTGTAGGAAAAGGCTAAAACTATCACCGTTATCACGTGCCATGCTGTATAGCGCGCGCCCCCATGTAAACCATGCTGTATGACAGATACAGCACGGCGATGCCTTTGATTCGCCCACGCAAAGTACAATATATATATATATATATCTCTTCTGTTGTGTGTCTGTGTGTGCAGTGATTGATATTGGATTTGAACGTACTGTGGTGAGTGTTGGTGAGGACGACGGTACTGTGCAGCTGTGTGTCATCATTACGAATGAAGTGGAAATCGACCGAGATGCACAAGTTGACATCTTGACTCAACCCGGCACTGCAGAAGGTATGAAGATTGATATCTTTTAGTAGGTGATATAGAGGTCTTTAATTATATGGCCCCTTTAATTAGCTGGGGTTGATTACACCTCTGTTCGTCGTACGACGCTGAGGTTCAGTGAGACTAACGTGAGGCGTTGTGTGGATGTTCGGATCAGAGAAGACGACCTCCTCGAAGAAGAAGAGTCCTTCACTGCCACTCTCGACCGACCTGGAGATGGAGTCAATATTGACCCCGAACTAGCCACAGTCTCCATATTGGATGAAACTGGTAATCAATTTCAGGGGTTAACACTAGTATTACATATTTGTGATATGTACTGGAATAGTAGGCACGGACAATTGTGAAACATACAAGTTTATTTGCACCATAGTTTCATTTGTGTATACGTGTGGTGATGTTAAGAGCAATAGCTTTCTGATCAGTCCACTCTTGGAACAGTAGAAATTGTCGTGATTGGTGAGGTGCCCTGATTATTAAGGTGTCCTGATTGATGGTGTCCTGATTGGTGAGGTGTCCAGATTAGTGAGGTGTCCCGATTACTGAGGTGTCCTGATTGATGGTGTCCCGATTAGTGAGGTGTCCCGATTAGTGAGGTGTCCCGATTAGTGAGGTGTCCCGATTAGTGAGGTGTCCTGATTAGTGAGGTGGTCCTGATTAGTGAGGTGTCCTGATTGGTGGTGTCCTGATTTCAGGAAGCAATAAATATGGCAAAATCAAGTTCATCAAATGTCCTAATTAACTCCTAATTAGAGGGGCTCCTCAGTGTATTTATTTCTATATTATCATTTTCTCACAGAGGTGACCTTTGGGTTTGAGAGGACATCGTACTCTAATTTAGAGGGGAGAGAGGAAGAGATTTGCGTTGTAGTCCAGTCTCCTGGAGCTCTGAGCAAACAAGTTGTTGTCACTGTCACAAGCACTGACATCTCTGCTGAAGGTAAGGATCTGTTATTACCCTCGGAGTGCATGCGCAACGAGGGTACAGTAGTTGGGTTGTCTGTCTGTCCGTGCTTAAAATCCCTTGTAGTAAGTTTATTCGTTCTACAAATGACACAACTTATGTGAAATTTTGTGGGATTTTATCTGAAAGTGCTCCTTCGCAGAGCCAGAGTCCTTCCAGCATTGTATGGCTACTTCACTGATAAGCACATGTGCATTATTATGCGCGTGCCGATCTCGAGGGTTTGCACTTAGTATTTTTCAATAGTAGAAACATGCTTTTTGTCCCTAATTAAGAATTCCTGTTGCTCTAATCAATGCACAATCATCATGCCTTCTTCAGCTCCAGAAGATTACGTAGCAGTCAGCAGAGAGTTGACCTTCCCTGCCGGTGATAGAAGGGAGTGCTTCCCAGTGACACTCAATACTGACGATGAATTAGAAGATGTTGAGCAGTTCCGGCTTGAGCTGAGTACAGACGAAGAACGAGTTGACTTTGATCCTGAAACTACCACTGTAGATATTATTGACGAGAGTAAGACGAAAAAAAAACAATTTTTCTTGAATATCATTGATCTATTTGTTTTTACTTAAAGGTGAAGTAACCATCGGATTTGAAAGGGAGATTTATAGTGTAAATGAAGGCGATCGAGAACTGGAGGTGTGTGTGATTATTGTCCAAGGAGAACTAGACAGAGATGCAACAGTGACACTTAACACTCGCTTCGGAACAGCAGATGGAGGTCAGTATATATGCATATACACATGAAATAATCAGACCAAGGGACTCCCAACACAACACAATGCAACTCACCCAAGACAGTCATTTTTCAAAGAAAAAACCAGCTGCCTCAGGTGGTACTCGAACCTGTGACATTCTGCACTCTAGGCAGATGCTCTACTAACTGAGCTACCAAGAGAGCTCAGCTCATGTACACGCAGAATCAGAGCATAGGCACAAGTTTCGTACTCCTGATTTTTTGTTATATGTGCATAGGTGGAGTTGATTATAACGATGTAGTCAATTCTAATCTGGTGTTCAACGAAGACACCACAAGTATTTGTACACGTATTCCCATCACCGATGACCGTCTGGACGAGGATGAGGAGATGTTCACTGTTACTCTCACTACCAACGATGACGATATTAGAGTAGCTCCGAATGACGCCGAGATCATCATTACTGATGATGACGGTGGGTCAAACATTAACGTATACATGATTTGAAGCTGGTTTATAAAATTTTAACCAGCTGTTGACTCTACTGTTCATTGATGGTATGTTACTCCTATTGCAGATGTGACAATTGGTTTAGAACGAACAAGTTATACTACTGAAGAGAATGACAGGAGGCAGGAGGTATGTGCCGTCGTCATTGATACTGGAGTAGAACTGCGACGGTCAGTGCAAGTTGTCATGTCAACACGGCCCGGAACAGCTCGAGGTATGCAGTCATTGTGTCTCTAGTGATGAAGGTTTGGTTCCTTCCTTGCTAGGTATGGTTCCTTCAAATGAGCCTACTTCTAATGAATTTGCCCCTCTAATTATTGACCTTAATGACAAGAGCTGCTCCATTAGTTAATGCAATTCAATAGCGCTTTAATATCAGAGCTGTAGCCATTGCATATGAACTGGTCCGGTTTTGTGTGCGCAAGCCTTGGGGCATACCCCCCAGGAAAATTTTGGATTTTGGACCTTCTGAGATCTTAGTCATTAGATTAAGATCAGTCAGATTCTTAGTCATCGCGATCTCAACAGTAGCTGCCTGAGCTATTAGCTGAAAGGAAGACTGGCGGACGGATGGGGGAGATCTCAGTACGCTGTAGACAGAGGCGACTACGCACTACGCGCTACAAGCAGCGATCGAAGGGGGCGTGACGGGTCGCTAGTGCGCATGCGCGCCGAGCGTTGTGGCCCGGAAAGTGGTCCAGTTAAAACTGGACCAACCGGACTGGTAGCTACGGCCCTGAATATACATGTACATGTATATGTATTGTATGCTCATTTCCCATCCAGCAAATGTGGATTACGACCCAATTGTCGAGACCCTGATGTTTGATAGACTCACGACACGTCGATGTGAGGATATCCCTATAATTGATGACGATATTCTGGAGAATGACGAACAGTTTACTGTCACTCTGACCACATCTGACGATGGTGTGGACCTTGACCCTGAGGAGGGGACCATCGTGATAGAAGACACTAGTGGTACATGACGTACACTACAGCACATATAATACTGGAGAGTGTGTACTAACTTGGAGCGCTTACAGTGGAACCTCTCCGGACACCCTTGGGACAGAAGAAAGTGTCCTGATTAGTGAGGTGTCCTGATTTCAGGGGTTAAATTGTACACAAACATGGCATTTGGGACAGCTAAAAGTGTCCTGTTTATTGAGGTGTCCTCATTTCAGGGTGTCCTGATTAGAGGGTTCGTTTTGTGGTATCACTTGCTACTCCACCTTGTGTGTGTGTGTGTGTGTGTGTGTGTGTGTGTGTGTGTGTGTGTGTGTGTGTGTGTGTGTGTGTGTGTGTGTGTGTGTGTGTGTGTGTGTGTGTGTGTGTGTGTGTGTGTGTCCATATGCAGGAGTGCAATTATGGGGGGAGGGGGGAGGGGGGGAGAGAGAATATTTGCTATACACTAATAGAGAGCAAGCTTGTATTAGTTTCTTGCTGTTTACCTATGGATGTAGTTGGTTTGATTTGTGTGTATGTATGTACACTTAGAAATCTTAGTTGGGTTGCATGCTTAACATTGCCGTTGTTATTTTGTACAGAGGTTGTGATTGGGTTTGAGCGAACGACGTTCACAGTTGACGAAGATGAAGGTGCAGTGAGAGTCTGTGCCCGTGTACTAGATGGTCAAGTTGCTAAAAATGTGGAGGTCACCTTCACCAGCGGCGACCCAGGAACAGCTAGAGGTAAGTCGATGTACTCGCACATGTAGCACGTCAGGCCAGCGCGTCTCTCAACTTAGAGTATTTCACGACTTGCCCATCCAAAGTTCACACAATTAATTCTAACTCTACAGATCACACAACTCTTATCCATATTCCACATATTCACAAAAAAAATATTAGAGTAATCACAGTCAGGTACCACACATGTTATGTAACATTCATCTGGTCTCTTTCCTCAGCTGGGGTAGACTATGCTGATGGCTCCATCGCACTTCTGTTCAATTCCTCGATGAATGAAGACTGTGTAGATGTGGGGATTGTTTCTGATGAAATTGTCGAAGATCCTGAGACCTTTACTGTGAGGATAGCTACCACTGAATCTCGTGTCACCCTGCAACCTAATCAAGGAGAAGTCACCATCACAGATGATGATAGTGAGTGACCCCTCTAATTAGGACTCCTTAATTACCCTATGGTGTTGAGGGTGAAACTTAAACCCTCAAGTGTAAATCTAGCTTTTGTGCGTTCATTACACTACTCATACACATACACTCACTGCTCATTCTTCAGGTATCACTCCAGAGTTTGAGGTTCCAAACTACAGTATTCCTGAAGATGAAGGTCCACTTGAGGTGTGTGTCACAATACCAGTTGGACAACTGGAGAGAGATCAAGTTGTGAGACTGACCACAAGGGCTCAAACTGCATCAGGTTTTAATCCACTTGTGTGTGACTCTACAGTTGATATAATTGTACACAATTCGTTTTTCAGCTAATGCCGACTACCGACCTCAGTCATTTCAGGTGACATTCTTGTCTGGGTCAACACGTGTGTGTACAGAGATAGAGATTATAGATGATACTGTTCCAGAGCCTCCAGAGACTTTCATAGTTGAGATTCCTCCTGGACCTGGTGTAAACGTTACTGACCCTCCCCCCAATACTAACGTCACCATTATAGACAATGGTATGCAGGAGAGCAAATTGTAAATTCTTTGATGGTTTTAGGACTGCTATCAAATGTCCCAGATGTCCCAGGATTCATATGTATCAATATATCATCTTTTGTGTAGTCTTCATTGTGAGCCCAGCCTCCTCCCCATCAAAAGGGGGTGGAGCTTCACCATGCTTCAGCTCCCACCTCCTTTACTGATGGAGAGGGGCTGTGGCTGCTCCTCAGACGAGGTTAACTAGTTGTCAGATAGGGGACATAGGATATCCTGGGACAGTCCGTGGCAATCCTAGACATGTACCAATTAGCACAATTGTAGGAAAATTAGTCCTCTTCTGCTACATACATACATAATTGATGTCTTTATTGCTTTCCTTCAGATATTGTGATTGGTTTCGAGGAGACGCAGTACTCGGTAGATGAAGGAGATGGAACAGTCACACTGGATGTGGTAGTTCTACAGGGTGTGGTGTCAGGAACTGTCAGAGTTAGAGTGAGCACTGAAGACCGATCTGCTACTTGTGAGTGTATACAATCCCACGTTTATAGCCTCACACTACAGTGGAACCTCTCTCATCCGGACACCCTTGGGACAGCAAAACTGTCCTGATTAGTGAGGTGTCCTGATTAGTGAGATGTCCTGATTTCAGGGTTGAATTGTACACAAACATAGCATTTGGGACAGCAAAAAGTGTCCTGTTTATTGAGGTGTCCTCATTTCAGGGTGTCCCAATTAGAGGGGTTCCACTGAACACAGTGAAATTATCCCCGGTCGTGGCTCTAATGTACTGTAAATCCTTTTGTAGTGCATGAAATTACAGGGTGATCCCCTTGGATTCACTTAATGAGGTTCTACCGTTATACCACACAAGTACTGTTGCAGTCTTTGAACTGAATATGAGACTATGTCTATTGTATTTCAGCTCCCCTGGACTACAGAACCCCTAGTCCGACGACTGTGGTGTTCACTCCCGGTAGTACTAGACAGTCAGTGTCCATTCCCATCCAAGACGATGACATTGACGAGCCTCTCGAAAACTTCATTGTGAGTTTGACCCTGCAATCTGCTCCAGATGACTCGGTCGAAGTGGAACCAGACGAAGCTGAAGTTTCCATTGGAGATGCTGACAGTAAATTTCTTTCTTATTGTGAAGGCTTACAAGTACTACCCACTATCATGTGTTAGGGGTACGGATTGGATTTGAAGAAACAGAGTACAGCGTCAACGAAGGGGATGGAAGTGTCACAGTGTTTGTGGCAGTATTGGGCACTACACGTCCCTCCGATGACGTCGAAGTAACTCTAAACACACGAGACGGATCTGCTACCAGTTCAGGTTTGATACTTTTTCCATCTCTATGATATTTTATTGTTTGTTTTTTTAATACAGCTCCAAGAGACTATAGATCTGTCGTTAATCAAATCTTGACGTTCAGTCCCACCACCAGTCGTATACCAGTTACCGTAGTGATAGAGGACGATGATGTCATAGAATCATTGGAGAACTTCTTTGCGACTCTCACATTGTTCCGCAGTCCACCTGGAAGTGACGTGGAACTGAATCCAACAGAAGCCGAGATCAGTATAACAGATAATGAAGGTAAGCCCGTATCAAAATTTCACACTTTATAAAATTTTGAATTATTTATGGTTTGTGTTCAGTTGCCGAACCACGGTTTGAGCCACCGAGTGATGTCCCGGAGAATGAAGGTCCAGCAGAAGTGTGCGTGATTATTGACCAAGATCTGGAGAGAAATGTCGAAGTCACCATTCGGACAAACGACAGAGAAGCCAGAAGTATGTACTTACACTCACACACACACACAAACATGTGTAGCTAAATACCTGTACACATGTAGGTGGTCAGGACTATCAAGATCGGACCTACGTCCTGACCTTTGCCCCTGGAACGACACGACTGTGCCGCGAGATCCCCATCATCAACAACCCCCCAGTGGAGCCCCCCGAGACCTTCATAGTTTTGATTCCTCCTGGACCCGGAATCGACGTTCCCCCTCCTGCCACCATTACCATCATAGACGATGGTGAGAAAATTTTTTTTTTTCAAAATATACGTGTGCGTCCTGAAATTACAATTTGGAAAGTGCACACACAGATGATGAGTAATGTTCATGAGTGTAGGATAAGGTGTGGTGGGTAGTGTTTGGTGTCCTGTGTGTCTATCGTGGTTATTGCACACCACTGATTTCCTTCCAGATGTCGTGATCGGATTTGAAAGAACACTGTACACTGTCGATGAAAACGACGGTCAAGTTGTTGTCAGTGTAGTTGTCATGGAGGGAGACGTAACTGGTAATGTCCTTGTAGAATTGACTACATCTCCTGGCAGTGCACAAGGTAGGAGTGGCAGCTCTAATAAACAGTTAAACAGTCCCACTCACTACTACCTTATGTCACTCCACCCACACAGCTCCTGGTGATTATGTATCTGTGACTCAAGTGCTAACCTTCACTCCCACCATTTCGAGTAGAGAAGTCTCCATCACCATCAATGAAGACAATATTGACGAACCGGTAGAAAACTTCTTCCCAGAGTTAACTCTACAGTCCTCGGATGGAGGCGATGTCCAGTTGTCACCCGACAGAACGGAAGTCAGGATTATTGACATCGCTCGTAAGCCTTTCATTAATCATGTGATGTATTTTGGATAATAGTAGTAGGTATGATAATATCTCTTCTTGTTATTTGGTTGATAAAGGCTTTTGGGTCAAAGTATCCTGTATCATTGCATGTATACTTTTGCTCTGTGTCTGCTCCACTACTACGTTACTTGATTCATTTCTGCTCCACAGCTGCACAGATTGGATTTGAGCAAACGGTGTATTCCGTGGACGAAGAAGCAGGCCAAGTGACTGTATTTGTGCGTCTGCTAAGTGGAGAGTTGACCAGTGATGTTGTAATTAGACTGAACACTCAGGATGGATCTGCTACTAGCTCTGGTACATAACCCTCTGTGTAGTGTATCTATATTCAGAATGTCGACTGGAATTTTCTGGTAATTTAACAGATCCCAGTGATTACACTGCAGTCGTAGATCGTAATCTAAACTTTGGACCAACCAACACACGCCAATCAGTCACCATTAACATCGTGAACGACGATGTGGCGGAGTCACTGGAGAATTTCTTTGCCAGTCTCACACTGGGGACAGAGGGAGCTAACGTACTGCTCAGTCCAGACCGATCAGAGATTAGGATTAATGATAATGATGGTAAATAACTAATATTGCTACAGATATACAGTCCTTCAATTGATGCTATCTCAAGAAAAGTCTATAGTTAGTTTGTTTACTCATAGAGATGCTTAGAAAGGCAACAGCAACACAATACAGCTGCCTGAAGCAGTCATTTTTCAAAATAAATGGCCGCCTTGGGTGGGATTCAAACCCACGATTTTTAGGTGATGCTCTTGTTGACTAAGCTACGAAGGTAGCTCAGCTGGCTGGGCCAAATCACACATCCAAATCAATGCGAAGCATCTCAGCTCTTATGTATGCTCCTTTGTTGGTCATTCTGCAGACATCACTCCTCGCTTCGAGTTGCCACCAGGCTACACTGTTCCAGAGAACAACGATACAGTTGAGGTGTGCATTAGAATACCAGAGGGACAACTAGAGAGAGATCAAGTTGTGGCTCTACTTGCGAGGTCTCAGAGTGCAATAGGTTTGTTTAGGCAAAATTCTAAGATACGTTTTTACTCTTACCTGTATTACATCATTTTAGTTAATTTGGACTTCCGACCTCAGTCATTCGAGGTGACATTCTTGTCTGGGTCAACACGTGTGTGTACAGAGATAGAGATTATAGACGACAGAGACCCTGAGCCTCCAGAGACATTCATAGTTGAGATTCCACCAGAACCTGGTGTAGACCCTCCTGTTCCTCCCACTACTACTGTGACCATTATAGACAACGGTGAGTAGGAATACTCCTCTTTAAAGAAGTCTTCTGGTTCACGTGTGCCATTAATTGTCCTTAGATGTCGTGATTGGATTTGATCGGCCACTGTACAGAGTTGAAGAGAATGATGGGGAAGTTGTTGTAGACGTAGTGATAATAGAAGGTGATGTGAGCGATGAAGTCTTAGTGAGGATCTCTACACGTTCTGGCACTGCTATGGGTAAGCAGCCACAAGTGAATGTACACAGTAATATAGCGCTCTATCCTCTACAGCCCCTGTTGACTATGAGTCTGTGAACCAAATACTGACATTTAGTCCCGATATTTCAAGGGTCTCAGTGCCTATCTCCATCGTCCTGGATGATATTGATGAACCCTCGGAAACCTTCTTCCCCGAGATAACACTGGCGTTCTCTGGTGAAGATGACGTGCAGTTGAGACCGGACGAGACACAAGTCATCATCTCTGACATTCCCGGTACATAAGTACTTCAGTATAGATGTGTAGACTAACTGTACACATGATTTGACCAGCCAGCCTCAGAAGCTCAGTTGGAAGAACTATGAAAGTTTGTGGGTTTGACTCACACCAGAGGGACCGCCTGGCTTGAGCTAAATTTGAAACGTTGTGTACCTCTTGATCACTATACGCCCCAGCAAAGAAAATGTTTAATTTACATTCTATTGTATTCTGCTACCTTGCCTTCCCTTCTCTCTGTGTAATTGTGTAATCACTTTACTGCTACCCAACACATAGCCAGTTTTACTGCTACCCAACACATAGCCAGTTTTACTGCTACCCAACACATAGCCAGTTTTACTGCTACTCAACACATAGCCAGTTTTACTGCTACCCACCACATAGCCAGTTTTACTGCTACTCAACACATAGCCAGTTTTACTGCTACTCAACACATAGCCAGTTTTACTGCTACTCAACACATAGCCAGTTTTACTGCTACTCAACACATAGCCAGTTTTACTGCTACTCCAACACATAGCCAGTTTTACTGCTACCCACCACATAGCCAGTTTTACTGCTACCCAACACATAGCCAGTTTTACTGCTACCCAACACATAGCCAGTTTTACTGCTACCCAACACATAGCCAGTTTTACTGCTACTCAACACATAGCCAGTTTTACTGCTACTCAACACATAGCCAGTTTTACTGCTACTCAACACATAGCCAGTTTTACTGCTACTCCAACACATAGCCAGTTTTACTGCTACCCAACACATAGCCAGTTTTACTGCTACCCAACACATAGCCAGTTTTACTGCTACCCAACACATAGCCAGTTTTACTGCTACCCAACACATAGCCAGTTTTACTGCTACCCAACACATAGCCAGTTTTACTGCTACTCCAACACATAGCCAGTTTTACTGCTACTCAACACATAGCCAGTTTTATTGCTACTCAACACATAGCCAGTTTTACTGCTACTCAACACATAGCCAGTTTTACTGCTACTCAACACATAGCCAGTTTTACTGCTACTCATCTTTTGTCTGTTCAGAGGTCGTGATTGGCCTCGAGAGGACAGAGTACAGTGTGGACGAAGACGAAGGGTTACTGAGAATTTGTGCCCGTGTTCTCTCCGGTTCAATTGAGACTGGAAGAAATATTGACATCATTTTCACCAGCGGAGATCCAGGGACTGCTACTCGTATGTCTAAGGCACTTACAATGGCATTTATAATACATGTATAAAGTGGTGACACAGGCATGGATGAAGTAAAACCTAAGGATTTGTTACATCATTCATAATACATGTATTTTCTCTCTTCAGCTCTGAGGGATTATGGCGCAGGATCTGTCATTCTTGCGTTTAATTCGTCTGTATTGCAGAGCTGTGTAGATGTGGGGATTACTCCCGATACAATTGTCGAAGATCCTGAGACCTTTACTGTGAGGATAAACACTACTGAACCTCGTGTCACCCTGCAACCTGATCGAGGAGTAGTCACCATCACAGATGATGACAGTGAGTGACCCCTCTAATTAGGACTCCTTAATTACCCTATGGTGTTGTAGGTGAAACTTAAACCCTCAAGTGTACATGTAAATCTAGCTTTTGTGCGTTCATTACACTACTCATACACATACACTCACTGCTCATTTCTTCAGGTATTACTCCAGAGTTTGAGGAACCAAACTACAGTGTTCCTGAAGAGGATGGTCCAGTTGAGGTGTGTGTCACAATACCAGCTGGACAACTGGAGAGAGACCTAGTCGCGACTTTCCTTGCAAACTCTCAATCTGCAACAGGTTTGTTAAAGAGTATATTTCCAATTAACATTTAGTTGTTATATAAACGATTTCTTTCAGCTAATCTGGACTACCGACCTCAGTCATTTGAAGTGACATTCTTGTCTGGGTCAACACGTGTGTGTACAGAGATAGAGATTATAGACGACAGAGACCCGGAGCTTCCAGAGACTTTCGTAGTTGAGATTCCTCCTGGACCTGATGTAGACCCTCCTGACGATCCCACCACTGTTACGATAGAAGACAATGGTGAGTATGTCGATGTTTCTCCTCATATGGTTGTAGTCATTGCCTACCACCGACCGTTCTAGATGTTGTGATTGGGTTCGAGAGGACACTCTACTTGACTAACGAAACTGCTGGTCAAGTTGTTGTGGATGTAGTCGTCCTGGAGGGGCAAGTGACTGGTACTATTGTGGTGAGGGTCGCTACACGTGATGGCAGTGCTCAAGGTAAACAGTAATAACTAGTTTGTGTCATATACCAGTAATCCCAGTCATACATTACTGCTCTACACACAGCTCCTGGCGATTATAACTCAGTGACTAGAGATCTCACCTTCAGTCCAAGTGATTCACGTGTACAATTTTCCATTACCATTAACGAAGATGATATTGATGAGCCGGTGGAAAACTTCTTCTCCGAGTTGAGTCTAATCTCTCCGGGTAATGAGGACGTTCAAGTAAGACCGGATGAGACTGAAGTCAGGATTATGAGTGTTGGCGGTAAGGCATTCTTTTAAATAATCTCTGTGCAATGACTGAACCACTATTTGTTTGAATTTCCTCCACAGCTGTACAAATTGGTTTCCTTGAAACTGTGTATTCCGTGAATGAAGAAGCGGGCACAGTGACGGTGCAGGTGGGAGTGATCAGTGGCTCTTTGACCAGCGACGTGAATGTTCAAATTACTTCTATTGACGGAAGTGCCACAAGCTCAGGTAATTCACTAACTGCATTGATCACAAAGACTTTGTTAACCACTAAAATTATCGACTTTTTATAGCTCCTGTTGACTACTTGTTTATCTCGCGGATACTGACCTTTGGACCCGATACTTCACGTGTATTTGAAGTCCCTATCACTATCATAAATGACAATATCGTTGAGTCGCTGGAGAATTTCTTTTCCACCCTCTCATTGAGGACGCCTGGAGCTAATGTAGTGCTCGATCCGGACAGAGCTGAGATTAGGATTATCGATCAAGACGGTAAGTGTGTAAGGAACCTGGTGGTTATTACTTAGATTTAACATTATCCAATGAGATTGCAGAGCACTAGGATTCTTTTTTCCATGGAGTCTTATTCCTAGGACTCTATAGTTAACCTCTGAAATGCAGTAATCACGCACAGTTTAGCATGCAACTTGCATGCAACTCTATCTATAACCTATGTAGAGTGTCAGTTTAAATCTCTTCATCCAATGAAGTGCCTCCGCCTTTTATCATGTAGTTCCCTAAGCTTAACATCTAACCTACACATGGAAAAACTAGCCAAGAAGCATTAGAAAGAAAGAAAAGAAGGAAACCTAGAACCCTCAACCAAACAATAACTACACACAAGACATACAACACACAACATACATGGACTGGAGCAGGACACTTGGCCTTTTATCATGTGTAGTTCCCTAAGCTTAACATCTAACCTACACATGGGAAAACTAGCCAAGAAGCATTAGAGAGAAAGAAAAGAAGGAAACCTAGAACCCTTAACCAAACAATACCGACACACAAGACATACAACACACAACATACATAGTCTGGAGCAGGACACTTGGCCTTTTATCATGTGTAGTTCCCTAAGCTTAACATCTAACTTACACATGGAATAACTAGCCAAGAAGCATTAGAAAGAAGGAAACCTAGAACCCTCAACTAAACAATAACTACACACAAGACATACAACACACAACATACATGGACTGGAGCAAGACACTTGGCCTTTTATCATGTATAGTTCCCTAAGCTACACATCTAACCTATATTTAGTTATTATTAATTCTGTTTTATTTCAGACCCCAGTCCGGAGTTTCAGTTCCCATCATACACCACTCCCGAGAACGAGTCCCCAGTCACTGTGTGTGTTATAATACCCTCTGGACAACTAGAGAGGGAGGTCGTCGGAACACTTACCCCTTCAGGAGGAGGGAGTGCCACACGTAAGAATTGTGCAATTCACTCTTAGAAATATTTTGTGACCAACTTGAGATATTTTTTCTTCCTTTCTTCAGCTGATGCAGACTATAGAATTCAAGCGATTAGTGTAACATTTGATCCAGAGACTACACGTCAATGTGTAGATGCAAGTATCATTGATGATTCTGATCCCGAGAATGACGAGACTTTCGGGGTTGATTTTAGAATACCCGGAGAGCCAACCATCCAGTCTACTGTCACCATTATTGATGACGATGGTACATAACTAAAGAACTAATTTCATGTCCAATATACATAGCAGTGTTCATTACAGTGGCGTAGGAACCACGGGGGCTCCGGGGGCTGGCGCCCCCCTTTATTTCCTTCTAGAGGGCATTTATTCTCTGCTATAGTTTCT
Source organism: Theonella swinhoei (assembly GCA_963970385.1). NCBI lineage: Eukaryota > Metazoa > Porifera > Demospongiae > Tetractinellida > Theonellidae > Theonella > Theonella swinhoei. The sequence goes on along the minus strand of OZ019952.1, from coordinate 660,866 downwards.
GTTCAATTACACATCCAGCTAGGTTTAAACGCTAGCCGCTATATTCAGATTGGCACCTCCTATAGTAAATCATCTTCCTACGCCACTGCATTGTACAAGATCTCTATTCTGGAGCCAAGGGGAAGGAGTTTTGTATGTATATATGGCCTTGCCCCTTCTGCTCGCCCACAATGCATAGCATTCCACTAGTAACACACTGTTAATAGGAGTGAGTGACCTTTAAAGAGTGTATTTTAACTTCACTCCCTAAGTGTCCCTAGACCTAGATTGCAACTGGGCAAGTGAAGTGAGCCCACCTAGTCGTTCAGCTGGTGGGGTGTATATATATACGACCAACTGACTGATGTAGAAAATGTGTACTTCATATAGACCCCCGGGGTGCACGCAAACATAGCCAGCCTTCATATAGACCCCCGGGGTGCACACAAACATAGCCAGCCTTCATATAGACCTCCGGGGTGCACGCAAACATAGCCAGCCTTCATATAGACCCCCGGGGTGCACGCAAACATAGCCAGCCTTCATATAGACCTCCGGGGTGCACGCAAACATAGCCAGCCTTCATATAGACCCCCGGGGTGCACGCAAACATAGCCAGCCTTCATATAGACCTCCGGGGTGCTCGCAAACATAGCCAGCCTTCATATAGACCCCCAGGGTGCACGCAAACATAGCCAGCCTTCATATAGACCCCCGGGGTGCACGCAAACATAGCCAGCCTTCATATAGACCCCCGGGGTGCACGCAAACATAGCCAGCCTTCATATAGACCCCCGGGGTGCACGCAAACATAGCCAGCCTTCATATAGACCTCCGGGGTGCACGCAAACATAGCCAGCCTTCATATAGACCTCTGGGGTGCACGCAAACATAGCCAGCCTTCATATAGACCTCTGGGGTGCACGCAAACATAGCCAGCCTTCATATAGACCCCTGGGGTGCACGCAAACATAGCCAGCCTTCATATAGACCCCCGGGGTGCACGCAAACATAGCCAGCCTTCATATAGACCCCTGGGGTGCACGCAAACATAGCCAGCCTTACCCCTTCTGCTCACCCACAGTGTGTATCATTCCACTAATACACTGAAAAGGAATGGGTGACCTTAAATGAGTGTATTTGACTAATGTTGGGTGTTATTCTTGCTCCTCAGAATTGTGCCCCACACTATCAGCCATTCCATTTGGCAGTGTTTCTATCACTGGGAGACAGCCGGGGGGTACTGCCACCTATAGGTGCAATACTGGATTTGAATTAGTGGGCCCAGCGACTCGTTTGTGTCAACAAGTAGATCCTGATACAGCTGATTGGAGTGGAACTGAACCAACTTGTAGACGTATGTTTGGGATATTTCTCTGCTAATCAATGGAGTGGAGAATAACACACTTTTCCTCCCCTCTCCCTCTCCCTCTCCCTCCCTCTCTCCCTTATCTCCCCCTCCCTCTCTCCCTCCCTCCCCCCCTCCTTCCCTCCCTCCCTCCCTCCCTCCTTCCCTCCCTTCCTTCCCCCTCTCTGTCCCTCCCCCTCTCCCTCCCTCTCTAGCATTGTGTGATGATTTGACAGACCCTCCATTTGGTTCAGTCACTATAACCGGTCGAACTATCGGTAGCATCGCAACTTACACATGTGATCCTGGGCGCACACTAGAGGGCAGTCCTACCCGAACCTGTACACAGCTCAACCCTGGCCAAGCTGAATGGAGTGGAACAGCACCTTCTTGTCAACGTAAATTCCTTCCAAGTCCCTTAAATTCTTTTTAGTAGATATATAAATTTTTCAGGAGTCACGGTCCGATTTGCTCGTCCATCCTACACCTTCACTGAGCGTGGTATTGTTGGGGCAATTGAAGTGATCAAGGAAGGAGTCACCTCTTCACCCTTAGAAGTGCTTGTTATAGGAGGTAGGCAGGAATTAAGACTGTGTACAATTATCATGGGAGAAAATTTTCGTTTCAGTTGCATTTTGTGAAAATATTCTCCACAACTTTTGCTGTGTATTACACTAGCTCTAGGATACAATCTTTTATTCACGAATATCTTATGTTTAGCAATTCGCAAAAATTCTAAGTATCCCATGAGAATATCATGCTATACAGTATGTTACTATGTCATCTATGCATGTAATGTGTGCCTGGTAGCTCAGTTGGTAGAGCATCTGAGCATCTGCCTAGTTAGAGCGTGGGTACGAGTCCCGCCTGAGGCAGCTCATTTTTTCTTTGAAAAATGACTGTCTTGGGTGAGTTGCATTGTCTTGTGTGTTGTATTGCTTTGGGAGTCTCTTGGTCTGATTATTTCATGTATTCTCCAGGTCCCAGTACCCAAACTAATATTGAGCGATCTGCTGATGGTATCAATGAGGTGATCATATTTGGGGCCGGCCCCAGCGCTGACAATAGTATTACTGTACAGTTTGATTTGACGGATGACGATGTAGCACTGGAAGATGTGGAGCAGTACTTTGTTAGTTTGTCAGTTCCTCCTGGTAGTGGAGCACTGGTAGTCCAACCTGAGAGAACACAGATCAACGTCTTGGATGACGATGGTTAGAACGACATGTGATGCATCTGTAGGAGTCTCTTACAAATCAGTAGCTATTGCAGTGAGACCTCTCTAATCCAGACACCCTTGGGACAGAAAGTGTCCTGGTGTCCTGATTGGTGAGGTGTCCTGATTGGTGAGGTGTCCTGATTAGTGAGGTGTCCTGATTGGTGAGGTGTCCTGATTGGTGAGGTGTCCTGATTGGTGAGGTGTCCTGATTTCAGGTCGGGGTCCAAAAGTACACATTTGAGATGGCAAAAGGTGTCCAGTTTATTGAGGTGTCCTCATTTCAGGGGTTATGATTAGAGGGGTTTCATTACTGTATGAACATAAACTCCTACCACTATTTTTTGGTTTAGTTGTGACACTTAATTTCGGCACGCCTGAAGTCAGCTTCAATGAGAGTGAAGGAATCTACAGAATGTGTATCGTAAAAGACGGGGTAGCTCTTCAGAGAATCACGGTCAGACTCACAGACACTTCAGGAACTGCTATCAGAAACCAAGGTAAGGACCAGAAAATCATATTACAATATTTTTGGGATGTGATTAAGGATACCAGAAACAGTGGAAGATAGTCAACTCTGTATAGCTAGTCACTAAACAGAGGATTGTATACTTATAACAGTGTGCTCACCTTTTTGGCAGACTATCGCTCTGTGCCACTAAGGCTGATATCCCTCGGTCCCAATGACGACAGGACCTGTTTCGAGGGTGTCATCATCACTGACGAGATATGTTTGGAGGACGAGGAATCCTTCACCCTCGACATCGAGGAACCGTCACAAGCTGGAGTAGAGTTGGGACTGGACAGCACAACTATCAACATCATTGATGATTGTGGTACGTTACTAGCTTGTACAATATTCTTGGGATGTGTAACACTTATTAGCATTAGGTATATCAGTTATCTGGTTCCAGTGCATTGATACTACTATCCCTGTGTGTGTTCTCTTAATTAATTTGCCCCCAGTCGTTACTGTCAATGTCGTCACCCCAATTGTGAGAGTTCCTGAGAAGGACGGCGAAGCCCGGGTCTGTGCTAGGAAGGACGTGGAAACGGCTCAATCAGTTACTTCATTCCTCATCACTTCTCCTGGCAAAGCACAAGGTTTGTATATTCATTTTTCTAATACTCACCTCCCCCCCCCCATAGCTATAGGCTCTGAGTGTCCATATATATATACACATACTATCAGGTGGGCAAATATTAAGTTCAGGACAGTATGCCATGATATGTCATAGGAATAGGAATAGGGGGGCCAGGGGGTCTGTGCCCCCACAATATTTTAGGAGGGGGCCTGGCCCACCCAATAATTCTCCAGCTACTTATTTGAGTTAAGCATATACAATTCATTAGACAGTAAGAGCTACTGGTAAAATAGACAAATTGGTCAGGTTTTTCCCCCCCTAATATACTCCACTGTATATACAACATATGGTACATAAACTTTGTACTACAGATGGTGCTGACTATGTCGGTGGAAACTATCCAGTTGTATTTGGACAGGAGGCTAATGCCATTGGCTGTGTACGCATTGGAATTGTTGTCGACAGTGAATTTGAGGATGTAGAAGACTTTGTGGTAGATCTTACTCGTGGTGAGCAAGACAATGTGGTGATTGGACCAGATGATACCAGCACTGTGCTCATTGATGATCTAGGTGTGTGTGTGTGTGTGTGTGTGTGTGTGTGTGTGTGTGTGTGTGTGTGTGTGTGTGTGTGTGTGTGTGTGTGTGTGTGTGTGTGTGTGTGTGTGTGTGACAAAGCTGACTGACTGTGGGGTATGATAAATTGTGTCTGTATTTCAGATGCTGTAGCCAACGATACTCTAATTGGAGATCCACTTCTGACTGTACCTCTGCCAGAGCAGAGTCTGGTAGCAGTTAACAACATAAACTCCGCCTCCCTGTGTTACGAGATTCACGGGAGGGCCGATACTTGGTTCAACATCCTCTCCGATGGCTGTGTGTCTGTCAACGCCCACTACTTCAGATTTGACGACAATTTCAACTTTGTCGATAGGATTGCCATTCGTGCAGTCGATGAAAATGGAGACTGTAAGAATATTCTGATTGATCTCAACGGATGTTCGGCCACAGTTGACGGACAATTGATAACACAAGAGAACAACTACTGTCAGCAAGGCGTGTTTGTCCGTCCCAACCAGCAGAGAAACAGAGTCCGTGTCAGTGTCCCGAATTGCAACGAAACGTCCAGTTTGGTGATGTGGACCGTCTGTCAGAGGAACACTTTCATGGATCCTTTTGACATGATGCAGTCGTTCACTGTCGACATGATCAAATTTGTGATCGCTCGCGGTTCTAATCTCGGAGCCTCTTCACATGGTATTATTGGTAAGTTATGGCTCAATTGGTTAAGCTTTGCATGTTAACAAATGAATCCACTACACACACACGTACAGGTCAATTCTGGAATATCCCCATTGATGTGGCTCTGTACAGTGGACCTGCCGCGGACCTCGAGGCTGGTCAGCGCTATACAATCCAGGTGTCGCATCCGGAGAGCGACCCCAGGATCTTCACTGGTCTACTGGCACCCCACACGTGGGAGAACTCCAGATCAAATTGCTTCTACGTTGGGAATCGCCAGGGAGGCACTATCCAGGAGGTCGAAGATCCCAATGACTCTGTGATTGAAGGACGTTACATGGACTACCAGACAAGTGGTGCCTTTAGCACGAGCTTCACTTTCAGTCACTTTGACGAAGATCGATGCTCTTAAAGTGGCCTACCATTCATTGAAACATAAAACTTTTGTCAGTTATAGCAGTACATTTTTAGGCATGTATATAGCCAACACTTTTAGCTAATGCATGTTTGACAAGGACAATGTTAATGTTTTAGCACGAGTTTGTATAATTCATCAATCAAGTAGTTCTAATAATAATGATGCACATTATATCATCTTGATCAAACAGCGAAAATGCGCCCGTGAGCATTATATCAGCAATCAGTTACGTAAGCTCTACTTGTGAGGACTTACGCGCGTATGAATTCGAAGATCTCTCTGTGCGCGTTTGTAGAGGGGGCAGTCTAGGGGGGCTAGCTGGGACAGCAGGTCCAGTCTAGGGGAGCTGGGACAGCGGTCCAGTCTAGGGGGGCTGGGACAGCAGGTCCAGTCTAGGGGGGCTAGCTGGGACAGCAGGTCCAGTCTAGGGGGGCTGGGACAGCGGTCCAGTCTAGGGGGCTGGGACAGCAGGTCCAGTCTAGGGGGGCTGGGACAGCAGGTCCAGTCTAGGGGGGCTAGCTGGGACAGCAGGTCCAGTCTAGTGGGGCTGGGACAGCGGTCCAGTCTAGGGGGCTGGGACAGCAGGTCCAGTCTAGGGGGGCTGGGACAGCAGGTCCAGTCTAGGGGGGCTGGGACAGCGGTCCAGTCTAGGGGGGCTGGGACAGCAGGTCCTATATGGGCAGTCTAGGGGGGCTGGGACAGCAGGTCCTATACGATAACCGCCCCGTGAAGCACGGGCCTGCACAGTTCGCGCGGGAGCGTGTCAGATACCTGAGAGATCTTGTCAGATACATGAGAGATCTTGCTATCCTTAGATCAAGTATATACTTGATCTAAGGATAGCAAGATCTCTCATGTAGAGGTGTATTGATCATGGCATGCTCTGGCATAGTAGAGAATGTACATGTATATAGCTTTGTACACCACATGTAATAAGGCAGCTATAGGTAACTTTGTACTCCAGTAGACTACACATGTAATAAGAGGCTACATGTGCAGTTACATGTACTGAAGATTGTCCACTCCAAACATACTAAAGCAAGTATACCAAATATACTAGTCAAATGCTATGCATTGTGGGCGAGTGGAAGAGGTTACGTTTGCACGTAGCACGGGGGAAGCCCCAGGGCCAAAATGCATCATCGGATGGAAATCCCACGCCAGCTGTACGACTAGGTGGGCTTGCTCCGCTTGCCAACAAATCTGTGCAGGGCCGTAGGAGCAGGTCCGGCAGGTGCGGCAGCTGCCGGACCAAAGTTTGGCCAAAAAGCGGCCGGCATATTTGGCGGATCGGAGCAACGCCTTTAATTATGCGAGTATTTATAAAGGCGTCAAGCACGAATAGCGTCTCTTTCAACCCAAAATTCCACCAGAAACGATCTCAGGTGTTCTAAAATGCCAAACCTTTCCTGGGGGAGAATGCCCCCAGACCCCCCTAGCGGGCACGCTTCGCGCGTTAATTACTCAGCGACGCTGCCCGCCTAACCAATTGTAATTTGCTTCCTACGGGCCTGCTGTGTATATGTAGATTGATATGTTTACTACTAACATTCCTACTGAACTGCTATGCCTTAGTGTGAATAAACAATTATGCAACATATTCTCTCGTTGGTAAACCATTAGTTTAGCATTGGTTTACGATCTGAGTTTCATTCTTGAAATCCAATACGTTCTGATGGAGTATGTTGGTATTCTGTTTTGTTCAGAATTGGATTAATGCTGAAGGGAGCCGGAAGAAAAGGAAGCATGTTTCTGCTTCATTACAAAGTAGTAACTCCCAGGTATAGAGTATCTGCAATACATGCTCGGGTGGACTTGCATGCTACAAAACTCTAATGTGTATCTCTAATGTGTATCTCTAATGTGTATCTCTAATGTGTATCTCTAATGTGTATCTCTAATGTGTATCTCTAATGTGTATGCAAGTGGCTTAACCAAGACTAATTTATAGCACTGTGTACACATACATATATAGAACAGTGAGGTGGTGGTTGTGAAGGCTCCAAAGAAACGGAGTGGTTTTAACTTATTTTCCTCTGCACAAGCAGGAACCTTTACTGGAGGTAGTCTAAGTCTTGTGACTGTAAAGATTATAATTTAGGGCTTTTCAGATGGTGGAACAGTGCTAGCAGGATGTCTAAGAGGTGGTCCTCTCTCACTCAGGAAGAGAAGATGTCCTGGAACCAGAAGGCAAATAGTCTTGAATACTTTTCAGACCAAAAGAAGAAGAAAGTGATCAGGGAGCTGATTGCTGTAACTGAACAAAATGTTAGTCCTAGCCCACCCGCACCCCCCTCTCCCTCACACACACACACACACACACACACACACACACACACACACACACACACACACACACACACACACACACACACACACACACACACACACACACACACACACACACACACTTTTTTTTTCTTTCCAGTTTAAGACATTATCACAGCTTGGGGTAGAGGCCTATGGAGTGATTTTGAATGAATCCACAACTGAGTGTAAAGTTATATGCAGTTCACATACAACAGAGGACTTTGTTGCAGCTGAGGAGGATAGAGGAGAGGGTGTGGATCACAATTTCTTCAGATACATGTGTGGTTACTGTATATGTAAAGTTCCCTATACATGAACACTCTTAACATACAGGAGCTGGCTACATACAGAAAAGTGGAAGGAAGAGAAAACGAGAATGCACTTATGATGAAATTCTTGGTGAGATCCGGATGGATTGGAGCAAGAAATACAGTGAGTACTTTTCATTTTTTTATTGCTTACTGACACTCTTGCCTTCTTATTTATACACATGCAGGAGCTGCATGTGGCGAAGGTAGAATTCCTTATTCAGATCTTACTCGTATGAAATGCACGGTGATGGGGCTACCACATGGCCTAGTATTCAAACAACCTGCTAACTATACCGCTCCTGAGCTGCGACACATTCAAACAAACAAGGAAAACATTCATTTTCTACCCATTGAACCACAGGACAGTGTTGTTGGGGAGGAGGTACAATGTCATGCCACTTCTGCGGACGTGGAAGTCTAAACTGATGTGTTATACATGTTTCCTTTATATAATACATTTGGCAATGGTTATTATTGTCATGACATCATTTATGACATTGTATGTATGATGAGTATTATGATTTAGTCAACATCACTTGAGATTTACTACGTAGACAGCTCTAGATCTGAGCTAGAGGCAGAGTCACTGCTCATGCTCTCTGTCTCATCTGTGCTAGCTTCAGTATTGATATCTTCATCAGGAGGAAGTGTGAAGTAGGCCTGGGGGGAGCTATCCATGTAAAGTGGTTGAGTGGGTAATACAATTCCCCGTTTGCACTGTTTCTTTGCTGTTAGGATACCTTCAGCCTGGAGAGCATTGGACCAGTAGGCCTCAATTAGTGCCTTGTTAATAAGTTCGGTTTCATAAAGCTGCAATTCAAGCCACTGAGAGTTGATTACAATCATAGCCTCATCTCCAGCACACAATGAAGATAGAGATCTAAATAATTCTAGTTTTGTTCTATAGACATCAACTCTTTGTATTGACTCTGCAATAAGATGAGCAACTTTTTACTCTGCAATAAGGTGAGCAACTTTTTAAGCATCAGGTTCCATGACTGAATAAGCTTACTGACTCTTTTCGATTGTTTCTGTCCACCTAGTTGAAAGAACACACAGTATATAGATTCATGTAGGTAAGTATGTAAGTAGAGTGCCATTCAATGGAAGCACAAACAACACAACAATATGCAATCTGTGTTTGTCTCTGATGCTTATTTGTATTAGGATTGAAATGTTGCCAATGTAGTGCTGTTAGGCAGTGTTGTGCATTTCAATGCTATATGCAGTGACAATACATGACTGTAACAATCAAATGTACATTGGGAAATGTCTAGCCTACCAGCGTGATTTGCTAGAGTACTTAGATAAAACACCCTCTCCCTTGCAATTAGGAGCATTTCCTGTTTTACAATCTGTTGCTTCCCCATATTTGCAATTCTCATAGCTTCCTTATACTCATCCATCTCTGCTGTCCAGCGAACTATCACCCCATGTTCTGATTCAAACTTCCTGATCACGTGCTCTTGCCTAACAAATCAAAATGATGTGAAAGAACAATATATAACCATGTATATAAATGTACCTAGTCAAGCACTGTATAGTATCAGTAGTCAGTTGTGTACAAGCTTGCCCAGAAGAAAGCTGCTGGAGAAGTTGAATCCAATTTGTCCTATATGCATGTACAAATGTAATATTTACTGTATACTAGTATAGGGAAGAAGCAACACACTTCATCGATTCCAATCTAGACAGAAGAGTGTAATACTGGATTCTCCATGAGTTTACATCTACACATAGTAAACACAATAGAATAAAAGGAGACGTGGATGCTAATGTAAAACACCATACTAGAGGTCTGGTTTATATCCCGAGAAAATCTTGCTTCTTCTTCATTGATAATCAGTGGCAGTATTGTCTGGAACTGCTGTGGACTAATGCCAGACTTCTGAAGAAGATCACTTATCTCTTGCTTCAAAAGGTTGAGCTGTTTAGAGGCTTTTATGAACCTCTCAATTGAGGTGTACTCCGCATAAAAATTTAAAAAAATTTTCATGCACACTAAAACTCGTATTGTAATTTTTACCAAGTTCCTCTGCTTTAGTTTACAATAGTGAGAAAGAGTATCACTGAGAAGGTCTATTCTGTTACCAGATGACATCTCTTTGGTCATTTTGGCGAAACGGCCTAGATATGACCACAGCCTTTCTACATTCTCCCCATCCGTAAGCCCAAAGCCTTCAATATTTCTTGGGCTAAATGCATGTTGGCATGATGCGTTGTGGGCATAAGCGTGAAAAATAGGCACTGCTACAGTGCATTTGTCCAGAAGACCATAGTAGACATCAGAGTTTGCCCGCAGTGTGCGTATATAACACTTTTCTATCATGCATATGGAATACTAGAATACCTTCCAGTGAGCCTGAAGCTTGCATCCAGTATCATATAGAAGAAGAAGATTCGATGGTAGGATTGACTCTCTCATCAATGTAGTGAGAAGGTACCGTAGGTTTCCAAACGGGAGGGGGTTTCCGAACACGGCTGATTGTTTCACCTCCTAAAACACAAGGCATCCAAATTTTTATGGTATTAGGTAGGTGTATACTCCTACTCTACTACTACAGTAAAACATGCCAAGTCATAAGATCCTGAAACATGATCCTGAAACATGTATGTATACAGACGTAATTGTACTTGTACATGAACTTTACTTGGAGCTGCTTAATTGCAGTGGTCTTCAAGAAAGCAATAATGTCATACAATGATGCATAACACTCTAAAATGAGCATTTGAGTAAATCTCATCATCTCAATTGTAAAAGCCAAAGTGGGCTTGCTTGGAGTGGCTGGCCACAAATTCAGTGATTATATTCTACCTATATTGTGGAAATGCTGCTGTAAACTGCTTGTATACCTCTTTGTCCTGCACATATATTGAACATGCAAAGACAATAGGTCATAATTATATACCTTCAGAGTATTGTGTGAACATGTATGTATACAGACGTAATTGTACTTGTACATGAACTTTACTTGGAGCTGCTTAATTGCAGTGGTCTTCAAGAAAGCAATAATGTCATACAATGATGCATAACACTCTAAAATGAGCATTTGAGTAAATCTCATCATCTCAATTGTAAAAGCCAAAGTGGGCTTGCTTGGAGTGGCTGGCCACAAATTCAGCTCCAGGAGACGCTCAGCAGGAGACTTACATCCACAAAACACTACTGTAATTCCATGATGCTGACCTATACAAAACATGCATATGTCTATAGATTTACACATATACTGAGCTACATGTGAAGTAGTCAAATAGCCTAAATGATGGAAACACTGTCAACCAAACATCAATGCCAAGTCATAAGATCCTGAAAAAAACTCAGGATCCAGCTGGGATTCGAACCCAGGGCCTTCTGATTACTAGTCAGACACTCTTACCACTGAGCCACTGGATCTCTTGTGGCAGAGGAGTGTAGGATTGATGTTAATATCCTAAGGATTGAGTTCAAACCCAGACAATGACTTGGCTACACAGGCAAGGCATATACAACATGCAAAGCATGTTAGACTCAAACTCTGCCTTAATCAGACCGCCGGGGTAAACCACCAGGACGCGAATCTGAAAGCGAGAGTATATACATGTGAAGTAAGCACACCTTTTAGGCCACCAATGGTGATTTTCTGTTTGTACATTGTGGGACAGTCATGTGTGAGGGGGATAGTGAGGCCAAAGACAGGAGAGCTACAATAATGGTCAGAAACCCACTTCTCAGGTACATGAAAGATGTTACATATCTGATGTTGTGACTTGCAACAGTCTTCACAGAAGAAAGCCAATGCTGACCAGTCTTGGCATCGGTACTCCGCAAGACGAGAACAGCACATGCATAGCTGTCCAGGTTGCATGGCCAATGAGGAAGTGTAGTGCTGTATAAAGGATGGATGTAACTTCTCCCAAGCTTCTTGCTCTCGAGTATGTATTATCATGATTCTGTAGCTGCGTTTCTTCCTCCGACGATGACATTGCATCACATTTTCATCTTCCCCATCACTGCTACCGTACACCTCACCCATACTGTCTTCCACGTCCATAGTGCTAGACTGAATGCTGCTACAAAGCTTGTTAGACCCAGATTGACCAGAATCAACGTCGTCAGACAAGTCAGAGAAACGTACACGCACCTGGAATCCATGGCGGTTTGTTTTAGGTAAGCGTCTGCCACGCGGCCCACCATCAACACTGCGACTCCTAGAGCGAAGGTATTTGGTTAGTACAGACGGCTTTTTCCATCTTGACGCCATTGCAGAAACTCCAGCCCCGCCTGGTTGTATATCTACCTCATGAAGTACACACGTAGAGGTCAATAACTGTGTTACAGCATTATTTCAAGACTGCCCTCGGCCGCATTACGTAGTACATTATTTGTAAGGATCGGGTGATCCCAACTTGCGTAGGACGCCCACAAATAACCGGAAGCCTTATCTCCCGCCCCGCACGCTATTAGTTCTAATTGCATTACTTACAATAATAACGGAAATATTTTAAAATTACCTACGGAAATATATTTTTAAAAAGAACAGGGTCGTAGTCTAGTTAGTTAAAACAACAACGGGTTGTTAAAATAACAGCAGACATACAAAGGGCAGAGCTACAACTATGTAGAAGAAGGGTAGTAGCTGTATAGCTCTTCTATAATGGTGGCTAGAGAGAGGGAGAGCTTCGCCTGAGCTTTGTCTGTGTCTAAATTTGGTGCCATAGTCTGAAACTTGGACCTCGACCAAGTAGTCTAGGTGAACTCTTGCTCTCGTTATAACGTAACTAGCTACCCATTGCTTCGTTATTGCGAGACTTTATGGCGTTCGGTATTACTCAACGGACTCAACGCTCTCTAAGACACCCCCAACGTTGTTATTACGCTATCCGGACATCCGAAGTGGTGGCATGCGTTTTGTGCAACGCACGAACGGCCGCACGGATATTGAACTTCAAATGCACATTCCGCGGATGTTGGGGCTTTACATACCGATGTAGGCCGCACGGATGTTGGCCGCACGGAAGTGAATTGGCCGCATGAAATTCACTTGTAAAGTCATTAATGGATATCGTGAAGACGTTTTACACTCTGCAGGCTGGATACTTACTGATCAGGTAAAATGTAATTGTATGATACATTATACCGTTATTCCTTCTTACATTTAACACAATAGCAACTTCATCACCGTCTACAGACTAGTGAAAACAAACGGTGGGCGTGGCTGATCAGCATTGATTGACATTCTTTGCATACCGTGAGTATCATATCTCTACAGTTAGCAACAATATTGGTGCACTTATTTCATGTACAGTATTTGCATAGTTTCTAGATATTCAAATCACGTATCATCACTACCTAATGACTTCAGCAGTACACTTACCTATAAATGATACTAAAATACCTGAGCAGCATCGAATTCATGGTAAAAAAACAATTGGTGTAGCATTAATTCTACAGTACACCTGTCTTATTTCAAAGTTAATGCATATGCTCATATAGTTATCATTTATGCTTTGATAAAAAAAATTGCCTCAGATTCTCATCAGTGACACATATGTTACAGAGGGCACCTGAAGTTATCTTGCTTCTACAAATGGATAAGCTGTGCCATGTGCCACAAGTGCCGTATGCCACAAGTTGTTAAACTGCCTTGGTGTATATGGCAAAGGTGTGTCTAGTTTGTGCATGTGCATAGTGTTTGATGAACATGTGTGTCAGTTTGCAGGTTTCCAAACCTGTGTGGGAAGTTTAACAATATCAGTTTTCTGTGGCCTAAAATCTGGTGATCAGTGGGCAGGATGGTATGCCGCACTACAATGTGCTCTGGCCTTAGGGTTTACATAGTGGCAGATGCTAACAACAGATGGTTGCAAATGGTAGCTATGTCGTGCTACAAACAGGGTCACCATCTGTTCAAATATTTTTAGAGCAGTGTATAAAAAAGGAACCTCTGTAACTTTCTAATACATCCCTAACCTGTAAATGTGATAGTTCAACTATACATCATGCCTATGATGTAGGTGTAGCATGGGCACAGCTCTGTTGCATAGACAATGAAATGCCAAGTGTGTTGAAGTTTGTGTAATGTGTAGAAAACACACCAGACTTGGAATCATATTAATAAGCTCTCATAGGCACACTGCCTAGACTAAAACACACACAGTCACACTATTGCACAATCTCACAATCACACACACCACCCCACACAAACACACACACAGTTTCTTTAAGGACGGATGACATTCCAATGCTACAAACTGTGCATACTTTCCCTACCCTAAACAGATGTCACTACTACTGGAGTTTCGATTCTGCCCTCTTTGAAGTGGTGAGAGCTTTTATTCCATACCTACCTATATACATGCAAATCTCTCCAACAAGTCAGTAAAATGTTTTTAAAAATACTGTTTTTCCTAGTTACTTAGTGTAGACATTCCCTTGGCTACCATGTATGTATGTTTGTGTGCATGCATGCAATGTCTGCAAGGGAAGCAGTTTGGCTGCTCCTAATACCATGCTATTCTGGTTTGTTCAATTTACACTAACTATTGGCAGCCTCCCTAGAGTATGTGTCCTCCCTTCTACTATTCTCCAGGCACAGATTGTGCACCTTTGACAGAGTTCAGGATGAGGAAAGTGCCCTCTTTGAAACCACTAGGGTCATCTTTGTACAAAGCTGTATGGTGATAGCTATATATGTACATGTACCATGACCTACATTCCAACACAATTCACAGGAATGCCTGTGCATCTTCCTTGGTGCTTTTATCGGAATCTAGCTGTGTAAGCTTCCAGCTGATGAAGTGTCCCAACAAAAACTCTACTACCACTAACATCTGCTGCCTCGAGTGTTCACAGTATTACAAACATCTTAGGTGGAGTACATCCTCTGCATTAGGTAAGCTCTCCATACCACAGCTATGCAGCTGGCAGTGCACGCAAAGCTCTACTGCCCACACTGGAATGTAGGGAACTACTACAACTCTACTCTGTACATCATGTACATATATGTTTATTCCTCTGGCTTGCTATTTTTTCAATAGGTACAAAGAATTCAAAAAATGGTTAGAATTCTGACAGTTAAAACATGAAGAAAGAAGCAGAAAAGAGATGGTGTGTAGTAAAGCAGTTATTAAGCCAAGGCCATCTGTTGTTAGGTGTTAAACCTACTACATGTACATTAGTGTTCTCCTCCTTGTTTCTCTACCCCACCATGTCCATCATTCCTCTGATGTGAACCACTGGAATGCTATTCTTGGGAAGAGAGGCTTCTGTTGTGGGTGCTGAAAACGTTTGGTGCCATAAGGGTGACATACTGCTCAGAGCAAACACTCAGGTACAGCTAGACTGATTATGTAAACAATATATTTAGTACATATGGTACTCTGATCAGTATAATGGGTTGATGAGTAGTGAGTGTTATTTATACTGTCTATGTGTGTTCTGCATGGAGTGGAGAATATATTAACACTGGGTATTTCAATTTTGACACTATTAGTAAAGTCAGACTTGTGTTCAGGTCTGTTGAAGCATCATACTAAAAGTTCATTGCTATGTAGTGCTCATCAAACTGCAATATAGTGTAGTGAAAATATCTGCTCTAAAATAGCAGTTTGAAGAGCTCATGATATCAATAACGGTGGTTTGTGTATCATGTCTGCAGGGCATTAAGAGTTAATTCTACCCACCACTCTTCTATTCTATTACCTTTCTATTGTGTAATAACCTCTACAATTATCAGGCATTTCAGCTTACTCACTCCTACTCCCCACAACTCTTTATTCACACACAAACATTCCCATGCAGGGATTACATTAGCTCATGCTACCATCTGGATCAAGGAATGTGATAAGGACTTTGATCTCTGCACACTTCCTGGTGTGTACAATGTACCCAGTGATGTATGCATACTACTATGCTAGCTACTCCAAATCCATGCACCTCACACTAAGGGTGTGGTGGCAAGCAGCAGTGAGCATATTCCTGGCTTTACTACATATCAGAGACTACATACTATATGTCCCTTCCCTCCTACATGTGAATGGCTGATTCTCTCATTAGATAGAAGCTAACCAGTGTTTCTGTACACACAATTGTGTGGGTTTCCAGCCATTGGGACTGATTAGTGGTAGTTGACGTGTACATTCTTGATCCCATCACTCCCAAACACAATAGACACTGCCTTTGGCCTCTTGCCAATGACCTTGGACTCCCTCTCAAAGAAAAGGCCTTATCAGATACTTCTTCCATTCAGAAGGTGTAATTTTGTTTGACTGTAGCATTCCAAACTGCCATTTGTATCCAAGTAGGTGCTGAATTTGATGCAACAGCAACCGAAAGTGCTATGCTATGGTAGCCAGTAGGTATTATAAGCAGCTGTGTGGGCAATATATACAGGATTGCATACATATATTATGAACCATGTGTGCATGTCAGATATACACCTCAGTGGAGTAGGAAGATAAAAAGGGGCGGCCCAACCCAACCAATTTGTCTATTGACCAGTAACTCTTACTGTCTACATTACATATGTTTGACTCTAATAAGTAGCTTGCTAACTATTGGGGGCCGGGCCCTCCCTCCTAAAATATTGGGGGGGGGGGGGGGGGGGGGGAGGCATAGGCCCCCCTGTTCCTACTCCTATGCATCTGCTGTGAGGAATATATTTGTGATATTTCCCTAGGGCCAACAGCCTGAGGGATATATCACAAAAAACTCCCGAACATAGCAGTGTATATCTGAAAATATACTATGTTGCTATGGTAACAGCAGGTTTATATATTGCATATACACCTCATCAATATTCAACATAGTATATATCGTATAAACCATGTCCAATCAGTGTATATTTTCAGATATACACCTGCTATGTTCGGAAGTTTATTTGTGATATATCCCTCGGGCCGTTGGCCCTCGGGAAATATCACAAATAAATTCCTCACAGCAGGTGTATATCTGACATATACACCTCTTGGCCATGGTTTATACATTACATATACACCGATTGGACATTGTTTATACAATATATACTATGTTGAATATTGATGAGGTGTATATGCAATAATTATATAAATTTGCCGTTACCATAGTAACATAGTATATCATGTGTCATCCTGATATCTACATGTGTACACTGTAGCTCTATTTTCTCCATTAGACATGAAATCAATGGGATTCAAGATCCAGAGTGTAGCTTAAGTGAGAGTGGAAGAACTATTAGAGATATAGGCTGCTATTTTTATTGCTAGCCTGAGTTTGTACTATATTGAATGTGTATTGAATTGCGTTGATGTGTACTTTAACATTAATGCAAGCTTGTTAAATGGACGGCAGATCACACTGAAGGTAGAATTTAGCCCACAGAGAGATTCTTACACCTCCATATGAATGGCATGCACAGCTTCCTGTAAGTATTCCCCACACGTTATGTGTAGCGTTAAATTGACGTATTATCCATTGTACGATCGTGTTTCGTAAGCACAACGATTAATGTTACGTCTGACATCGCTTTAATTTTACGACACGATTGCGCAATCGGTATAAGTGTTAGATCAATCGCGTTATTCCTGTACGGCCGCATTGGGGGTTGGGTGAATCTGAGCAGGCCGGCCGTTTCGCGAGGCTGCAATTTAGGAGGTGTGGCTTGCGTAATACATGGGCCTTTGATGCGGCCCAGCAGAGTGCATGCTGCCGAATGACCAGAAACACGTTTACAAATAACTGTTGATAAGGTTGATGTAGATATTGTAATACGTTGTCAAGCAATGCCCGACTATCAATATAGCTATATACCTGGCTGATGTGATTCTGTAGGCCATGAAGACGGGTGGCTGCATCGTTATGTTCATGCAACACATAAACACGACTGTAGAGAAGATAAAATTCCTATGCTTACCTTGTGTGTCCGCGTGGTACAGTGGCTATAAGTAGTACCGCAGCGTATTGTGGCCTTTATTGCTGCCCCTCTCTACGACTGCACGTCTTTCACGATGCTGCAGTACGTACAGGCAGCAGCTAACCTTCTGGTTGTCTTCCTCGCCTGCGCACCTGGAGGTAAGCTTGTAGCGTCCGCTTCGCAATGTGTGTCTACATATGTGGACTGCATATTCCATGTATGTATAGTCATTGAAGAACAAATATACATAACGCATTGCTGTTGACATAGTCCAGATATTAACTGATGTTGTTTCCAGCTTTCTCCCAGTTGTGCTACGATGGAACTGAGTGCACGGGAAAAGAATTTGTAGTGGCATCTGCTAGAGAGTGCTGTGTTGAAACTGACGTCGGAAAATCCTATTCTGATGATGCTGGAAGTTGTATTATTACAGAATGCATAGGTAACTACTTCATCAGTTTCTTGTTTATTGTGCTTCACACTGTCCTGATTAGAGAGGTTACACATTTCTCTTCACAGTTCATGGATTTCTCCATCCAATCTATGAAGTTATAGAACAGCATCGTTTGGACACTTTATTTCGGCTCGATGTGAAGGGAACGTCACCAGCACCCCCCAGGATGTCTGGAAATATCATATTAGAGAGAGGAACTGCAGGTGAGTGACTCCTATAATTAACATCTAACGATGAGATTGTGCATTATACTGTTTTGTATTTGTAGATTTTACGGATTATGTGAGTATGCGGTCAATTGAAGTAGAAAATAATAGGGCAGAGATTCGACTGTTCACTTCAAACGATGAAATTACTCTTGAGTATTACGACACTGTCATTCTCAAGTTTGTTCCTGTCTTCCCCAACTTCATTGAGAGGGCAGAGGCCAATGGAGAGTTTATTAGGAACAATGCTACTGTGATTATCATTGACAACGATGGTAAATAGTCTACAATACACTCATTTTCTTAACAATTCATTTGTTCTCTCTTTATGCCATACAGTCCTAGAGATCAACTTTGAAGAAGCAGATTACTCCATTGAAGAAGGCGTCGATCTGAGTCAACCCATCAGAATGCAATTCAGAACCACACAGAATGATTTCACCCTAATTCTGTGCCCACTCTCCATTGAAGAGGCCGAGAAACAGAATGTTGGAGAGTTTATTGACTTCTCTAGTATTTTGGATGGGTCCAGAGCCACTTCAGGTGATTGTCAGCTAGCTACTGCCCAATGAATTGCTGTTTGAGGAAGGACTGTTTTTACATCTATTCAGGTGCTGATTTCACCAATCAAACACATACTGTTACAATTCCTGCAACACGGAGAGGGACATTTGAACTATCTAAAGAATTATTTGGGGTCATTGATGATAATTTAAATGAGTTTGAGCAGAGCTTTGCACTGGTTGCTCATCTAGGAGACGACGTTCCGGATCGATTTGTCTGTTTCCAGAGACAAGTTGGTGATCAGGAATGCCTGGGAAGGATGGGTGCCACAGAAATTAGAATTACAGATAATGATCGTAAGTGGATATGGCACGAACGTCACACTCCATAGAGTATTGCTACACTTATTTTTTATTTTTCTTCCTCCCTCACTAGCTATGGTTATCGGATTCCGGGACAGAAATCAGACAGTATCGGAGAGTGATTCAGGCTCTGGATCTGACTTATTCCAACTTGAAATTGTGGTAGAGTGTCTGAGAAAGTCAGAGAGAGAGTATCAAGTCCTGTTTAATCTCCAGCTAGAAGGCTGTACATTTCCCCTGCCAGAAAGCAATATAGCTACTGTAGAAGCAATCACTCTGCAGTTCAGTTCAGTTTACGATGCTCTATTTGGAAGTAGGGACAATCCCGGGGACCCCATTCAAGATGAAAGAATTTTAAGAGTGGGGGGATTCTTCTTATCACCCCTGACAACATTAATTCGAAACGACTTTCTTCCAGAAGAAACAGAGTGCTTCTCAATACTAATCACAAGCCCTGACGTGCCGGGTTTCAGAACCAACTTTGAATGCAATACAGATCAAAGTGGTGCAACGGACTTTTACTGCCTGCATACAATTTGCATTGAGGATGATGATGGTAGGTTGTACTAATGCATTTGATGGGGAGGAAATTTTGAGGTTTTGTTTTTGTAGAGCCATTTCTGGTTGCCTTTGTGAGTACTGTGTACAGTGTCCTCGAGAGTGAGGGTTCTGTTGAAGTGTGTGTCAATCTCACTCGTCCTGACATTGATATTCTTGAAGAGACTGTCCGCGTGGAAGTGTATGACTTTAGTGGTTCAGTCCATATTCCAGCTGATAGTGCACTTGCAAGTGAGTCGACATTATTGATGTATTTACTGTAATTTTACAACTATTATTATTGTTCATATCCATTGCAGCTCCTGATCCTCCTGATATAGATGGTACGTATGGACAAATCCCATCTTCAGACTACGAGCAACAAATCCTCCGATTTAATCGTATCAGAGACATGTACATCAATGCAACAAGAAGAGTTATCTGCTACGACCAGCCAATCTATAATGATGCGCGTGTTGAGTTGTCGGAATACTTGGGCCTGACTCTGGCTATTAGGGATTACACATCTCTCACTGAAGTAGATCCACTGTATGATCAAGTTGCTATTGAGATTCTAGATGATGATGGTAAGAGCAAATTTTATAGTTTGTCTACTGCGTTAAGTGTGTAGTGGGCTAAGGATCATAATGTCTACTATCAGTGGCTTTGGTGAGTCTGGAGGAGACATTCTACCAGGTCTCTGAGGGTGATGGTGTGGTAGAAGTGTGTGCTACTGTGACAAGTCCCGCCATTGACTGTCCCATCGAATTTCCCTTTGAAGTCGAACTCCATCCTGTAGATGGTACTGCATGTAAGTGAATGTGTGACTGTATGTAAAGTTGTAATATAATAAATATATCAATGTCTAGTGGCTGAAGATGACTATAGTCTCTTTGATGGCAATTTGCCATTCAGTGCCTGTCAGAATAGAAGCTGTGTAAACATTACCATCCGTGATGACATGATAGTGGAGAATGTTGAGTCATTTACTGTTACTCTGGAGAGGACCACTGGTTTGGATATGAGGATCACACTGGACCAGGTGGAAGCAGGGATTGAGATCACTGATGATGATGGTGAGGAGTTCACACTGGCTAAACGCATAAATTCACATCTTTCTCATATTCAGAGGCTACTGTGGGTCTGGAGCAGACTGTGTACACAGCGGATGAAGGCGATGGTTCTGTTGAAGTGTGTGCTGTGGTGTACAGTCCAGACTTGGATTGTCCAATAGAGTTTTCATTTGATGTCAGTCTCTCAGCTAGTGATGGGTCTGCAGGTAACAACACTGACATATGAAGTGCACAGGGACATTTACCACCCTCTGATTTTCCACAGTTGATGGCAGTGACTATACTGAGTCTGATCTGACATTGTCATTTGATAGATGTGAAAAACAGACTTGTGTGACTATAGGCATTGTAGATGATGAGATGATGGAAGTGTTGGAAGAATTTCACATCTCTCTGGAGAGGACTGAGGGTCTGAACAGTAGGATCACATTGATCCTAGATGAAGGACGTGTCAATATCATTGATGATGATGGTAAATGAGCTATTTCCAAGCTTGTAGAAGTGACATGAGCTCTTTGTCTCCATTGAAGCTGCTGTGGTTGGTCTGGAGCAGACACTGTACACAGTCACAGAGGGAGATGAGGATGTACAAGTGTGTGTTATAGTCTCCAGTCCCAACAATGACTGCCCCATTGACTTTCCCTTCAATATCGACTTCTCAACCAACAATGATTCTGCAGGTAAATATACTTTGTTTAGTGACTTCTTGCTTTAAGATTTCTGTCCACTGCCAGTGTCACCATCTGACTATGTGGCTCAATCAACCACTGTATCATTTGGCTCATGTGATAAACGAAAGTGTGTGACAGTATCCATTGTGGATGATGTGATACTGGAGAATCCAGAGTCCTTCCATATTACCGTGGAGAGACCTTCTGATGTGGACACCAGGATCACAGTCGACCCAGCTGCTGGAGCTGTTACAATAACTGATGATGATGGTAAACATTTTGCTCATGTAAGCTCTTTAGAGATGATACCCATTCTATTGAAAAGCGGCCGTTTTGTGTCTGGAGAAAACACTCTACCGAGTCCCAGAGGATGTGGGTGTGGTTCAAGTGTGTGCTATTGTGTGTGACCCAACTGTCGACTGTCCCCTGACATTCCCTTTCACCATCGGCCTTTCTACCACTGGTATGCCAGTGTTTGCTGTAGCTCCGACAATAGTTGCTATCAACATGTGTCGTTTGCTTTAGCAGAAACAATGCAACTCAATGAAGGTGGTAGTGGGAGTGGATCTGGTGCTGTATCGACTGATAATGCTGGTATATGAATTGTTGTTGATACTGGAAGGTTAAGTAATTCATTGATTAACCTTTTTAGAGTCTCCTATGGACTATGGTGCTCTGTTGACCAGCTTGATGTTTGATGAATGTGACACACAATTCTGTGTGAACATATCCATTGTGGACGACTTGGTGCTGGAGATGGTGGAGGTGTTTACTGTCACTCTCACCAGACCTCCTGGTCTGGACAGTAGGATCACACTCGGACAAACCCAAGCAGACATTGAGATTATTGATAATGACGGTGAGAGCGATTTCTAACAGTCGTATATCTAACACTTAGTCATCTGGTTGTCTTTCTCTTGCAGTGGCTGAGGTGGGTCTACAGACCACGTTCCTCCAGGTCTCGGAGGATGTGGGCGTGGAACAAGTGTGTGTAATTGTGACTAGCCCCACCATTGGCTGTCCTATTGCGTTTCCATTCGTTGTTAACGTTGAAACTGTTGATAACAGTGCAGGTAATCTATATAGTTTGCTGTAGTGCAATAAGGAGGTTGGATTAGCTGTCTACCTTAATTCTCCGCAGTTGCTCCAATGGATTATGATACAGTGTCCACTGTCGTGATGTTTGATGAATGTGAGTTACAGAGCTGTACTCCTGTGCTGATTGTGGACGACATGGTACTGGAGAATGTCGAGTCATTCAATGTTACTCTGGAGAGGACCCCTGGTCTGGATATGAGGATCACGTTAGACCCAGTGGATGGAGAGATTGAGATCAGTGACGATGATGGTGGGTTTTTCTGTGTACAAGAGAACTAGGCAATAATATGGTTAATCCACTTTTCCCATAGCGGCTGTGGTGAGTTTGGAGCAGACATTCTACCAGGTCTCTGAGGGTGATAGCGTGGTAGAAGTGTGTGCTATTGTGACTACTCCCACTATTGACTGTCCCATCGAATTTCCCTTTGATGTCAGACTCAGTACCAGTGATGGTACTGCATGTAAGTGACTCTAAGAGAGTCATATCACATGTTTATATGTGATTACATCATTTCTAGTGGATATAGATGACTATACTGGACTCTCTGGAAGCAATTTGCCATTCAGTGCCTGTCAGAATAGAAGCTGTGTAAACATTACCATTCATGATGACATGATAGTGGAGAATGTTGAGTCATTCAACGTCACTCTGGAGAGGACCCCTGGTCTGGATATGAGGATCACGTTAGACCCAGTGGATGGAGAGATTGAGATCAGTGACAATGATGGTCAGTTTTTCTGCGTGTAAGAGAACTATGGTTAATCCACTTTTCCCATAGCGGCTGTGGTGAGTTTGGAGCAGACATTCTACCAGGTCTCTGAGGGTGATGGCGTGGTAGAAGTGTGTGCTATTGTGACTACTCCCACCATTGACTGTCCCATCGAATTTCCCTTTGATGTCAGACTCAGTACCAGTGATGGTACTGCATGTAAGTGACTCTAAGAGAGTCATATCTCATGTTTATATGTGATTACATCATTTCTAGTGGATATAGATGACTATACTGGACTCTCTGGAAGCAATTTGCCATTCAGTGCCTGTCAGAATAGAAGCTGTGTAAACATTACCATTCATGATGACATGATAGTGGAGAATGTTGAGTCATTTACTGTTACTCTGGAGAGGACTCCTGGTCTGGATATGAGGATCACACTGGACCAGGTGGAAGCAGGGATTGAGATCACTGATGATGATGGTGAGGAGTTCACTGTATATGCAGTGACTAGACATACATCTTTGTCATTCAGAGGCTACTGTGGGTCTGGAGCTGACTATGTACACAGCGGATGAAGGCGATGGTTCTGTTCAAGTGTGTGCTGTGGTGTACAGTCCAGACTTGGATTGTCCAATAGAGTTTTCATTTGATGTCAGTCTCTCAGCTAGTGATGGGTCTGCAGGTAACAACACTGACATATCAAGTGCACAGGGACATTTACCACCCTCTGATTTTCCACAGTTGATGGCAGTGACTATACTGAGTCTGATCTGACATTGTCATTTGATAGATGTGAAAAACGGACTTGTGTGACTATAGGCATTGTAGATGATGAGGTACTTGAAGTTTTAGAACAATTTCACATCTCTCTGGAGAGGACTGAGGGTCTGGACAGTAGGATCACGTTGGTCCAAGATGAAGGACGTGTCAATATCATCGATGATGATGGTAAATAAGACATTTCCAAGCTTGTAGAAGTGACATGAGCTCTTTGTCTCCATTGAAGCTGCTGTGGTTGGTCTGGAGCAGACATTGTACACAGTCACAGAGGGAGATGAGGATGTACAAGTGTGTGTTATAGTCTCCAGTCCCAACAATGACTGCCCCATTGACTTTCCCTTCAATATCGACTTCTCAACCAATAATGATTCTGCAGGTAAATATACTTTGGGTGTGTGTGTGTTTCTAGAAAGAAAACTAAGCTAATGTCTCCATTCTGTACCATATGCCAGTGTTCAACTTAGACTACCTACCCCATCATCCATCAACCACTATATCATTTGGCTCATGTGAAAAACGAAAGTGTGTGACAATATGCATTGTGGATGATGTAATACTGGAGAATACTGAGTCCTTCCATATTACCGTGGAGAGACCTTCTGATGTGGACACCAGGATCACAGTTGACCCAGCTGCTGGAACTGTTACAATATTTGATGATGATGGTATGTTGCATGTAGTACAGTGGAACCTCTCTAATGCGGACACCCTTGGGGCAGAAGAAAGTGTCCTAGCATTTGGGACAGCAAAGAGTGTCCTGTTTATCAAGGTGTCCTCATTTCAGGGTGTCTTAATTAGAGGGGTTCCACTGCATGTAGTACGAAATAGCTTAAAATTATGACACAATTCTCTTACATCAGTTGCTAGTGTGGGTCTTGAAATGACTGTCTATGAGGTGACTGAGGGTCAGGGTTCAGTAGAGGTGTGTGTTGTGGTGTTCACTCCCGGAGGAAACTGCCCAATTCAGTATCCCTTTGAAGTCTCACTTTCATTCAGTGAAGGGAGTGCAGGTAAATTTTTTCATCACTTTAATAATATTGTAGATTTAATTATATTTTCTTTTGTAGAGAACGACTTGGATTACAGTACTCAGTCTACTGTGGTTCTTCAATTTGATGAATGTGACAAACGGATGTGTACAAGTGTCATTATTGTAGATGACTCCGTGATAGAGAATGCAGAAAATTTCACTGTTACTCTCCACGAGACTCCTGGAACGGGTGATGCTATTACACTCACCGTAGTGAATGGAGTTATCAATATACTTGACGATGATGGTGAGTTGATTTTCCTTGTCTGTGTCCACTGGTTTTGATGGTCCTCTCCTACATCCCAGTTGCTGAGGTGGGTCTTGAAACTACAGCTTATGAAGTTGATGAAGACGTGGTGGTTGTGGAAGTGTGTGCAGTGGTGCTGAGTCCCTCAATTCCCTGCCCCATTGATTTCCCCTTTGATGTGGCTCTCTCGACTAACAATGGCTCTGCAGGTATACAGTGGAACCCTGTAATCAGAACACCCTGAAATGAGGACACCTCAATAAACAGGACACTTTTTGTTGTCCCACGTTTGTGTACAATTCAACCCATGAAGGACACCTCACTAATCAGGACACTTTCCTCTGCCCCAGATTAGAGAGGTTTCACTGTATAAAGCAGCTAGTAGATAAGACGCAACATTGCAATTGTTACAAGTTTCCATTTTATTTGCCCATTTTATTTGCTGCAGTTACTCCCATGGATTATGGTTCATTGTCATCCCTCGTATTGTCATTTGGTGCATGTGACACTCGACACTGTGGAATGATACCTATTGTGGATGACATGACTCTGGAACAGGAAGAGACTCTCTCAGTTGTGCTGGAAAGTACTGAGGGTGGTCTCCATACAAGAATCTCTCTCGTCAGAATTAACGGACAAATTACTATTTCGGATAATGATGGTGAGACCTGCATAGCATATGTAACCTACATATATCTGCCCCTCCCTATCCCTACATCTTTTAGTATAGGGTTACACATGGTATTATTGTTGCATGCCATAATCTCCTGTCGTGCTGCACATATACTGCCCTTGTTTCTCTGCATAATTTTTGGCACTGCCATTCCTACATCCTTCAGCATTTTAATGAAAATATTTTTACTTAGTCTCTAGTTGTAACATAATGTATTCCTCTCCAGATGCTGTAGTTGGACTGGAGCATACATTCTATTCTGTTCTAGAGAGTGACGTTTCAGTAGAAGTGTGTGCTGTGGTATACGAGCCCATCACCGACTGTCCTGTGGAGTTCAACTTTGACCTGAGACTCTACACAGTGAATGGTAGTGCAGGTAATGTGGCGATATGAACACAGTATGTACATGTACCGCTGGTGAAGGTTAAGCATATATATGTTATAGTGATATGTGTTAGGTTGCTGAGCTAGATATAGCAGTGACAGCAACCTATTTAAATTGTGTGTTGTGTTGGACTCAAATTCATGCTTTGTTCATTTGTCCTATACAGACTCAGTGATGGATTACGATGCACTGGATGCCGTTCTCACATTTGAACCATGTAATGTGTCCCAATGTGTGGATGTGATAGTTGATGACGACATGATCCCCGAGCCGACGGAAACATTTGGAATTATTCTAGAAGGGAGTGGTGACCTGGATAGAATCACTGTAGATCCGCCAGAAGCAACAGTTGAAATTACGGATGAAAACGGTATATATTCTTAGTTGACCTGGTAACTGGTGTATTTATTTTGAGTTGACTTGATTTCTTCGGCCTGTACGTCAAAATAAACAAGTATACATTTTTAACATTTCTGGACAACACTTTTAAACCTCCGTTTCCTTCACCAGAGGCTGTTGTGGGTCTAGAGATGACGTCTACTACAGTCATGGAGGATGTAGGCAGAGTGGAAGTGTGTGTTGCAGTGTTCACTCCCAACAGCATGTTTCCATGCCCTATTGCATTTCCCTTTGCTGTGCGTCTCACTACTGGAGATATTACTGCAGGTGAGATAAAAAATTTCTTGCAAAACCAGTGGTGCATTTGTAATGGATGTATGTACACAGTCTCTCCAATGGATTATGAAGCTGTCTCTCAAGTTGTGAATTTTGCTGCCTGTGAGACACGACAGTGTGTGAACGTGACCATTGTGGATGACTTTGTGGATGAACCAATTGAGTCATTCAGTGTCACTCTGGAGAGGACTCCTGGTCTGGATATGAGGATCAGACTGGACCCAGTGGATGGAGTGGTTGAGATTGATGATAATGATGGTAAAAGATTTCTGTCTATAACACTAAACAGTCCATGACTATATCTACCTTCTTATAACTACCTTCTCAGTCTCCATTTCTGTTGGGTATGAGATGACAGTGTACACTACATCTGAGGGGGATGGACAGGTAGAGCTGTGTGCTGTCATATTAGATCCACCATCTGGAGGAGCACCACGATCATTCACTCTCACTATCACCACTGAAGATGGCACTGCAGGTAAGTCTGTCTGCATGTCTATATAAGTATGGTAGTGATTCATATCCCATATCCAGGGTCCCCTGATGACTATATGGGTGTGAGTACTCAGCCCCTGCAGTTCAACCAGGGAGATGTGAGAAGCTGTCACACTATCGCCATCAACCAAGACGGGATTTGTGAAAACGTACCAAATGAGAATTTCTTCTCCAATCTGGCCTATGGTAGTGGTATACAGCCAATCTCTGTGATCAGAGAACGTGCTCAAGTTATCATTGACGAAGATATGGAACCAGAGTGCAGTAAGTGATATTGCTACAGCTGTGTGAGATACAGATTGACATGTGGAATGCAATTTCACAGATCCAATCACAGTTGGATATGAAAGTACAGTATACACTACAGACGAAGGCCAGTCGCAGGTGGAATTGTGTGCTGTAATTTTCGTCCCTGATGATGGAGGAGCACCTCGTCCATTCTCAATCTTAGCTTCCACAACAGATGACACTGCAGGTCAGTTTGATGAATGAGTTGAGGTATATGTACAGTGATGGTTGTATATCTTCTCAACACACTCTCTCTCTCTACAGTGTCCCCCGTGGACTATGATACAATCACTGATGAAATTTTGGACTTTCCTCTCGGACAAACAAGAGTCTGTTTTTCCATCAACATCAACGATGACGACACGTGTGAAATGGAAACGATCCAAAGCTTCTTTTCCGACCTCGTTCTGAGAAGTGGAGTTCAGCCAATCGATGTTAATCCATCCCAGGCCCAAGTGATCATTCATGATGATGATCAACCAGAATGTGGTAAGTTTACCACAAATATTTCTCTACTATATTCTATTGTGTGGTCTCACTTCCTCCTAAGCTCCAATTAATGTTGGCTACGAGTTTACAATATACCACATGTCTGAGAGTGAAGGTGAAGTACAACTGTGTGCTCAAATATACACTCCCAATATGGGCGGGGCTCCACGACCCTTTGTCATCTCTTCAATGACAAGAGATGACTCAGCAGGTAAGAGTAATGTACGTTTCTGAACGGAGCACTTTTGACACGATACGTTCACTCTCCAGTTGCAGGGGTAGACTATGAGCAGCAGAGTGTCAATTTGGAATTTTCTCGTGGCTCTGTGACCAAATGTCACAATGTGACCATACTCCATGATGATGACTGTGAACTCCCCATGGAGAAATTCTTTGCTGATTTGAGCTATATCAGTGGCATTCAGACTATTAACATTATATTTCCCACCACTGAAGTGAACATTCATGAATCTAATGAACCAGAGTGTGGTAAGTTACACTTTGTGGGGTTACTTAATGAGCGTATCATAGCATCAACAGATACACTTTGTGGGGTTACTTAATGAGCGTATCATAGCATCAACAGATACACTTTGTGGGGTTACTTAATGAGCGTATCATAGCATCAACAGAGGGAAACAATGAATTGAATCCTGATGTTTCACTCTGTTGATGCTGTGATAAGCTCATTAAGTAACCCCACATCAAAT
Source organism: Theonella swinhoei (assembly GCA_963970385.1). NCBI lineage: Eukaryota > Metazoa > Porifera > Demospongiae > Tetractinellida > Theonellidae > Theonella > Theonella swinhoei. The sequence continues at coordinate 631,696 of OZ019952.1, read as the reverse complement.
GAACCTGTACGACTTTTAAGTTACACTTTATTCACTAATTTCCATAGTTCTCTATTTTACTCATTATTTCCTGCAGCACCAATTGTAGTTGGGTATGAGGTCGTTGAATACACCACAAGTGAAGGAACAGGGTCTGTAGAGCTGTGTGCTGTCGTCTCTAGCCATCCAGCTGGGACTCCGAGAGATTTTACAATCTCTGCCACAACACAGGATGGAGTAGGAACTGCAAGTATGTTAATGTCAATGGTGAAAAAATCCTAGCGAAACTGTTCCGCTATATTATCAATGGTCACACAGATGGGTTTCAATAGTGTGTGTACAAGCACATACACATTATATATACGCGTATACCAAGGGTTTATATATCACTTCAGTGCTATTCATTCTAGTAATTGTCATTATCCCTCCCTTTCAGCTGCAGGTGATGACTACATATCAGTTTCTGCCGAAGATTTGGTGTTTGACAAAGGAGACACTAGAGTCTGCCACACTGTGTCTATCATAGATGATGGTTCATGTGAAATTGAGTCGGTGGAAGATTTTTTCACTCTCTTACAGTATATCAGTGGCATTGAGCCAATCTCCATCAATCCAAGTGAAGCACATGTGACTATAAATGATTCTGAAGAACAAGAGTGTGGTGAGTGAAACACATTTGTGTAGTAATGCTGTACTATTTGACATATATATTCTTAATAGCTGACATCTATGTTGGATATGAGTTCTCATTATACACTACAACTGAGAGCATTGGACAAGTAGAGATTTGTGCTGTCCTCATGAACCCAGGCCCAGCCACTGCTCCACGAGATTTTGTCCTTTCTTCAACTACAGAAAGTGGAACTGCAAGTATGTTCCATCAATTCTACCACTTGAAATTGTTAAACCACTCCTACATATATCCCATTTCAGCTGAGGGAACAGACTATGTGGGGCAGACTGCTAACTTGGCATTTGCTGCTGGGGACTCAGAAAGTTGTCATACTGTGGTTATCAACCAAGATGATGAGTGTGAACATCCAGTTCCTGAGGATTTCTTTGCCAATTTGGCCTATGTCAGTGGCATACAAAATATCAATGTTGTACAAGACAGGACTCGAGTCCTCATTGACGATTCCAATGAACCCGAGTGTGGTGAGTCAAGATTGATATCTTAGGGTTATATGCGGTGCTGGTAAGTTTAAAAGATGCTTTTTTCCATGATGTAGCTGACATCTATGTTGGATATGAGTTCTCATTATACACTACAACTGAGAGCATTGGACAAGTAGAGATTTGTGCTGTCCTCATGAACCCAGGCCCAGCCACTGCTCCACGAGATTTTGTCCTTTCTTCAACTACAGAAAGTGGAACTGCAAGTATGTTCATCAATTCTACCAAATTTAAGTTAAACCACTCCTACATATATCCCCTTTCAGCTGAGGGAACAGACTATTTGGGACAGACTGCTAACTTGACATTTGCTGCTGGGGACTCAGAAAGTTGTCATACTGTGGTTATCAACCAAGATGATGAGTGTGAAGATCCAGTTCCTGAGGATTTCTTTGCCAATTTGGCCTATGTCAGTGGCATACAAAATATCAATGTTGTACAAGACAGGACTCGAGTTCTCATTGACGATTCCAATGAACCCGAGTGTGGTGAGTCAAGATTGATATCTTAGGGTTATATGCAGTGCTGGTAAGTTTAAAATGTGCTTTTTTCCATGATGTAGCTGACATCTATGTTGGATATGAGTTCTCATTATACACTACAACTGAGAGCATTGGACAAGTAGAGATTTGTGCTGTCCTCATGAACCCAGGCCCAGCCACTGCTCCACGAGATTTTGTCCTTTCTTCAACTACAGAAAGTGGAACTGCAAGTATGTTCCATCAATTCTACCACTTGAAATTGTTAAACCACTCCTACATATATCCCATTTCAGCTGAGGGAACAGACTATGTGGGACAGACTGCTAACTTGACATTTGCTGCTGGGGACTCAGAAAGTTGTCATACTGTAGTTATCAACCAAGATGATGAGTGTGAACATCCAGTTCCTGAGGATTTCTTTGCCAATTTGGCCTATGTCAGTGGCATACAAAATATCAATGTTGTACAAGACAGGACTCGAGTTCTCATTGACGATTCCAATGAACCCGAGTGTGGTGAGTCAAGATTGATATCTTAGGGTTATATGCAGTGCTGGTAAGTTTAAAATGTGCTTTTTTCCATGATGTAGCTGACATCTATGTTGGATATGAGTTCTCATTGTACACTACAACTGAGAGCATTGGACAAGTAGAGATTTGTGCTGTCCTCATGAACCCAGGCCCAGCCACTGCTCCACGAGATTTTGTCCTTTCTTCAACTACAGAAAGTGGAACTGCAAGTATGTTCATCAATTCTACCACTTGAAATTGTTAAAACACTCCTACATATATCCCATTTCAGCCGAGGGAACAGACTATGTGGGGCAGACTGCTAACTTGGCATTTGCTGCTGGGGACTCAGAAAGTTGTCATACTGTGGTTATCAACCAAGATGATGAGTGTGAACATCCAGTTCCTGAGGATTTATTTGCCAATTTGGCCTATGTCAGTGGCATACAAAATATCAATGTTGTACAAGACAGGACTCGAGTTCTCATTGACGATTCCAATGAACCCGAGTGTGGTGAGTCAAGATTGATATCTTAGGGTTATGTAGTGCAGGTAAGTTTAAAATATGCTTTTTTCCATGATGTAGCTGACATCTATGTTGGATATGAGTTCTCATTATACACTACAACTGAGAGCATTGGACAAGTAGAGATTTGTGCTGTCCTCATGAACCCAGGCCCAGCCACTGCTCCACGAGATTTTGTCCTTTCTTCAACTACAGAAAGTGGAACTGCAAGTATGTTCCATCAATTCTACCACTTGAAATTATTAAACCACTCCTACATATATCCCATTTCAGCTGAGGGAACAGACTATGTGGGACAGACTGCTAACTTGGCATTTGCTGCTGGGGACTCAGAAAGTTGTCATACTGTGGTTATCAACCAAGATGATGAGTGTGAACATCCAGTTCCTGAGGATTTCTTTGCCAATTTGGCCTATGTCAGTGGCATACAAAATATCAATGTTGTACAAGACAGGACTCGAGTTCTCATTGACGATTCCAATGAACCCGAGTGTGGTGAGTCAAGATTGATATCTTAGGGTTATATGCAGTGCTGGTAAGTTTAAAAGATGCTTTTTTCCATGATGTAGCTGACATCTATGTTGGATATGAGTTCTCATTATACACTACAACTGAGAGCATTGGACAAGTAGAGATTTGTGCTGTCCTCATGAACCCAGGCCCAGCCACTGCTCCACGAGATTTTGTCCTTTCTTCAACTACAGAAAGTGGAACTGCAAGTATGTTCATCAATTCTACCAAATTTAAGTTAAAACACTCCTACATATATCCCATTTCAGCTGAGGGAACAGACTATGTGGGACAGACTGCTAACTTGACATTTGCTGCTGGGGACTCAGAAAGTTGTCATACTGTGGTTATCAACCAAGATGATGAGTGTGAACATCCAGTTCCTGAGGATTTCTTTACCAATTTGGCCTATGTCAGTGGCATACAAAATATCAATGTTGTACAAGACAGGACTCGAGTTCTCATTGACGATTCCAATGAACCCGAGTGTGGTGAGTCAAGATTGATATCTTAGGGTTATGTAGTGCAGATAAGTTTAAAATATGCTTTTTTCCATGATGTAGCTGACATCTATGTTGGATATGAGTTCTCATTATACACTACAACTGAGAGCATTGGACAAGTAGAGATTTGTGCTGTCCTCATGAACCCAGGCCCAGCCACTGCTCCACGAGATTTTGTCCTTTCTTCAACTACAGAAAGTGGAACTGCAAGTATGTTCATCAATTCTACCAAATTTAAGTTAAAACACTCCTACATATATCCCATTTCAGCTGAGGGAACAGACTATGTGGGACAGACTGCTAACTTGACATTTGCTGCTGGGGACTCAGAAAGTTGTCATACTGTGGTTATCAACCAAGATGATGAGTGTGAACATCCAGTTCCTGAGGATTTCTTTACCAATTTGGCCTATGTCAGTGGCATACAAAATATCAATGTTGTACAAGACAGGACTCGAGTCCTCATTGACGATTCCAATGAACCCGAGTGTGGTGAGTCAAGATTGATATCTTAGGGTTATATGTAGTGCAGGTAAGTTCAAAATATGCTTTTTTCCATAATGTAGCTGACATCTATGTTGGATATGAGTTCTCATTATACACTACAACTGAGAGCATTGGACAAGTAGAGATTTGTGCTGTCCTCATGAACCCAGGCCCAGCCACTGCTCCACGAGATTTTGTCCTTTCGTCAACTACAGAAAGTGGAACTGCAAGTATGTTCATCAATTCTACCAAATTTAAGTTAAAACACTCCTACATATATCCCATTTCAGCTGAGGGAACAGACTATTTGGGACAGACTGCTAACTTGACATTTGCTGCTGGGGACTCAGAAAGTTGTTATACTGTGGTTATCAACCAAGATGATGAGTGTGAACATCCAGTTCCTGAGGATTTCTTTGCCAATTTGGCCTATGTCAGTGGCATACAAAATATCAATGTTGTACAAGACAGGACTCGAGTCCTCATTGACGATTCCAATGAACCCGAGTGTGGTGAGTCAAGATTGATATCTTAGGGTTATATGTAGTGCAGGTAAGTTTAAAATATGCTTTTTTCCATGATGTAGCTGACATCTATGTTGGATATGAGTTCTCATTATACACTACAACTGAGAGCATTGGACAAGTAGAGATTTGTGCTGTCCTCATGAACCCAGGCCCAGCCACTGCTCCACGAGATTTTGTCCTTTCGTCAACTACAGAAAGTGGAACTGCAAGTATGTTCATCAATTCTACCACTTGAAATTGTTAAAACATTCCTACATATATCCCATTTCAGCTGAGGGAACAGACTATTTGGGACAGACTGCTAACTTGACATTTGCTGCCGGGGACTCAGAAAGTTGTCATACTGTAGTTATCAACCAAGATGATGAGTGTGAACATCCAGTTCCTGAGGATTTCTTTGCCAATTTGGCCTATGTCAGTGGCATACAAAATATCAATGTTGTACAAGACAGGACTCGAGTCCTCATTGACGATTCCAATGAACCCGAGTGTAGTGAGTCAAGATTGATATCTTAGGGTTATATGTAGTGCTGGTAAGTTTAAAATATGCTTTTTCCATGATGTAGCTGACATCTATGTTGGATATGAGTTCTCATTATACACTACAACTGAGAGCATTGGACAAGTAGAGATTTGTGCTGTCCTCATGAACCCAGGCCCAGCTACTGCTCCACGAGATTTTGTCCTTTCGTCAACTACAGAAAGTGGAACTGCAAGTATGTTCCATCAATTCTACTACTTAAATTGAAGTTAAAACACTCCTACATATATCCCATTTCAGCTGAGGGAACAGACTATGTGGGACAGACTGCTAACTTGACATTTGCTGCTGGGAACTCAGAAAGTTGTCATACTGTGGTTATCAACCAAGATGATGAGTGTGAACATCCAGTTCCTGAGGATTTCTTTGCCAATTTGGCCTATGTCAGTGGCATACAAAATATCAATGTTGTACAAGACAGGACTCGAGTTCTCATTGACGATTCCAATGAACCCGAGTGTGGTGAGTCAAGATTGATATCTTAGGGTTATATGCAGTGCTGGTAAGTTTAAAATGTGCTTTTTTCCATGATGTAGCTGACATCTATGTTGGATATGAGTTCTCATTATACACTACAACTGAGAGCATTGGACAAGTAGAGATTTGTGCTGTCCTCATGAACCCAGGCCCAGCCACTGCTCCACGAGATTTTGTCCTTTCTTCAACTACAGAAAGTGGAACTGCAAGTATGTTCATCAATTCTACCAAATTTAAGTTAAAACACTCCTACATATATCCCATTTCAGCTGAGGGAACAGACTATGTGGGACAGACTGCTAACTTGACATTTGCTGCTGGGGACTCAGAAAGTTGTCATACTGTGGTTATCAACCAAGATGATGAGTGTGAAGATCCAGTTCCTGAGGATTTCTTTGCCAATTTGGCCTATGTCAGTGGCATACAAAATATCAATGTTGTACAAGACAGGACTCGAGTTCTCATTAACGATTCCAATGAACCCGAGTGTGGTGAGTCAAGATTGATATCTTAGGGTTATGTAGTGCAGGTAAGTTTAAAATATGCTTTTTTCCATGATGTAGCTGACATCTATGTTGGATATGAGTTCTCATTATACACTACAACTGAGAGCATTGGACAAGTAGAGATTTGTGCTGTCCTCATGAACCCAGGCCCAGCCACTGCTCCACGAGATTTTGTCCTTTCTTCAACTACAGAAAGTGGAACTGCAAGTATGTTCATCAATTCTACCAAATATAAGTTAAAACACTCCTACATATATCCCATTTCAGCTGAGGGAACAGACTATTTGGGACAGACTGCTAACTTGACATTTGCTGCTGGGGACTCAGAAAGTTGTCATACTGTGGTTATCAACCAAGATGATGAGTGTGAAGATCCAGTTCCTGAGGATTTCTTTGCCAATTTGGCCTATGTCAGTGGCATACAAAATATCAATGTTGTACAAGACAGGACTCGAGTTCTCATTGACGATTCCAATGAACCCGAGTGTGGTGAGTCAAGATTGATATCTTAGGGTTATATGCAGTGCTGGTAAGTTTAAAATGTGCTTTTTTCCATGATGTAGCTGACATCTATGTTGGATATGAGTTCTCATTATACACTACAACTGAGAGCATTGGACAAGTAGAGATTTGTGCTGTCCTCATGAACCCAGGCCCAGCCACTGCTCCACGAGATTTTGTCCTTTCGTCAACTACAGAAAGTGGAACTGCAAGTATGTTCATCAATTCTACCAAATTTAAGTTAAAACACTCCTACATATATCCTATTTCAGCTGAGGGAACAGACTATGTGGGACAGACTGCTAACTTGACATTTGCTGCTGGGGACTCAGAAAGTTGTCATACTGTGGTTATCAACCAAGATGATGAGTGTGAACATCCAGTTCCTGAGGATTTCTTTGCCAATTTGGCCTATGTCAGTGGCATACAAAATATCAATGTTGTACAAGACAGGACTCGAGTTCTCATTGACGATTCCAATGAACCCGAGTGTGGTGAGTTAAGATTGATATCTTAGGGTTATATGTAGTGCAGGTAAGTTTAAAATATGCTTTTTTCCATGATGTAGCTGACATCTATGTTGGATATGAGTTCTCATTATACACTACAACTGAGAGCATTGGACAAGTAGAGATTTGTGCTGTCCTCATGAACCCAGGCCCAGCCACTGCTCCACGAGATTTTGTCCTTTCTTCAACTACAGAAAGTGGAACTGCAAGTATGTTCATCAATTCTACCAAATTTAAGTTAAACCACTCCTACATATATCCCCTTTCAGCCGAGGGAACAGACTATGTGGGACAGACTGCTAACTTGACATTTGCTGCTGGGGACTCAGAAAGTTGTCATACTGTGGTTATCAACCAAGATGATGAGTGTGAACATCCAGTTCCTGAGGATTTCTTTGCCAATTTGGCCTATGTCAGTGGCATACAAAATATCAATGTTGTACAAGACAGGACTCGAGTCCTCATTGACGATTCCAATGAACCCGAGTGTGGTGAGTCAAGAGAGTCAAGATTGATATCTTAGGGTTATATGTAGTGCAGGTAAGTTTAAAATATGCTTTTTTCCATGATGTAGCTGACATCTATGTTGGATATGAGTTCTCATTATACACTACAACTGAGAGCATTGGACAAGTAGAGATTTGTGCTGTCCTCATGAACCCAGGCCCAGCTACTGCTCCACGAAATTTTGTCCTTTCGTCAACTACAGAAAGTGGAACTGCAAGTATGTTCCATCAATTCTACCACTTAAATTCAAGTTAAAACACTCCTACATATATCCCATTTCAGCTGAGGGAACAGACTATTTGGGACAGACTGCTAACTTGACATTTGCTGCCGGGGACTCAGAAAGTTGTCATACTGTAGTTATCAACCAAGATGATGAGTGTGAACATCCAGTTCCTGAGGATTTCTTTGCCAATTTGGCCTATGTCAGTGGCATACAAAATATCAATGTTGTACAAGACAGGACTCGAGTTCTCATTGACGATTCCAATGAACCCGAGTGTGGTGAGTCAAGATTGATATCTTAGGGTTATGTAGTGCAGGTAAGTTTAAAATATGTTTTTTCCATGATGTAGCTGACATCTATGTTGGATATGAGTTCTCATTATACACTACAACTGAGAGCATTGGACAAGTAGAGATTTGTGCTGTCCTCATGAACCCAGGCCCAGCCACTGCTCCACGAGATTTTGTCCTTTCGTCAACTACAGAAAGTGGAACTGCAAGTATGTTCATCAATTCTACTAAATTTAAGTTAAAACACTCCTACATATATCCCATTTCAGCTGAGGGAACAGACTATGTGGGACAGACTGCTAACTTGACATTTGCTGCTGGGGACTCAGAAAGTTGTCATACTGTGGTTATCAACCAAGATGATGAGTGTGAAGATCCAGTTCCTGAGGATTTCTTTGCCAATTTGGCCTATGTCAGTGGCATACAAAATATCAATGTTGTACAAGACAGGACTCGAGTCCTCATTGACGATTCCAATGAACCCGAGTGTGGTGAGTCAAGATTGATATCTTAGGGTTATATGCAATGCTGGTAAGTTTAAAATGTGCTTTTTTCCATGATGTAGCTGACATCTATGTTGGATATGAGTTCTCATTATATACTACAACTGAGAGCATTGGACAAGTAGAGATTTGTGCTGTCCTCATGAACCCAGGCCCAGCCACTGCTCCACGAGATTTTGTCCTTTCGTCAACTACAGAAAGTGGAACTGCAAGTATGTTCATCAATTCTACCAAATTTAAGTTAAACCACTCCTACATATATCCCATTTCAGCTGAGGGAACAGACTATGTGGGACAGACTGCTAACTTGGCATTTGCTGCTGGGGACTCAGAAAGTTGTCATACTGTGGTTATCAACCAAGATGATGAGTGTGAAGATCCAGTTCCTGAGGATTTCTTTGCCAATTTGGCCTATGTCAGTGGCATACAAAATATCAATGTTGTACAAGACAGGACTCGAGTTCTCATTGACGATTCCAATGAACCCGAGTGTGGTGAGTCAAGATTGATATTTTAGGGTTATATGCAGTGCTGGTAAGTTTAAAATGTGCTTTTTCCCATGATGTAGCTGACATCTATGTTGGATATGAGTTCTCATTATATACTACAACTGAGAGCATTGGACAAGTAGAGATTTGTGCTGTCCTCATGAACCCAGGCCCAGCCACTGCTCCACGAGATTTTGTCCTTTCTTCAACTACAGAAAGTGGAACTGCAAGTATGTTCATCAATTCTACCACTTGAAATTGTTAAAACACTCCTACATATATCCCATTTCAGCTGAGGGAACAGACTATTTGGGACAGACTGCTAACTTGACATTTGCTGCCGGGGACTCAGAAAGTTGTCATACTGTGGTTATCAACCAAGATGATGAGTGTGAACATCCAGTTCCTGAGGATTTCTTTGCTAATTTGGCCTATGTCAGTGGCATACAAAATATCAATGTTGTACAAGACAGGACTCGAGTTCTCATTGACGATTCCAATGAACCCGAGTGTGGTGAGTCAAGATTGATATCTTAGGGTTATGTAGTGCAGGTAAGTTTAAAATATGCTTTTTTCCATGATGTAGCTGACATCTATGTTGGATATGAGTTCTCATTATACACTACAACTGAGAGCATTGGACAAGTAGAGATTTGTGCTGTCCTCATGAACCCAGGCCCAGCTACTGCTCCACGAGATTTTGTCCTTTCTTCAACTACAGAAAGTGGAACTGCAAGTATGTTCATCAATTCTACTACTTGAAATTGTTAAAACACTCCTACATATATCCCATTTCAGCTGAGGGAACAGACTATGTGGGACAGACTGCTAACTTGACATTTGCTGCTGGGAACTCAGAAAGTTGTCATACTGTGGTTATCAACCAAGATGATGAGTGTGAAGATCCAGTTCCTGAGGATTTCTTTGCCAATTTGGCCTATGTCAGTGGCATACAAAATATCAATGTTGTACAAGACAGGACTCGAGTTCTCATTGACGATTCCAATGAACCCGAGTGTGGTGAGTCAAGATTGATATCTTAGGGTTATGTAGTGCAAGTAAGTTTAAAATGTGCTTTTTTCCATGATGTAGCTGACATCTATGTTGGATATGAGTTCTCATTATACACTACAACTGAGAGCATTGGACAAGTAGAGATTTGTGCTGTCCTCATGAACCCAGGCCCAGCCACTGCTCCACGAGATTTTGTCCTTTCGTCAACTACAGAAAGTGGAACTGCAAGTATGTTCATCAATTCTACCACTTGAAATTGTTAAAACACTCCTACATATATCCCATTTCAGCTGAGGGAACAGACTATGTGGGACAGACTGCTAACTTGGCATTTGCTGCAGGGGACTCAGAAAGTTGTCATACTGTGGTTATCAACCAAGATGATGAGTGTGAACATCCAGTTCCTGAGGATTTCTTTGCCAATTTGGCCTATGTCAGTGGCATACAAAATATCAATGTTGTACAAGACAGGACTCGAGTCCTCATTGACGATTCCAATGAACCCGAGTGTGGTGAGTCAAGATTGATATCTTAGGGTTATATGTAGTGCAGGTAAGTTTAAAATGTGCTTTTTTCCATGATGTAGCTGACATCTATGTTGGATATGAGTTCTCATTATACACTACAACTGAGAGCATTGGACAAGTAGAGATTTGTGCTGTCCTCATGAACCCAGGCCCAGCCACTGCTCCACGAGATTTTGTCCTTTCGTCGACTACAGAAAGTGGAACTGCAAGTATGTTCATCAATTCTACCACTTGAAATTGTTAAAACACTCCTACATATATCCCATTTCAGCTGAGGGAACAGACTATGTGGGACAGACTGCTAACTTGACATTTGCTGCTGGGGACTCAGAAAGTTGTCATACTGTGGTTATCAACCAAGATGATGAGTGTGAAGATCCAGTTCCTGAGGATTTCTTTGCCAATTTGGCCTATGTCAGTGGCATACAAAATATCAATGTTGTACAAGACAGGACTCGAGTCCTCATTGACGATTCCAGTGAATCTGAATGTGGTGAGTTTAAAATGTGATATAGTTCATTCTCTTTGGACTGTGATAAGTGACCCTTATAATACTGATAAACTTGGGAAAAGCTGTAATACACTTTCTTCCCTTAGTTGATGTGTTTGTGAATGACACTCTGACTGGAGATCCCCTGATGACTGTTCCCATACTTGACGACCCAAGTGTACAGCCAGGAGACTCTGTTTCTTCCCTCTGTTACGAAGTTCACGGAGAGTCTGATCAATTCTTCAACCTTGTAACTGATAACTGTACTTCTGTTAATGCTTACTATGAGAAGGCCCTGATTGCCAGCCCAAATATTGATCTCAATGTCGTTACTCAAATCGGTGTGAGGGCTGTTGGCGAAGACAGCACTTGTAGCAATATTGAAATCGACCTAAATTGGTGCTCAGCCATTGTCAACAACATCAATGAGACGGACTATAATGCCAATGGAATCTGGGTGAAACGTTTTGCGAGCTCGTCCAGGGTTCGGATTTCCGTTCCCAACTGTGCTGCAACTAAGCTTGTGATGTGGGTCTTTTGTGCAAAGGGTCACATTGCTGATCCTCTCGACTGGACTCTCTATGATGCAAGTTTCATTCGATTTGTTATAATGCGTGGCCTCAACCTCAATGAATGGTCACACGGACTTATTGGTATGGTGTGTAATTTTTCCAAAGACTTAATTTAACTGTTTTTTTTTCAGGCCAATTCTGGAATATTCCTGTAACTGTTGAGGAATACACTGGAACCTTCAATGGAGTGGTTCGCTCTGATGACTACTACATCACCGTCCACCATCCAGACTCTGACCCTAGAAGCTTCGTTGGAGTCATGATGAAGGTCACATGGGAGTTTGAAAATAGAACGTGCTACTATGTGGGCAACCGGCAGGCTGGAAAACTGGCAGAGGTCCCAGGAGATTCCGTCATAGAGGGAGACTACAAGGACTACAGAGTTAGCTCGCTGTTCGCTACATCCTATACATACGGTCGCTTCATTGAGGACAACTGCGGGGCCGTAGTTTGAACTGAGATTTGGTTGATCCTCCTGACAATTTTCTCATGATTCATGTTATATTTATCACTTTTCAATTGTGTAGATTTAATTATCGGTGTTGGTATTGTAAGATGTTTTTCCGTCAATCATTGCAAGCTGTAGATGAAGCCTTGCGTTGTAAGGCCGTCACACGACCCACAAACCTGCCACACCTATAGTGGCTATACACTACAAGCCTACATCTCGCCTCACAATGATGCCTCTTGTAGCTGTATTCAAAACTGATTGGTCGGAACACGGCGCCTCATAATGTCTCAAAACTGATTGGTCGGAACCGTTGACCGGCCAGGCGCATGCGCATCAACCTGCCAGTGCGCCCTAAGCAGATTGAGTTACCCCTTTTACAGTGTACTCGATTGACACACTATGCTATCTGCCTAGATGAGAGCAAATACGGTCAGCCTAATGCGCATGTGCAGTCGTCAATAGAAAAACCATAGATAATAGAGCGGATTCCGCTATACAGCCAACCTGAAAACCTCAGCACACGTAGTGTTTCGACTTCGGCGCATGCGCAGCGAGGGGTAAAGGTACTTAGTTTATAAAGAAGTGATTTACAGTGAGGAGCACACTTCCCGCGACGTGTACGGAGATGTTGCAGAAGTTAGTTACAGCAACTCTCGTGGCCGGGCTTCTTCTCGCTCGTAGAGGTATCATTCAGTCTGTATACGTATTGTCTGCTGTACTGTGGTTAATTTCAAGTATCCTATACCACTTCGTAATACTACTGTGATTGCACGCTTGCCCACCATACAATGCTCCCCTTGTTATACTTTTTCAATCATGCAGGTTTATCGCAACTTTGCTACTCAGACAGAGACTGTGTAGGAGATTCATTTGCTGCAGCTACAGCAAAAGATTGTTGTGTTGAAACAGATGATGGGCTCTCATTTTCCCTAGACGGTGTGACCTGCACTGTTGCAGAGTGTATAGGTAAACCTAGTGTGCCCATGCAAATTAATATGTATAAATACATTTATGTTTTCAATAACAAAACATGAATGTAACCAATGTGGTTGTATATCGTGAAATCTAGCACTGTCCAATGCAGTGTGTGGGTTGTAGATTTAGAGGTGATGACATAGCTGTGGTGCTATGGTACAGGTCTTATGCCTGCACTTGTGCAGCACTTATGAGTGCCTGTGGTTTGAGGTCCAGATGGTGTTGCCTCAACAATCCGTGAAACCTTTACCCCTCTATAGGATTGCACACATATTCTTGTTGCTATGTGTAACATGATCAGTGTTTGGAGATTTTGTTGGTGTGTGTTGGGTAACTAGAAGGGAGCTGTGAAGATGTAAATGTACTTGTGTGATTTGGCCCAGTCACCTAACCTGCCTCGGTAGGATAGGTGGCAGAGTGTCAGCTATGAAGCAAATGCTGTGGGTTGTAATTCCACCTGAACCAGTCAATTTTTTACATTATTGGGTGAGCTGTGTTGCATTCCTTTTCTTTTCTGTTTTGCTGTTGTTGTTGTTGTGTTGCCTTGCCTCTTTAATCATTTCTATGATTGAGATATGGTGTGTGATTATATATACATACTTGCATTGGATACTGTGGTTTATTTACATGCAGTCCATGGGTTTACTAATGTATCATATGATGTGGAAGAGGGAGAGAGACTGGACACTGGGTTTGAACTCAATGTGAAAGGAATGACAAACTTTCCAAACCTGAATCTCTTAGGAAGTATTACTACTGAACCAGGCCCCAACACAAGTGAGTCTTACTAAATATACTCACAATGGCTATATATTCTCAAGCTTTGATGTTAGAAATAGGACGATGTATACTAGCAACCTAACCCTAATTGGCGGGTCCTGATTGATCCTAAAGCTCTGTTCTAGTTTACATCGGAATAGAAACGGGGGGGGGGGGGGGGGGTTGGGGGGGAGGGGCAGGGGATCTGTACCCCTAATATTTTGGGAGGGTCCTGGCCCACCCAATAATTACCCAGCTATTTATTTGATTCCAATCCAGTAGACATTAAGAGTTACTGGTAAATTGGTCAGGTTTGTCCCCCCCCCAGCTATTTACTTGATTCCTATCCAGTTAGAGGTTTGGCCCCCCCAATATTTTTTATCTTCCTACTCCACTGTATTGTCACAATTGAAAAGGATGTTGCTTCTCTGTCTTCATAGGTACAAATGACTTTGAAAGTATATCAGGCATTCCAGTTTCAGGAAATGGAGCTAATGTCAGGCTCTTCACTACTAATGATCAGACCACTCTCGAATATAACGATACTGTCATTCTGAAGTTTATTGCTTTCGGCAACCTAATACAAGATCTTGAGGATGAAGGAGAGTTTATTAGGGACACTGCTACTGTCAATATTGTCGACAATGATCGTAAGTCACTCAATACTGATAACAACCTATAAGATAGTAAATGATACGTCCTCTATTTTACCTTGTGGTACAGACCACAAGTTGATGACGTCATACCAGGTTCTTTACTATTTTAGGTTACTAGTTGATGAGTTGATGACATCATACTAGGTTCTTTACTATTTTAAGTTACTAGTTGATGACATCATACCAGGTTCTTTATTATTTTAGGTTACTAGTTGTATCAATTTTGACTCACTTTATGATGTCATTAACTCAACATCTTGTACTTATTACACTTTTACCATAACTCTCGTACATACACTTTTAAGGTTAAAATAAGGGCATACCTCAGTGATATTGACTGAATGAGAATGACCACATCCTACCATTGTGTTTACAGAACTGGAAATCAATTTCAGAGAAGCAGATTACTCCTTTACAGAGGGCTCTCCAGACCGACCACGAATAGAGTTGCAGTTTAGGCAGGCTCAGAATCCATTTACAGTAACTCTGTATCCAGTCAGCATCACAGAGGCACTGGATCCAGCAGGCTTTAATACAAGTGCTTTTATTTCAGCTGAAGATATCAGTGAAGCAACACCAGGTATGGGGGGTGTAGTAGAGTCTGCTGCAGTAGTGGGAATTAATGTCAGGTTTCCTATAGTTAAGGGTACTACTGTTAGATGCCTAGTTAAAGGTATGGCCGTGCACTACTGTTAGATGCCTAGTTAAAGCTATGGCAGTGCACTACTGTTAGATGATAGTTAAAGGGGTGTGGTCCCCACAAGGGGAGAGCCCCCCGGAGGGGGGCGTGGTGACGCTCCCGACCACTCTCTCTGGAGAGATATGGCTATACACACTAATGTAAAATTGCCTTCTCAAAGGTGTGCTGTTATTTGCTTGTTCCTTTGTAGGTGCTGATTTCACTAATGTTTCCATTACTATCACAATACCTGCTAGTGAGGATTCTGCTTTGACAACATTTGTTATACCTGAGATGTTTGATGTCATTGACGATGACATCAACGAGATTGATCAGAGACTTGCCCTAGTCGGTCAGCTAGGAGATGATGTTCCAGACAGATTTGCCTGTTTCCAGGAACAAATTGGCGATACAGAGTGCTTTGGAAGAACTGGTGCCACAGAGATCAGAATTGCAGATAATGATGGTAAATATTGTCAGTAAATTCTTCTGGAGTGTTGATAACATTTAATTAATTCTTGTAGATATGATCATTGGATTCAGGAATAGAAGTCAGATGGTACTAGAAAGAGATGTCATAATTAATATCGATGTTCATTCTATAAGATCATCGGAGTTACGCTATGAGGTTCAGTTCCGTCATCAGCAGAGCAGCAGCACTGCCGAAGTCGAAAACATTCTTTTTCCTCGTCCTGGAAGGTTTGATGCTCTGTTTGGAAGTCGAGAGAATCAATTTGCTCCTTTAGAAGACAGTCGCATACTACGTAGCGGCAATCTTGACCTGACGAATTCACCACAGACACGCATTTTAAATGATTTCTTACCTGAGGAACTTGAATGCTACACGTTGCAAATATTGAGCCCAGATGTTGAAAAAGAACGTGATAATTTTGAGTGCAATGGCGATGAAGTTAATCCAACAGACTTTTTCTGTCTACACACTATCTGCATTATAGATAACGATGGTTAGTTTGTGATTTCATCAAACAGGTTCACACATGGCACTCTTGTATGAAATATGCACATTTGAGCTGGTTGTCTTCTGGTATTGGGAGTGATGAGGTTGAGATTAGAAAATTCATTGTAGCTGTTTGAATGTTCTGCTTCCTTTCCATACAGAACCATTTGTTGTTGGATACGTCAAGACAGAGTACACAGTCACTGAGAGTGAGGGACCAGTGGAGATATGCATCAATCTCACTCGCCCTGAGATTGACATAGAAGACGAAATTGTCCACGTTGAATCATATGCTAACGATAGCTCCATCTATATTCCAGCTGGTGCTGCACTTGCAAGTAAGTTGCTAATGATATCTAATGGTTTACACATCATATATGATCATTTTTTTTCAGCTCCTGATCCTCCCAATCCATTATATGGCACATATGATAAGGTGGAGTCATCAGACTATGAACAACAAGTATTTGGATTCAATCAAATCAGGAACGAGGAAATCAATGCAACTAGAAGAATAATCTGCTACAATCAGACCATCTATGACGATGTGCGTTTGGAGATGTCAGAATATGTAGGCATGACTTTAACTGTTGATGACTTGGAAACTAGAACTACCGTCAATACATTAGAACGGCCAATGTATGATCAAGTTGCCATCCAGATATTAGACGATGACGGTAAGTTTTGGTCAATATTTTGTCATCTGCACTTGAGCAGTGTTCTCTTATGACATTGTAGTGGCTGTGGTGGGTCTGGAGAAGACATTCTACCAAGTCACGGAGGATGTGGGTGTGGTGGAAGTGTGTGCTATTGTGTACAGCCCCAACATCACCTGTCCAATTGAATTTCCCTTCAATGTCCACCTCTCGACTAGTGGTATGTGACCCAACTACATTTGAAAACAACACTAACTGCATTGTTTCCACTGTCTAAAGAATCAGCAGAGGTTGTAGAGCCTAATGGAAGTGGAAGTGGCTTACCTGATGTTGTCTCCTCATTTGATAGAGCAGGTACTGGATCTTTCTCCATCTTTATGTATATCTCATATAGGGGAATGTATAACATGTGTGTAATTAATAGAATATAGGCTCATTGTTGTGCAGTATCTAACAATAATTGTTATTTGAGCAGCAACATAGCTGAAACACTTTGCCTCTATATTTATCTGCTGTGTTGCTGCTCAAATAACAAGTATGTGTGCAATTGTTTCAATAGTGCCATCCATGGACTATGGTGCTCTGTCGATCATCTTGATGTTTGATGAATGTGACACACAACTCTGTGTGAACATATCCATTGTGGATGACTTGGTGCTGGAGACAACGGAGACTGTGTATGTCACTCTGAATAGGACTGCCGACCTGGATGCCAGGATCCAACTTGAACCAGTGGATGCTGAGATACAAATTGTCGATGATGACGGTACATATATAAGTCTGGTATAAGCATTTGGTTCAACTAATGGTCTGTCTTTCCACAGCGGCTGTGGTGGGTCTGGAGAGGACATTCACCCAGGTCTTTGAGGATGTGGTGGTGGTGGAAGTGTGTGCTATTGTGCGGAGCCCCGCCATTGACTGTCCCATTGGATTTCCTTTCATTGTTTCTCTTGAGACCAGAGCTGGGACTGCAGGTAGGATCACATCACATTATTTCCTATGCATGTTCACAAAAATAATCACCTTACATTTCTCAACAGTTACTCCAATGGATTATGGTGCAGTGTCCACCACTGTCTTGATGTTCAACATGTGTCAGAAGAGGAGTTGTGCTGATGTACCCATTGTGGATGACTTGGTACTGGAGAATGATGAGTCGTTTAGTGTCACTCTGGATAGGACCACTGGTCTGGATGTCAGGATCTCATTAGACCTAGTGGAAGGAGAGATTGAGATCACTGATAATGATGGTGGGTATGAGATGATTAAAACAGCCAAATATCATATTATACTTTTGATTTACAGCGGCCGTGGTAGGTCTGGAGAGGGCGTTCTACCAGGTCTCTGAGGATGTGGGTGTGGTGGAAGTGTGTGCTATTGTGCATGAACCAAATGGAAACCTTGACTGTCCCATCTCATTCCCATTTGAAGTCAACATCTCAACCAAAGATGGCAGTGCAGGTACTATACTGTATGACATTACTCCACACATATCATCCAATTCTATATTTCCCAGTATCTTCAATGGACTATGATGCTCTGTCCATGGTATTGATGTTTGCTGCCTGTGAGACGAGACAGTGTGTCAATGTAACCATCAAGGATGATGGGATACCAGAGCAGATGGAGTCATTCAATGTTACTCTGGAGAGGACATCTGCCCTGGATGTCAGGGTCAGACTAGACCCAGTGGATGCACAGATTGAGATCATTGATTCTAACAGTAAATAGTTGATTCCACTATTTTGCTACCAGTCATGTTTAAATATTCCTTTCAGTGGCTGTGGTGGGTCTGGAGACGACATCGTACCAAGTCACTGAGGATGTGGGGGTGGTGGAAGTGTGTGCTATTGTGTACAGTCCTAATGCAAACCTTACCTGTCCCATCTCATTCCCATTTAATGTCAGTCTGTCAACTGGAGATGACAGTGCAGGTATGTCTACTGCTCTACTGTATGTCTACATGATGACTGTGGTACTACTCTTCCAGTTACTCCCATGGACTACCTTGGCCTGTCCATCATCTTGATGTTTGCTGCATGTCAGAGAAGAAGTTGTTTCAATGTAACCATTGTGGATGATGAAGTACTGGAGAGGGAAGTTGAGTCATTCACTGTCACTCTGGAGAGGACTCCTAGTCTGGATAACAGAATCACACTCAACCCAGTGGAAGGAAGGATTGTGATCAGAGATAATGATTGTAGGCCATTTATAAGCACAATTATGTGCTTAATCATGGAAATATCTAATGCTCTACAGTGGCTGTGGTTGGTCTGGAGAGGACGTTCCACGAAGTCTCAGAGGATGTGGGTGTGGTAGAAGTGTGTCCAATTGTGTACGAACCAAATGGAACCTGTCCCATCTCCTTCTCATTTGATGTCAGTCTCTCAACTAGAATTGACAGTGCAGGTATGTAATTTGCTATTTACTTAGATATGTGTTGTAAACCATTCATTGTGTGTCATTGCTCTTGTAGTGTCCCCCATGGACTATCTTGCTCTGTCTACTATCTCTACATTTGCTGAATGTCAGAGGAGGAGTTGTGTGAATGTGACCATTGTTGATGATGATGTGTTGGAGAATGTTGAGTCATTCAATGTCACTCTGGAGAGGACCCCTTTTGTTTCACTGAATAACAGAATTACATTTAACCCAGTTGATGGAGTGATTGAGATCACAGATAATGATGGTATGTTTCTCAACAGACATGCATATGATGTGATATCCACATTTCACAGTGGCTGTGGTGGGTTTGGAGACAACATTGTATCGGGTCTCTGAAGGTGAAGGTGTAGAAGTGTGTGCTACTGTGAATGAGCCAAATGGAAACATCAATTGTCCTATCACATTCCCATTTGAAGTCAATATATCAACCAGAGATGGCAGTGCAGGTATTATAATCACTGTTCAGATAGAGCATTTTACACTCAGTCAATTCTATATTTCCCAGTATCTCCAATGGACTATGATACCCTGTCCATGGTATTGATGTTTGCTGCCTGTGAGACAAGACAGTGTGTCAATGTAACCATCAAGGATGATGGAATACCAGAGCAGATGGAGTCATTCAGTGTTACTCTGGAGAGGACCTCTGCCCTGGATGTCAGGGTCAGACTAGACCCAGTGGATGCACAGATTGAGATCATTGATTCTAACAGTAAATAGTTGATTCCACTATTTTGCTACCAGTCATGTTTAAATATTCCTTTCAGTGGCTGTGGTGGGTCTGGAGACGACATCGTACCAGATCACTGAGGATGTGGGGGTGGTGGAAGTGTGTGCTATTGTGTACAGTCCTAATGCAAACCTTGACTGTCCCATCTCATTCCCATTTAATGTCAGTCTGTCAACTGGAGATGACAGTGCAGGTAGGCCTACTGCTCTATACTGTATGTCTACATGATGACTGTAGTACTACATTAATTCTCTTCCAGTTACTCCCATGGACTACCTTGGCCTGTCCACCATCTTGATGTTTCCTGCATGTCAGAGAAGAGGTTGTGTCAATGTAACCATTGTGGATGATGAAGTACTGGAGAGGGAAGTCGAGTCATTCACTGTCACTCTGGAGAGGACTCCTGGTCTGGATAACAGAATCGCACTCAACCCAGTGGATGGAGTGGTTGAGATCAGAGATAATGATTGTAGGCCATTTATAAGCACAGTTATGTGCTTAATCATGGAAATATCTAATGCTCTACAGTGGCTGTTGTGGGTCTAGAGAGGACGTTCCACAGGGTATCAGAGGATGTGGGTGTGGTAGAAGTTTGTCCTATTGTGTACGAACCAAACGGAACCTGTCCCATCTCCTTCTCCTTTGATGTCATTCTCTCAACTAGTATTGATAGTGCAGGTATACCTACACTACATGTTGTAAGCCATTCTTAAGTGTCACTGCTCTTATTCCACACACACACAGTGTCCCCCATGGACTATCTTGCATTCTCCACCACCTTGATGTTTGCTGAATGTCAGAGGAGGAGTTGTGTGAATGTGACCATTGTTGATGATGATGTGTTGGAGAATGTTGAGTCATTTGATGTCATTCTGGAAAGTCCTCGTTTATTTATTTTTATTCGTTTACTGGATAGCAGAATCACACTGAACCCAGTTGATGGAGTGATTGAGATCACAGATAATGATGGTATGTTTCCCAACAGGCATACTTATGAAGTGATACACAACATGTTCTTGTTTCACAGCTGGTGTGGTGGGTCTGGAGACGACATTGTACCGGGTCTCTGAAGGTGAAGGTGTGGTAGAAGTGTGTGCTATTGTGAATGAGCCAAATGGAAACGTCATTTGTCCCATCACATTCCCATTTAATGTTAGCTTCTCAACCAGAGATGGCAGTGCAGGTACTATAATCATTACTGTTTAGATAGAGAGCATTCTACACGTCAGTCAATTCTGTATTTCCAGTATCTCCAATGGACTATGATGGAATATTCACTACACTGATGTTTGCTGCCTGTGAGACGAGACAGTGTGTCAATGTAACCATCAAGGATGATGGAATACCAGAGCAGATGGAGTCATTCAGTGTTACTCTGGAGAGGACCTCTGCCCTGGATGTCAGGGTCAGACTAGACCCAGTGGATGCACAGATTGAGATCATTGATTCTAACAGTAAATAGTTGATTCCACTATTTTGCTAGCAGTCATTTTAAATATTCCTTTCAGTGGCTGTGGTGGGTCTGGAGACGACATCGTACCAAGTCACTGAGGATGTGGGAGTGGTGGAAGTGTGTGCTATTGTGTACAGTCCAAATGCAAACCTTGCCTGTCCCATCTCATTCCCATTTAATGTCAGTCTGTCAACTGGAGATGACAGTGCAGGTATACCTACTGCTCTACTGTATGTCTACATAATGACTGTAGTACTACATTAATTCTCTTCCAGTTACTCCCATGGACTACCTTGGCCTGTCCACCATCTTGATGTTTGCTGCATGTCAAACGAGGAGTTGTGTGAATGTGACCATTGTGGATGACAATGTGTTAGAGATTGGAGAATCATTCACTGTCACTCTGGAGAGGACTCCTAGTCTGGATAACAGAATCACACTCAACCCAGTGAATGGAAGGATTGAAATCACAGATAATGATGGTATATAGGTGTATGTACTTATAGTGCAGTAAATATTAATGTGGAATGTTTTTTGTCTACAGTGGGCATTGTGGGTCTGCAGAGGACAGGATACACAGTGATGGAGGATGTGGGTGTGGTTGAAGCGTGTGTTATTGTGTATGAACCAAATGAAAACCTTGACTGTCCCATCTCATTCCCATTTGATGTCAGTCTCTCAACTGAGGATGATAGTGCAGGTATAACTATACAGTATGTGTTATTAACACTCACTGCTCTTGTTTTACACACACAGTGTCACCCATGGACTATCTCGGCTTGTCCACCATCTTGATGTTTGAGGAATGTGAGAGACGCCGTTGTGTGAATGTGACCATTGTGGATGATGAAGTATTGGAGAGGACAATGGAGTCATTTGATGTCACTCTGGAGAGGACCACTGGTCTGGATAACAGAATTGCATTCAACCCAGCGAAAGGAATGATTGTAATCAGAGAAAATGATGGTATGTTTCTTGATAGACATGCATATGGTGTGATGTTCAATGTGTTGTTGTACCACAGAGAGTGCTGTGGTGGGTCTGGAGAGGACATTCTACCAGGTCTCTGAGGATGTGGGTGTGGTGGAAGTGTGTGCTATTGTGTATGAACCAAATGGAAACCTTGCCTGTCCCATTGGATTCTCATTTCAAATCAACCTATTAACCATAAGTGGCAGTGCAGGTAAAGGTTTTGCACCAACATGATGTAGAGTTGTCATGTGGTTATTGTTACCTCCAGTACCTACAATGGATTATGATCCTCTATCTGTTAACTTGAATTTTGCTGCCTGTGAGACACGACAGTGTGTGAATGCGACCATTGTGGATGACTTTGTGGACGAACCAATCGAGTCATTCAATGTCACTCTGGAGAGGACCCTTGGTCTGGATATCAGGATCAGACTGGACCCAGTGGATGGAGTGGTTGAGATTGATGATAATGATGGTAAAATATGTTGATAATGATGGTAAAATATGTGTACATAAACTAACATTTAAATATGCATTGACCATTTTTTCCATCTTCTCCAGTCCCTATCATTGTTGGCCATGAGTTTACTGTGTACACTACATCTGAGGGAGATGGACAGGTAGAGCTGTGTGCTGTCATATTCGATCCATCATCTGGAGGAGCACCACGATCATTCACTCTCACTATCATCACTGGAGATGGCACTGCAGGTAAGTCTGTTACACTATATATGCAGTGATCTTGATTCATTCCATATCCAGAGTCCCCTGATGACTATATGGGTGTGAGTACTCAGCCCCTGCAGTTCAACCAGGGAGATGTGAGAAGCTGTCACACTATCACTATCAACCAAGACAACATTTGTGAAAACATGCCAAATGAGAATTTCTTTTCCAATTTGACCTTTGATAGTGGGATACAGCCAATCTCTCTCATCAGAGAACGTGCTCAAGTTATCATTGACGATGATAATGAACCAGAGTGCAGTAAGTGGACATATTCAACTTGACTTCTCACATGACACTGTGCACCATTTTCCTACCAGATCCAATTGTTGTTGGTTATGAGTTGACAGTGTACACTACATCTGAGGGGGAGGAGGAGGTAGAGCTGTGTGCCATAGTCCACGACCCACCCTCTGGGGGAGCTCCACGACCATTTGTCATATCATCAACCACACGAAATGGATCGGCATGTAGGTCACAGGGTACATCCGTCATGTACGTTGTGTGATATTATAACTGTTATTTCAGTGGCTGGTATTGATTATGAGGCTACAAGTGTACAATTGGAGTTTGCTCGTGGCTCAATGAGACAGTGCCATACTGTCACCATTATCCCTGATGAGGTGTGTGAATTAACACCTGAGGAGTTCTTTGCTGACTTGGTTCTTGCCAGTGGCAGTCCAATCATCAATATTAACTCTTCTGTCACACAAATTATCATTGATGACACAGATGAAACCGACTGCAGTGAGTCAACCCCCTACAATCAACTAAATTATTAAGTGATAAACTGAACTTATGTTAGATATTCGTGTTGGGTATGAGGAGACACACTTCACTACACCTGAGGGCAACGTGTTGGTTATGTTGTGTGCCATCATCTATGAACCATCTAGTGGAGTGGCCCCTCGATCCTTCAACCTCTCATACATGACAGAGGATTACACCGCTGGTAGGTACTGTGTATATATATTTGCAGAAGTCTATGCCACTGTATATAAACCACTGTCACAGTGGTTGTGTGCAATTATAAATACAATGTCCACAAATTCCACAAATAAATGCCCACAATGTGTCCACAGACTAAACATTATTGTTCCTTAGTGCTAATGTCAAGCTCATGCAGTAACCTTTATATGTATCTCTATATTGCTCACATGACCTACTAATCATGACTCCCTGAAATGAAAACACCTTGATTAGGGACAGACAGCAGGTGCTTTAAAATCCTTGTGTTTGTTTAGTCTTTAGTCAGGAAACATCACTAGTCCTCACACCTTTATTCTATCTCAATGATGTCTGGATTAGAGAGGTTCCACTGTATACATACTGGTATATGTCTCACTACAGAGGCCCCTGGTGACTACCTGTCTGATTCTGGTGTGCTGGTGTTTAACACTGGGGACAGTGAGCAGTGTCACCACATACAGATTGTGGATGACAATTACTGTGATCCTGGACAGTTCTTCTCCAATTTGGCTCTCATGTCTGGTGCCCCTGTGATTACAGTTGATCCACCAAAGGCTGAAATTGTCATCTTGGATTCAGACTGTGGTGAGCAGACATTGAAATCACTTGATACACCACTGTAGTTAACTCACTACCAGAGACAGACACAGCGTGGTTGGGGCTCAGTGTTTAAGAAGTTTATACATTCATTCTGAATACATCTGGCATAGGCTATTAGCTCTCTAGTAGTTATCAAAGTATACATTCTTCATTAGATCCATTGACAACCCTCAATTTCAGGGGCTCAGTCCCCCTTATCAAAAAGTAGCCCCCCCCCCCCCCAGGTTCTCTGCCTCTGACTACTGCAGTTAATTAGTACATCAAAGATGGTTGATGTAGTTATTCCTTGTTTCCTATAGATGGGTTGGTGAATGATACACTGACTGGAGATCCCCTCCTGACAGTTCCCATATTAACAGACCAGGGCAATGGATCCACTGCCGAGACCCCGTCACTGTGCTACGAGGTTCACGGAAGAGCTAATGAATATTTCAATCTCATCTCTGACATGTGTACCACAGTCAATGCCTACTATGAAAAGGCAGAAACAAACAGTTCCAACATTAATCTCAACGTTGTTACAAAAATCGGCGTGAGAGCTGTTGGAAACAACGGCAGTTGTGTAAACATTGAAGTAGACCTGGATACTTGCACACCTTATGTCAATGATGTCATGCTAAACACGACGTCATTCCTCTATGAAGGCATTAGACTAAGATGGAACGTTAATAGGACTCGAGTGCGAATTTCTGTTCCTAACTGTGCTGATACGATGCTGGTGATGTGGGTGTTCTGTAGTCGAGGAGATGTGGAGGACCCTGTGACCTGGGTCTATTATAACATCCGCTTCATCCGATTTGTGGTCATGCGTGGATTAAACCTCAATGACCACTCTCATGGGCTCATTGGTAATCAATATTGTAATAACAGGCACAGCATTAGAGTTATACAGAGATAAGGTAGTTTTTATCTGTTAATGTGTGTTCAGTGACCGACACTCCCTCCCAATGAGGACAGACTGAACTGAACATTATTGTAGCTCTAAAATTCCATATCATACTTCTCAACCTCAGGACACTTCTTTACATGTGTTTATGATAGAAATCTTCCTCCATATACCTTCCTTAAGGTCAGTTCTGGAATGTTCCAGTGACTGTGGAGGAATTTACTGGGAATTTTGGTGACGAGCAGAGAGATGATGACTATGTCATCACAGTCAGACACCCAGGCTCCACTCCAAGAAGTTTTGTGGGGATAGAGAGCTCTGTGACATGGGAACTGGAGAGGAGACCGTGCTACTTTGTTGGTAATGGACAGGCTGGACGGCTGGTTGAAGTGTCCCCTCCTGATCCGAATGACCCTGTCATTGAAGGGAAATATAGTGACTACATAGTGAGGTCACTGTTTGCTACTGACTACACATATAGCCACTTCAATGACAGCATGTGTTTGTGAAAACTGACCCTTTAGCTGTATCTAGGTGGAAACTGTTTTTAGCACAGAACATAATATGTTTCTATATTCCATACATGTAAAAGTGTTTGTGTGTTTGTAGATCTATACTGTAGCATAAAATTATGATCATTGTTATAGGTACTCCTGAGCTCAATGAAACATCCTGCTGTATTATCATGTGGCCGAATAATTATCAGAGCGTCGGTAGACGGTGAAAATGACGTCATCGTCTTACGTCGTGCGAGAATCTGGTCACCCGCTTTTCACCATTCCGCGTCTTCATTTCTTCTTCTTCATTAAACCTGCTATCTCATTAACGGAAGCAAATCGAGCTCTGCTTTTTTCACCAAACGTGTCTAGGGTCGGTGGAGGTGTGCACCGATATGTTTTTCCTCCCAGGACGTGGATACGGTAGAGCGTGGGCGGCTCTGTCTGAAGTACGCCATTTAGGCTCAAGCGGTGGCCCCGCCCAATGCGCATAACCCACGCGTGCTCTTGAATTGTGTGGCTGTCTCGGATTTTATGCATGAGAATGTCTCGTGTCTGTTGAGTTGTGGTGACTGTCAGATATTCTGTTTGCGTGGAGTTTTTACTAAAAAACTCCACGCGTCTCGTCTTTTGCCACCTGGCCTTCTTCCCGTGTTGGTAAGTCTTCTACTCATCTGCGTACTTGTAGCTTCACTCGTAGTTATATTCACTTCCCCAGGTTACTTGTGGAGCTGTTCTCTCCGCACCTATTGATACGTGGTGGTCTGGCTAAGCCACACCCCCAATCGCACGCCGAAGGGGTCTGGTGACAAGCCTATACCGCGCCGGTTTGTACTGCTGGAATGTAAATTAGTTGTGTATTACGTCAGAGGTCAAAGGTCCACAAACTCCTGGTATGTGTATTCCCCATGTTTTGTAGGAACAAATTGGAAATGGTACGTGTGGCTACTTAGTTTTCTGCAGAGCTTTAGTATTATGCTACGGGGAGCTTAGTACTATGCTTACCTGATCTTCCATAATTGCCGTCAAGGGAGTAACGACTACTACTATCGAATGTTTTTTTTCGTGGCCTTCAGTGAGCTTGTTGAATGCGATAGGAAGGCAACCGTAGCACAAGCTCTTTCTGTAGCCAGTCGGCAAAACGGCAAACACGTCGCGTCCCTGAACGTAAGCCTCTACCACTTTCATTTGTTCAGGCTTTACATCTTGGTAAGTCTATTGTTGGCTCTTCAAGGCTGTGGGCCTGTCTCACCTTTTTTGCATATTGTTCAAGTAGCTGCTGGTAGCGTGCTGGATTCTGTCCCAAGATAAGTTGACTGATATTGTTTTTGATGTAAACAATGCCGTACCGCTCAGAGCGTAAAAAAAAGGGCAAATGCAGAAAAAAAAGCTGCAGCAAAGGCTTATTACACTGCAAACCCTGAGCCTAAACGTGCTGTTTACAGATCCAAGCCTGAAGTAATGAAGGAAGCATTCCTGTAAGTATATATCATGGGTGTAAGGCTGCAGTGTGTTGTTGCTAAAGGTGCCGACAGGATGTGTCCCAGATGGTAGGAAATCTGCTGAGTGGGATGCTCACAGCACTGCAAACCACTAACTGATGTTGAGATAGTTGCCATAGTTAACTGAGGGCAGCTTCCATAGAAGAAGCCAGACAAGCCCTAGCTGAATGTGATTTTGGGTGTCCCTTTGGGCACTACCCCAAGTTAAGGCATGACACCTAAAAGGTCACCCCATTGTTTGTTACACTGGTGATTCTTGCACCAGTGTCCTGAGGATACTCAGAGCAGCTTCTACCCATTTTGCTATTTTAAGAAGATTCCTGGCTAATGTTACTGATGCTCTGACTGCTCACAGAGCTATCTGTGATATTGAAAGGGCTGTCATATGTAAACATACTTATTGGCGGTCTACAATCACTGGACTGCCATACTTATTATTGGATGTAATTTACTCTAATAATTTTTGCAAACTTTTTCACTCACCTTCCTCTACTCCTCATACACACTTGCATCACTGACAAATTCACTAACACCATTTAAAAAAAAACCTCTTTCACCTCCTGCCCAAAAAGAGGCCTTACAGAGTATTTCCAACCAATACCTCTCATTGCATTACACCCACACCGATCCTTCTGTATAAACACTACTATACAAATCCGTATACCTTCCAATTTTCCTCCTGCAGATCAGAAACTCCCGGGTCAACTTCTATCACTGAAATGAACCAGCTCAGGACAACAAACCAGAAACTTTCAATTTATTCCTACCCCCTCTCCATCTATATTCAAATCATCTAACCACATGTATACCCCACAACCTGATACCCCCTTCTGTGTATCCCCCCTTCATCAATGAATTCATATCTCACCACTTACATATATAATTTTTGCCCAAAAAATTAATGAAGCACAGAAGTCCAAACCCACAGCATGCAGCACACCGAGGGTCAATACAACCAACCACAGTCATGCTGCGCATAACTATACATTTTGTGTATGAGTCAACAGCATATTCATGCGACTTTGCCCAACACAGAAAGTCAGTCAACCCCATCCCTACATCTTTGTATTGCTAAGAAATGTGGTTTGTTTTTCAAAAAGGTACAGAGATGTAGGGATGGGGTTATGACTGACTTTCTGTGTTGGATCTTGTTCCTTCCTTTTTCATGATGTGACCTGCCTACAATTCCTCTTTCATTTGGTGTAAATGATTTTTGTATATAGCTTTCTACAATTGTAATTTTGATGGATGTAGGGAAGGAACTGTAGAAACAAGGAACAATGGTGAGCCCCACCAAGCCTTTCCCCTTACGTCGTGAGTATTTCATTTCCCTGACACATTGATGATTTCCCCAACCGCATTAAGTTGTTCGTGGTCACGCATGCGCGTTAGTAAATATGCTGTAATGCGAGGGAGCTGGGATGAAACACGAAGCTACGTAGACTCTACATGCGCTCTTACAACTGACATAAAGCCGATTTGTGGAACTGCCTAGTTATCCTCGACGGCGTCTTCTACAGGATGCTGCAGAATATTTTCGTGGCCATAGTTATGACGGGCCTTCTCCTCGCCCCAGGAGGTAATATTATTCACTAACTCATCTATTGGCGTTCACCTAGGCCTAGTACCTCAACTACATGGGTCTTTATAGCCAGAAATCTGAGTGACCCTGTAGTTTTCGTGTTATATTAATGCAGCTTGATGTCAACTTACACAGGCCAAGGGGTACTGCAGTTATAAAACGGAATGAGGGGACAGACTTTTGTCTGGTGATTGTGGCTCAGTGTCTGGTGTGCTGGTTTACTGGTCATTAGACCTGAGTTCGACTCCAGACAGAAGTTTGTCTTTCTCATTCCCTCATGATCTCCTTGGCCTGACATCAAGCTGCATTGTTACCAGGTCAACCAGTTATCTACCAATGGACACTCCAATATGCCAGGATAATTCCTTAGTAAACACATACGATCTTATAATTTATTGGCGAGCGGAGCGAGCCCTCCTAGTCATGTCAACGGGCCGATTTTTCTGTATATATATTATATATCTTATTGCGTGGGATTGCAATATGGCAAGTTATTGCACGAGTGTGTGAGATGCCGAAGGCGAGGGTAATACTCACACACGAGTGCAATAACTCGCAATATTGCCCGATAAACCACGTAATAAGCTGTTTATTACCTAGCTCGTCTTCAACCTGGTGTTTTACCGTTCACCCGTTGCTAACAATACGCGTGGACGCGCAATGCGCAATGCGCTCTGAAATTTAATTGGCTAAAACTGACTGGGCAGGCAATATGGGAAAATATTGCCCAGCGCGGAATAGGAAATTATACATTGCTGGGCAATATGGCTAGGTAATAAATATATATATTTGTAGCACGGTGCGTGGGCGTATCAAAGGTGCCGCCCGTTCTATAAATGCCATAAAGCGTACTACCGTCCTATATATTCTTGTGGTGAGAAGTTATAGCACTAGGAAGTTAGAGAATGCGAATTGTCTGCCAGAAGCCATACTTATTAGATTCCAAGGAACCACTGATTATAGTATACTCACAACCATGCTTTAACAAGTATATATATATATATTTATTTATATGTGACGGGCGATGTACATACCGTAACGTTATACTTGCTTCTAATTTTGCGTGCGCACTCCGCTCGCCAAAAATGCGTAGCATTCAACTAGTAATTTCTGTAGTGTATCTTTCATACAACCTTGCAAAGAAAAGGAGGACTGCCAATAATCCAAGCAAGACAGGATGTTTATATATCATAACGAGGCCCTGCATGCTCTCTGTGTCACTATACTCTGTAATGTTATTGTTGCCATACTCACCCTAGCGTATTCATTGTATGTTGCCTACTGGAGCTTAAGCCCCCCCTACCCCCTCCCCTCCCCCCTATACCCTTGCTTGAGCATCATTTCATTCCTAACTGTATAGGCGCATGCATGTAAAGTGCATTTCCGTATGTAGTAAGATTGTCATTGTCCTATATGATTACAATATAAGATATGACTACTGTCCTAATTCCTACTCCCAGACATTTGTCCAAGGCAACAAAGCCCAATATCTCAGAAATAATTTTTGTGATAACATTTTATTCCCTCAGACATACTTAGCACTTCTCTGCATTTGTTTCTCCAATACAGTCCTCTCACAACAGTGCTATAATCAGCCCAACTGTGCAGGAGATGTAGTTCCAGGACTGACTACAGCAGAACAGTGCTGTGTTGGAACAGATGATGGCATGTCATTTGAAGATAGCAGTGGAATTTGTACTGTCTCACAGTGTATAGGTAATTGAAATATGTACTTTATGGATATGCATTAGCCTCGTGCCCAGGCTCTCGAAGAAAGAGAGCCTGGTACTGACTGCTTGCGCATGCGTGAAAAATCCCAGCATTCCGGGATTTCCGTATAACTTTGGTACACTTTCCGCATCATGGATGGGCTCTGACGTCATGTTTCTCTACCGTTTGCTATAGCGCGCCCTTACTATCGTCAGTAAAAGCGCCATTTCGTTAGCTCTACACTGTCTGGATAGCCATAACCTCGTTCTAAAGCCTGGACAGAGCTAGAGAGAGGCAGTGAGGTTGGTGTCAAGCCGCTCTCCCACAAACCTCAAGTCAAACTACCTCACACTGAGTGGTAGGGATTAGTAGGTGACTCCCTTACCTTTCGTTAGGGAGGCAGCGCCTCTCTGAAGTCCGCCGCTTTCTTTTCTCTGTTACAGTTGGTGTCGCGGCGCGCGCGTTATTACGTTGGGCCTCGCTTTACTATAAATGTAATCGTCATAACTGACAAATATTTGAATTAATGAGACGCATGCGCGAGCAGTCAGTACCAGGCTCTCCCTCTCCCTCCTATCGAGAGCCTGGGTACGAGGCTAGGATATGCATACAATATATTTTAGTGTATGTGCTTCAAATAAGTGATGTTATTTTAACCCAGAATGTAGTTATCTCAGTCATTATCATTACTTGAGTAATTTCACATAAAAGGAATGCAACTAAGATAACAATATTTGGGGTTAAAATAACATTTTCCCAATATATATATACTGTCATGTCAAAACTGATCCTACCTATAACTGGGCCCAGAGGTGAAATACACATTGCCATTGGTATGATGATCAAGATATACATTGCCAATAAACTGAACCATATGACATGCCAAGTCTTCAAAAGATGTTTTTGGCCTTACTGTGTCTTACTGATGTCTTGAATTTTAACCCCATACTGTGCAGTCCATGGATTTGAGAATGCTAGTTATCGTATGATAGAGAGATACCCAGAGGAAGAGTCACAAAACGACAGAGTGGTAACTACATTTAAACTCAATGTGAAGGGAATAACAACCGTTCAAGATGTAGCATTTCTTGGAGATATTGTCGCAGAACCAGGCTCAGATACAACAGGTCAGTCTTTATTTCATGTACAGTTGAAATATTATATTATTCTTAATTCTCGATAAAAATGATTGTATAGGGTAGCTAGGTGATGGGACAGTAGAGTTAAGGAGAGGATTATTTGATGTACAAGGTCATTTATGGGATGAATATTATAGATTATGTAAGAGAGTGGTATCTTGAAGTACTAGAGTAAGCGATCAATTTTCGGACGAATCTAATTTCGGACCCTTATTTCAACGTCACTGAGGGACTAGAGAGTGTGTAGATACCATCAATTGATAGACCAATACCACCAACTATTCTAGAAAAATAATCACTTTTATCTGAGTTCTACAGCCGGAATGAGAATGCGCTAAGTTCATTCTCCAAGGACGGATGAAACTACCAATATTCGGACTTTTTGACCTGGGCACAGAATAGTTGACAAAAAAGAATTGAGGTCTCCATGAAAAAAGTACTCTCTTTTGCCTATTCATCAAGCAATAGCTAGGATCTTTTTGACCTATCTTTACAAGCAAACGCTGTGAACTGAGAAGTGTCACGCCCTCAATTTTTGAACACAGTATGAAGGTATTTTTCTGTAACACCTACTAGTTACAGTGATCTTACTAGGCGTGTACTTACTATCTGTGCTGTTTTCACCAAATTAGCTAGATTTTCATATTTTGGATTTTGATAATATAAATGCTTATTAAACCCATATCTCGGACAATCGTAAGCAAGCTGAGTACAGAAAATTGCTCAAGAGTACCGGCGCCAGTCGTCTCTAGTTTTAGCTACGAGTGGATTCCTCTGCAATGACACACATGCGCATGCGTGTAGCACAAAGCAAGCACTTCACCGATTATCAAAAGAGTATTGCTGTGGTGACTTGGTTGTATTTGTAGTCTCCAAGCCATTCTGAAAGATTTCATTGAATCTTGGCTAAGTAAAAATACTGCTAGGTGGGCAAAGAAGGAAAGGTAAGGCAGACTTTGAGTAGATCTAGCATCCTTGTGGGAGTCTTCATGATGTACCATACATGCATGCATGCATTCATGCAGGTTTATTCAAAGAGACACGATTATGTTATCGAAGGTAGAGGTCAGGCTGTTAAATTCTGTCCATTGTATGTATGGTTTTGCTAGAGTTGCCGGATTGAAGTGCAGTGTTAGTGCACATATGTACTAGGGGGTGTATTGAAGGACCAGCTCAACACATTTCGCTACTGTCTTGTAGAAAAGTACTACATGCAGTATATCTGTGGGGGATTGCGGGTTGCGAAGGGTTGCGCGAAGAAGAGATTTAGAGCTAAAAGTCCGTTTCTCAAATAATCTTAAGACCAATGAATGGAAGTATCTGGCCCCTTAAATACTATACCGACAGGATGCCGAGACAACAGTAGCACTTCAGTGCTAATAATTAGATCCTGGAAACAAAAAAGTATATATTATGCAGTACTTAACTACTAATACTACCACTTACCAACCTTACTTCCAAGATTGACATTATTTCTAAATTGGTGGTCAATAATTCTAGGTAGAGGCCACTAATTACTACATCCATTCTGCTTCCAAGACTAATGACCACAACACTAATGCTACACACACCATGAAGGAATCACAGTAAACAGCAAGAGAGGAACCATACCAGGGTTAAATTAACCATTTTTACAGTGTGTGGTACATTATAATGCTATGCATGTAGCTCCACCCATTATAGTCAGTGAATAGTAAGTATTGATGTAGCAGCTCTTTGATTATTAAACTCACTCTATAGATGAGACAGACTTCGAACGTCTTTCTATAAGAAACCAAATAGTCACTGCTGACGATTCTATAGAGGTTCAGCTGCGCAGTAGAAATGATGACATCACTCTGGAGTATAATGATACTGTCATTCTGAAGTTTATTGTTGATGATGATTTTGAAGAAGAAATTCAGCGGATTGAGGATGCAGGAGAGTATATTAGAGACACTGCCAGAGTTGATATTGATGACAATGATCGTAAGTAACTTGTACTGCTATGTTTATTTGACTATCCACCACATCTGGTATATACATACAAATGTGCATAACATGTACAATTCAATGGCATTATTGTACCTACTGTCCACTGTACAGAACTGAATATAAATTTTCGACTAAGGGAAGTCGCTGTCACGGAGGGTGCCCAAGGAGAGACAATCACTGTGCAGTTAAGAGAGGTAGAGAATTCATTCACTCTAACTCTCTACCCAGTCACCATCACAGAGGCAAGAGATCCAAATGGTTTTAATGTGAGTGTTTTCGTCGATGATGTATCTGATGATGCCCAAGCTACACCAGGTAAGGGAGTTGTACCTATCCAAAAGTATATTACTAGAGTTTTGTGAAACCTGGAAGATATAATTACTAGTGGAATGCTAGTTGTTGGCGGGCAGGGAGTGTGCACGCAAAATTAGATGCATGTGGTATGTACAGTGCCCATCACAAATATATATAGAAGTAAGAAAAATCGCCCATTCAGACCACTAGGAGGGCTCATGCAAAAGTATATGTTAACAATTACTAGGAAATTTGTGGAATCTGGTAAGGGAGTAGTACCTAGCCAAAGTATATTACTAGAATTTTGTGGAATCTGGAAGATATAATTACTAGTGAATGCTACACATTGTTGGCAGGCAGGGAGTGTGCGCATGCAAAATTAGAAGCATGTGGTATGTACAGTGCCCATCACAAATATATATAGAAGTAAGAAAAATCGCCCATTCAGACCACTAGGAGGGCTCGCTTGCTTGCCAATTATGTGTAAAAAATTTTAAACTACTAATGTTAGTGGCCACCTTTAGCATTTCAAATATTATTAACTTCAGCACTTTTACCAAAAAATGACAATGCAATACTCAAGAATTCCACTCATCTCAAATCCTTATGTATTGTGTCAGTCTCACTCTTCAGAGAAGAGAGAGCCTTGTAATAGAGGACTTGTTTCCACATTTGCAGGAATACTTAACAATTTTGGCCTGCATTTCATCATTGTAGTAGCTCTGCTAAACGTATTTTACACAGCCTTATTTGCGGCTGCTACAACTTCTTCTGTAGCTTCTGGAAGAAATAGAGATCTCCTTTCTGTGTTCTGTCTGTCTCTCTGTGAACCAATGACATCTTTCCCACATGGCATCAAAATGATGTTCTGCCAAATGATTTCATGGAGATTAATTTAGCCTTCCAATTATAATTTAGTTGCATGCTAACATTAGTAGTCTTACAGCAAAAATGAATGCACTAAAGTGCGGAACCCTCAGCACCACCACGTGGTAAATACTACAAGTGTAAAAAACATTTCATTAAAATATTAAATGTAGTGTCAAAAATTAAAGGAACTAGATTGGAGTGGTGCACAGTGAACCCACGAAATAAAATGTAGGGAGGTGTTACGCATGTTGTTATTGTTGCATGCAATTATCCCTTGTCTGCATACATGAATTATAATTCATCTTTGTGGTAGCATGAACTCTGAACTCCAAACTATATATGAGTTTAACTGAAGAATAAGAAGAAGAAGAAAATGATGATGAACAAACGTGCAGTTTGGTAGACTTCCACTGGTAATTGAACTTGGGATCAGTGACTGGAAATCCAGTGCACTAACCACTGAGCCGACTTTCTAGAAATAAGACAGTGTCCTCACTCCCCTGTGTTGGGCTGGTATAGAAATATTTTCCATTGCAGAGCAGAATGTGATGTGTACTGCCAATTAAGGAGTGTTGTTCATTTGCCCTTGTAGATAAAGACTTTAATACTACATCCATTACGATCACAATACCTGCTGGAACTAATGGAGATTTTGAAATAAATAATAGGTTTTTCTTGAATGATGAGGTTGCTGAGATTGTCCAGAGCTTTGCCCTTGTTGGAGAGCTAGGAGATGATGTTCCAGAAGATTTTGCTTGTTTCCAGAGAACACAAAATGATAGGGAATGCTTTGGAAGAACTGGTGCAACTACTATTAAAATTGAGGATAATGATGGTAAGGCTTTGTAATATGTATTCTGTATTCTAGGCTATAGGAGAAGCATTTCAGAAAGTGAGATGATGCAAGTGGTTGGGGAGTTGATTGCAAAGCAGCAAGCTACATGTAGGTCCCTTGTGTTGATTGTTGAAAGAATGGTAGGTTCTGTAGTGATACAACAGTATTTGTTTATCATAGGAGAAGGAATAGGGAGGCTCAGGGGAGCCTGTGCCCCCCCCCCCAAATATTTTAGGAGGGGGGTCTAGCTCATCATACTTTATGCCATCCAATGGACAGTAATGGTCAATAGACAAATTGGTTTGGTTTGGCTCCCCAATATTTTTCCACTATTTATTATTCTACCTTCTCCATATGTTAATTCATTTCTGCAGATATGATCATTGGATTCAGGAATAAGACTACGATACTAACTGAGACTTTAGGGAATTTCCCTATTGAAGTACATTCTGAGATAACGTCTGAGGTGGAATATACTATTGGCTTCATCTACATAGAACTAAATGCTACTGTGGTATCCGAGGAAGAGATAGGTTTTCTATATCATGATGCTAGATTTGGAAGGCGTCAAGAAATCACTGAAGATCTAGTAACAGACCGTATATTGCAAAAAGATCGAAACACACCACAGACTCCACTGACAACACTTATTGTTCCTGATGTGATTCCTGAAGGAACAGAGTGCTACATAATAAATATTGATATAAGAGATTTACCCCCAGGTGAAGGTCTTGTTCATTTTGAGTGCAATGATGCAAGTGATGCAGAGGACTTTTTCTGTGACAATACTGTCTGCATTTTGGATGATGATGGTTAGCAGACTGTTGATACACATACACCTGTACAAACAAGTGTAAACATTTAAAAGCAGAAGGATGTAGGGATGAGAAGTGTAGACACAAGGAAGCATCCATGCACCCAAAACAGGGGATTATTACATGTGTAACCCTATAAAATGAGAGAGAGGTTACATATCTTGCATGACATCACCCCCTGCTTTGCTGCATAGATGCTTCCTTGTTTCTACACTTTTTGGCACTTCAATTACTACATCCTAAATGAATGTACTAAAATGCAGAGCCCTCAGTACCACATGTGCTCAAATCCTTGAAAATGCACACACTATTGAAACGCTCATGCACGTTTTCCAAAATGGCCGACTGCATACATGGCATACAATGCAGGAAGCGGTGTATCTCTGCAACAGAGAGAAATCCACCCAATTTTTTGACCTTTGTTGTCCGTTGAGTACATGTGATCGTTTTCAGGACGAACAAACACTCCTCTCAGAGATGAGATCTTGATTAATGGAAACACACACACACATACCTACCCTCGCTGTGCATGTGCACCGAGGGTTAATGAACACTTGTACATATATGTAAAACTGTTGGAATACTTCTTTTGTTTTAAGATCCATTTGAAGTTGGGTATGTGCAGACAATATACACTGTCATTGAAGATGAGGGTCCAGTGAGGGTGTGTGTCAATCTTACTAAGCCTGAGAGAGATATTGAAGATGGAATGGTCTTTGTGGAATCACTTAATTTTCCAAATTCAGTCTACATTCCAGCTGATGCTACACTAGCAAGTTAGTTACGTATTATGCCTGTGATGTAATGACTTTTAGTCCATATTTTTCCCTTCAGTGCCAGATCCGTTTGGGTTTAATTTTCTCACTCAATCATATAACATGATCCCATTTTCTGACTATGAACAACAACAACTGCTGTCTAATCGTATAAGAAGTATAGGCATCAATGCAACAAGAAGAGTAATCTGCTATGACCAGCCAATCTATGATGACATGCGTTTGGAAGTGGCAGAATACTTTGGTATGACACTGACTGTTCAGAGTATGCCACCTACTACAGTCCTCACTGAAGTACGGCCAATGTATGATCAAGTTGCTATCATGATTGTGGATGATGATGGTAAGCAATGACTGAAGATAGAGGTCATACCAAGCAACCATTATCAAAGAGCCCTCTGAAGAATAGGTCTACATGTGTTATATATATATTACTTTTACTGCAGAGGGTGTGGTGGGTCTGGAGAGGACATTCTACCAGGTATCAGAGGATGTGGGTGTGGTAGAAGTGTGTGCTATTGTGTACAGTCCCACCATTGACTGTCCCATTGAATTTCCCTTTGATGTCCGTCTCTCAACTAGAGATGGCAGTGCAGGTAAACATTGTGCATTATGGTAAGTGCATATATATATGGAACTATATAAAGTCTTTGAGTGGAATTACATAGGTCTATTATCATTCCAAAGCAGAAATGTATGTAAATGTACACATATTTACATAAGTCTCTCTTAATTGTATTGGGACATTAGTTATATTTTGCAGAGTCTCCCATGGACTACGTTGGACTGTCTACAATCCTGAGTTTTCCTAAATGTGGGGCAAAACAATGTGTGAATGTGACCATTGTGGATGATGATGTGTTGGAGAATGTTGAGTCATTTCATGTCACTCTGGAGAGGACCCCTGGTCTGGATATGAGGATCACACTGTACCCAGTGGATGGAGTGGTTGAGATCACTGATGATGATGGTTTGTTCTTTAATTCTTCAGAGATGGAACTGTATGGCAGGCTATTAGAGATTAAGGCATTACTTAACTGAGCAATGATCTATGTAGCCATTATTGAGTCATTAATTACACATACCATTGTAACCAAAGATGGTTGCCTAGGTGTAGGTGTTGCTTTTAGTTGATGAATTTTACGTAATTATTGTCTGAAGAGACTATAGAGAATTGTAGTTGAAATGTAAGAAAAGGTCGCTTGGTTGGAATCAAAAACAGTCTAAATCTGATAAAACATCTGCTATTTCCTATGATTATAGAGGCCATTGTGGGTCTGGAGAAGACATTCTATCAGGTCTCTGAGGATGTGGGTGTGGTAGAAGTGTGTGCTATTGTGTATGAGCCAAATAGAAACCTTGCCTGTCCCATCTCATTCCCATTTAATGTCAGTCTGTCAACTGGAGATGACAGTGCAGGTATACCTACTGCTCTACTGTATGTCTACATGATGACTGCAATACTACATTCTACAGTTGATCCCATGGACTATATTGGTGTGTCCACCATCTTGGTGTTTGAGGGATGTGACAGACAACATTGTGTATATGTGACCATTGTGGATGATGATATATTGGAGATGCCTGAGTTATTCACTGTAACTCTGGAGAGGACCCCTGGTCTTGATGACAGAATCACACTTGATCCAGTGGATGGAGTGTTTGAGATCAACACCACTAGTAGCACCACCAGTGACAGAACCACCTCCAGTCCTCAGAGCCTCTCTACCACTAGTAGCACTATGGGTACCACGGACAGCACAACCTCCTCCAGTCCCCAGAGCTCCTCTGACAACACTGCTGCCATTATTGGAGGAGTCGTGGCCATTGTTTTTATCATTGCTATTGTAATAGTTATTGCCATAATAGGAATAATCACTTTCAAATTAAGGAGTCATGGAGGTATCAAGAAAGCTGAAGAGTGAGTTAATGAACATGCCCTGCATATATGACCCTTGTGTTAACTTGGATTTTTTAACCACTATTTGGTGTAGTTCTCACATTAATTTTGATTCTTTCCTCACAGACATGAGATGGAATCAATGGATTCCCCAGCAGTGAAGGGTGTTGCCATAACTACCACCCCTAATGAGGCCTATGAGCAGATGCAGCCAGGAGGGGGCAAGGAGGTTGCCATAACTACCACCCCTAATGAGGCCTATGAGCAGATACCGCCAGGAGGGGGCATGGAGGTTGCCATAACTACCACCCCTAATGAGGCCTATGAGCAGATGCAGCCAGGAGGGGGCATGGAGGTTGCCATAACTACCACCCCTAATGAGGCCTATGAGCAGATGCAGCCAGGAGGGGGCATGGAGGTTGCCATAACTACCACCCCTAATGAGGCCTATGAGCAGATGCAGCCAGGAGGGGGCATGGAGGTTGCCATAACTACCACCCCTAATGAGGCCTATGAGCAGATGCAGCCAGGAGGGGGCATGGAGGTTGCCATAACTACCACCCCTAATGAGGCCTATGAGCAGATGCAGCCAGGAGGGGGCATGGAGGTTGCCATAACTACCACCCCTAATGAGGCCTATGAGCAGATGCAGCCAGGAGGAGGCAAGGAGGCAGAAGAGACCCCTCAGTATGATGACTATGAGAAGATGCAGCAGGGACGGGATGAAAAGACTTCCCAGTATGAGCTGGTCTCTAGTCCTATCGAATGTCCCTCCGTCACTCGACACCCTCTACCTGCTGTACCCTCTCCTCCAAATGCCCCCGCAGGCTGTGTATGAGCCAATTCCTGGAGACAAGTGAAATACACACACTGACTATAATACTAATGTTGATGACATTATAGTAGATTTACTACATTGAATTTTGTCTGTGTATTGAACTTTGTAAAAATGTGTTTATATTTTGACTACATATTGCTGCTATACAAGCCCCATTCATGGTATATAGCTCATAAACACGCGTGCAATATATGATATTCTAGCTGACAACACTGCTATTATGCTACCTCCTGACTCTTGGCCATATACACTTTCAGTGCCGTAACTATAGTTTACACGAAGTCATTATTATACGACTTGTTTGCGGTGCACGCATGCGTGTTAGTACGTATATGCTCCGCAAGGATGTACACCGGATTTCAGGTCCAGGGTGCCGCGCATGCGCATCAAACAATGTCCACAAATTCCACAGACAATGCCCACAAATTTCACAAATAAATGCCCACAATGTGTCCACAGACTAAAACATTATTGTTCCTTAGTGCTAATGTCAAGCTCATGCAGTAACCTTTATATGTATTTCTATATTGCTCACATGACCTACTAATCATGACTCCCTAAAATGAAAACACCTTGATTAGGGACAGCAGTCCTTTTTTTGTTTAGTCTTTAGTCAGAAAACATTACTAGTCCTCACACCTTTATTCTGTCTGGATTGGAGAGGTTCCACTGTATACATACTGGTATGTCTCACCACAGGGGCCCCTGGTGACTACCTGTCTGATTCTGGTGTGCTGGTGTTTCACACTGGGGACAGTGAGCAGTGTCACCACATACCGATTGTGGATGACAATTACTGTGATCTTGGACAGTTCTTCTCCAATTTGGCTCTCGTGTCTGGTGCCCCTATGATTACAGTTGATCCACCAAAGGCTGAAATTGTCATCTTGGATTCAGACTGTGGTGAGCAGATATTGAAATCACTTGGTACACTACTGTAGTTAACTCACTACCAGAGACAGACACAGCGTGGTTGGGGCTCAGTGTTTAGGAAGTTTATACATTCATTCTGAATACATCTGGCATAGGCTATTAGCTCTCTAGTAGTTATCAAAGTATACATTCTTCATTAGATCCATTGACAACCCTCAATTTCAGGGGCTCAGTCCCCCTTATCAAAAAGTAGCCCCCCCCCCCCCCCCCCAGGTTCTCTGCCTCTGACTACTGCAGTTAATTAGTACATCAAAGATGGTTGATGTAGTTATTCCTTGTTTCCTATAGATGGGTTGGTGAATGATACACTGACTGGAGATCCTCTCCTGACAGTTCCCATATTAACAGACCAGGGCAATGGATCCACTGCCGAGACCCCGTCACTGTGCTACGAGGTTCACGGAAGAGCTAATGAATATTTCAATCTCATCTCTGACATGTGTACCACAGTCAATGCCTACTATGAAAAGGCAGAAACAAACAGTTCCAACATTAATCTCAACATTGTTACAAAAATCGGCGTGAGAGCTGTTGGAAACAACGGCAGTTGTGTAAACATTGAAGTAGACCTGGATACTTGCACACCATATGTCAATGATGTCATGCTAAACACAACATCATTCCTCTATGAAGGGATTAGACTAAGATGGAATGTTAATAGGTCTCGAGTGCGAATTTCTGTTCCTAACTGTGCTGATACGATGCTGGTGATGTGGGTGTTCTGTAGTCAAGGAGACGTGGAAGACCCAGTAACCTGGGTCTATTATAACATCCACTTCATCCGATTTGTTGTCATGCGTGGATTAAACCTCAATAACCACTCTCATGGGCTCATTGGTAATCAATATTGTAATAACAGGCACGGCATTAGAGTTATATAGAGATAAGGTAGTTTGTATCTGTTAAAGGACACATATCTATGTTCAGTGACTGACACTACCTCCCAATCAGGACTGACAGAACTGATTGAGTGAACATTTTTGTGGTCCAAAATTCCATGTCGTACCTCTTAATCTCTTAAATCTAGACACAGGACACTTCTTTATGTGTGTTCATGAGAAATGTTTCATCCGTATACCTTCCTTAAGGTCAGTTCTGGAATGTTCCAGTGACTGTGGAAGAATTTACTGGGGATTTTGGTGACGAGCAGAGAGATGATGACTATGTCATCACAGTCAGACACCCAGGCTCCACTCCAAGAAGTTTTGTGGGGATAGAGAGCTCTGTGACATGGGAACTGGAGAGGAGACCATGCTACTTTGTTGGTAATGGACAGGCTGGACGGCTGGTTGAAGTGTCCCCTCCTGATCCAAATGACCCTGTCATTGAAGGGAAATATAGTGACTACATAGTGAGGTCACTGTTTGCTACCGACTACACATATAGCCACTTCAATGACAGCATGTGTTTGTGAAAACTGACACTTTAGCTATATCTAGGTAGAAACTGTTTTTAGCACAGAACATAATCCGTTTCTATATTCCATACATGTAAAGTGTTTGTGCATTTGTAGATCTATACTGTAGCATAAAATTATGATCAGTGTTATAGGTGCTCCTGAGCTCAATGAAGCATCCTGCTGTATTATCATGTGGCCGAATAATTATCAGAGCGTCGGTAGACGGTGAAAATGACGTTATCGTCTTACGTCGTCCGAGAATCTGGTCACACGCATTTCACCATTCCGCGTCTTCATTTCATTTAAACCTGCTATCTCATTAACGGAAGCAAATCGAGCTCTGCTTTTTTCACCAAACGTGTCTAGGGTCGGTGGAGGTGTGCACCGATATGTTTTTCCTCCCAGGACGTGGATGCGGTAGAGCGTGGGCGGCTCTGTGTAACCTCACTGAAGTACGCCATTTATGCTCAAGCGGTGGCCCCGCCCAATGCGCATAACCCACGCGTGCTCTTGATTTGTGTGGCTGTCTCGGATTTTATGCATGAGTCTGATGAGAACGTCTCGTGTCTGTTGAGTTGTGGTGACTGTCAGATATTCTGTTTGCGTGGAGTTTTTACTAATCGTCTTTTGCCACCTGGTCTTCTTCCCGTGTTGGTAAGTCTTCTACTCATCTGCGTACTTGTACAGTGTGTGTAGCTTCACTCGTAGTTATATTCACTCCCCAGGTTACTTGTGCAGCTGTTCTCTCCGCACCTATTGATACGTGGTGTAATGGCTGCAGTGAGAAGTCTATTGTTGGCTCTTCAAGGCTGTGGGCCTGTCTCGCCTTTTTTTGCATATTGTTCAAGTAGCCGCTGGCAGTGCGCTGGATTCTGTCCCAAGATAAGTTGACTGATATTGTTTTTGATGTAAACAATGCCGTACCGCTCAGAGCGTAAAAAGAGGGCATATTACAAGAACTTAGATAAAGTGCATAAATGTGAATCCAATAGAGATTATTATGTGCGTAATTCTGAGAAGTTGAAGGCTAGGAGTAGATCCGTGTATAAGGCTGACCCTAGCAAGAAGAAGGCAGCAGCTGCAGCCCTTTACAAATTGCAGCCTGACAAAAAGATGGAGTCTAGTAAGGCCTATTATTGTTGCCATAAGGCCCAGAAGAAAGCCTATTATATTACCCACAACGTAAAGAGGAATGCTGCTGATAGAGTTGCTTATAGAGCAAATGCAGAAAAACAAAAAGCTGCAGCAAAGGCTTATTACACTGCAAACCCTAAGCCTAAATGTGCTGCCTCTAGAACTGTTTGTAGATCCAAGCCTGAAGTAATGAAGGAAACATTCCTGTAAATATCATGCTACACACAGGGGTGTAAGGCTACAGTGTTTTCAAAAGTACCACTGTTATCATAGAGTCGGTAGACTATATATGTAGGGATGGCGCTGACACGCCCATTAAGCCTTAACAAAAGTAACGGCTCAGAACTCCCGAACGCAGATGTTTTAAGCCTTTTTAGACAAGCTACATGCTCTGCGAGTGCTTCTATACACTTTAATACTCTCAAAGTACGTAAAATATACAGCTACAGTGAATCTTGGAAATGTGTAAAAACCCGGATTGTTCATCATCTTCTTCTTCTTCTTCTTCTTCAGTTCAAACGGCCTACCGCGAAACTGGGGTTAGTAATCGCTCTAATTCTTTCACAAGAATCATTTATACAGGAGCGTACATGATCCTTGACGCACAAAATCTTCATACCTTCTCCCAAAGCCGTGTCTGCAACCTTACAAGTGTTAGTTTAGATGCCATTTTCTTGTTTGCTCACGTGCTGAACACGTGAAGTTAGTTTTGTGCACAGTTCATTGAGCTGCCGCTGTTTCAAGCGCTGTGTTGTCTTTTTTGGCTACGTTGCTCCGTTTCTTTGAGCGACTAACTGTTGCAGGCAACTGGACCCGCTGTTGTACTCAGTAGGCAATATTCGTACAAGACAGGATGTAGGAGTCACTGACAATTGCTAGATATCCGCTTATAGCTATGCAAGGGAGGTAGAACTCTGCACATAACATGCGTAACCCCTTTTAGTACTTACAGATGTAGGGATATGGGGTTACGCATGTTA
Organism: Theonella swinhoei; assembly: GCA_963970385.1. Taxonomy (NCBI): domain Eukaryota; kingdom Metazoa; phylum Porifera; class Demospongiae; order Tetractinellida; family Theonellidae; genus Theonella; species Theonella swinhoei. Next base: position 586,757 of record OZ019952.1, on the reverse strand, counting down.
TGATTGTTGCATGCTATCATCCCCTCCCTTTGTCTGCATGCATGCTGCACTTTGACCTTGTTTCTATACTTTTTGGCACTTCAATCCCTACATCCTTCAACATTTTAGCAAAAATGTTTCAAAAAGGGTAAAAAGTGACCAAGGCTAGATATAGTTTGATCCAGCTGTTGATTAAGAAGTGTTTTAGGCTTATGCAAGGATCTACTAACTGATAAAGAAATGAAGGAAATTTAATGGAACAGTTTAACTGAAAAGATTTGGGAAGTGCAGTAGTTAGACTTGCAACTAAAAGAGTTATTGGTAGATCCTTGCAATTACGTAGGAAGTATGCAGGGTTTCTGCTGAATAGTATTAGGTGTATTAAGTCGTATCACACTGAAAACCCAAGATGATTTAGGAAAGGGCTGTCATACCCAGAGCACTGAGCCTTATTTTTATGAGGCAGCTTACCTGTATGTGAGAGAGACCGTAATCCCTGTCAATGATGATGGTGAATGTGTTGTTGCTAAAGGTATTAGATTTCAGGATGATCCCACTACATGTAGTTCAGGTGCCCAGCAGGTGCCCAGCAGGTGCCCACCAGATGGTAGGAAATCTGGTGAGTGGGAATGCTCACAGCACTGCAAACCACTAACTGATGTTGAGATAGTTGCCATAGTTACCTGAGGGCAGCTTCCATAGAAGAAGCCAGACAAGCCCTAGCTGAATGTGATTTTTTGGGTGTCCCTTTGGGCAGTACACCAAGTTAACTCTCATTACTAACAAATTCACTAACACCATTTAAAAAAAAACAACCTCTTTCACCTCCTGCCCAAAAAGAGGCCTTACAGAGTATTTCCAACCAATACCTCTCATTGCATTACACCCACACCGACCCTTCTGTATAAACACTACTATACAAATCCATATACCTTTCAATTTCCCTCCTGCAGATCAGAAACTCCCGGGTCAACTTCTATCACTGAAATGAACCAGCTCAGGACAACAAACCAGAAACTTTCAATTTATTCCTACCCCCTCTCCATCTATATTCAAATCATATAACCACATGTATACCCCACAACCTGATACCCCCTTCTGTGTATCCCCCCTTCATCAACGAATTCATATCTCCCCACTTACATATATAATTCTTGCCCCAAAAATTAATGAAAGCACAGAAGTCCAAACCCACAGCGCATGCACACCGAGGGTCAATACAACCAACCACAGTCATGCTGCGCATAACTATAAATTTTGTGTATGAGTCAACAGCATATTCATGCGACTTTGCCATCACCCACAAAAATGAGGTGAACAAGTGGAAAAATTATTTACCCCAAATGAAAGAGGAATGTAGGGATGTCACATCATGAAAAAGGGGATGTCACCTCATGTAGGGATGTCACATCATGAAAAAGGAAGGAACAAAATCCAACACAGAAAGTCAGTCATAACCCCATCCCTACATCTTTGTATTGCTAAGAAATGTGGTTTGTTTTTCAAAAAGGTACAAAGATGTAGGGATGGGGTTATGACTGACTTTCTGTGTTGGATCTTGTTCCTTCCTTTTTCATGATGTGACATCCCTACATTCCTCTTTCATTTGGTGTAAATGTTTTTTGTATATAGCTTTCTACAATTGTAATTTTGATGGATATATGGAAGGAACTGTAGAAACAAGGAACAATGGTGAGCCCCACCGAGCCTTTCCCGTTACGTCGTGAGTATTTCATTTCCCTGACACATTGATGATTTCCCCAACCGCTTAAATTAAGTTATTCGTGGTCACGCATGCGTGTTAGTAAATATGCTGTAATGCGAGGGAGCTGGGATGAAACACGAAGCTACGTAGACTCTACATGCGCTCTTATACTGATATAAAGCCAAGATATTCCGATTTGTGGAACTGCCTAGTTATCCTCGACGGCGTCTTCTACAGGATGCTGCAGAATATTTTCGTGGTCATAGTTATGACGGGCCTTCTCCTCGCCCCAGGAGGTAATATTATTCACTACCAAATTAAACTTATCTATTGGCGTTCACCTAAGCCTAGTGTACCTCAACTACATGGATGGGTGTTTATAGCCAGAAATCTGAGTGATCCTGCAGTTTTCGTGTTATATTAATGCAGCTTGATGTCAACTTACACAGGCCAAGGAGTAGCTACTGCAGTTAAAGAGGGAAGGAATGAGGGGACAGACTTTTGTCTGGTGATTGTGGCCCAGTGTCTGGTGTGCTGGTTTGCTGGTCATTAGACCTGAGTTTGACTCCTGGACAGAAGTTTGTCTTTCTCATTCCCTCTTGATCTCCTTGGCCTGACATCAAGCTGCATTGTTACCAGGTCAACTAGTTATCTACCAATGGACACTCCAATATGCCAGGATAATTCCTTAGTAAACACATACGATCGTATAATTTATTGACGAGCGGAGCGAGCCCTCCTAGTCATGTCAACGGGCCGATTTTTCTGTATATATATATAATTATATATCTTATTGCGTGGGATGGCAATATGGCAAGTTATTGCACGAGTGTGTGAGGTATTGCCTGAGCCGAAGGCGAGGGTAATACTCACACACGAGTGCAATAACTCGCAATATTGCCCGATAAACTAAGTAATAAGCTGTTTATTACCTAGCTCGTCTTCAACCTGGTGTTTTACCGTTCACCCGTTGCTAACAATATACGCAATGCGCAATGCGCTCTGAAATTTAATTGGCTAAAACTGACTGGGCAATATAACTGGGCAATATGGGAAAATATTGCCCAGCGCGGAATAGGAAATTATACATTGCTGGGCAATATGGCTAGGTAATAAATATATATATATTTGTAGCACGGTGCGTGGGCGTATCAAAGGTGCCGCCCGTTCTATAAATGCCCTAAAGCGTACTACCGTCCTATATATTCTTGTGGTGAGAAGTTATAGCACTAGGAAGTTAGAGAATGCGAATTGTCTGCCAGAAGCCAGTTACAGATTACTTATTAGATTCCAAGGAACCACTGATTAAATACACAATGCACTGTGAATACATACAAGAATACTGAAACAAGATGCTCATCTTTTGCAACACAAAGGGCCTGTTCAGTGTTAATTGATGCCCCTGCAGCTTTCTCCTGCAATATTGAGGTTCTCTTGTATGCACGAAGGCCCTTAATGCTTCTATGTCCAGACTTCTCACTGATGATATTTTCTGGTACACCACCCTCATACATACACGTGATAGCAGTTGCTCTTAAGGTATATTCAACCCCTAGACAGGCCTCCTTACACAGCTCTGGCACAATCTTCTTTAGTGTGTTTACCCCAACTACAGCTTGACCATACCATGGTCCTGAACTGGGTACTGATGGAAGAGGTTGTAGATAAAATGCTCTAGGAGATGTTGGTAATTTACTTATATAAGTGTCCAACAAACGAACCACACATCGATTGCTATCTGGGGTTGCCAACACCCATACACACTTATTGCTTGAATTAATGTCCTTAAACCGGTGCTGGTTATTCTTTGAAATGAATTCCGTATATTCATAGTAAACATCACTAGAATACACCTCTGTATTCAAAGGGTAACGAACAATTTGTTCTGGCATTAGGCTGTGTTGCTCATGTTGCAGCAGAGCATGGAGAACGCTTGTCCAAACGAAGAAGATACTCCTGCTTCTAAGAGGAAAAAGCTGTCTCTTTCTTTGTCTCGCGCTCGTGGCAAGAGGACTGTGCCTTTGAAGGACGTAGGGAACTCCGGAAACTCTAAGTGGTTTGCGTCTTCTGTAAAGGAGAAAGAGTACATTGAGGCAGGTAAAGGCGTAGTCCCGACCAATACTAAGAAGTGTAATGAGTGGGCTCTTCGAGCCTTCCGGGTGTGGGCTACTCAACGCAATGCCGTGGCGAAGTTCGAAGACCACGACGGTGTACCTAGTAATATTTTGGAGACAGACGATCGAGAACTTGTGGCAAAGTTTATGAGATAGTTCGTTCTAGAAGTGCGAAAAGAAAATGGAGAGCATTACACTCCTGGAACTGTTAGAAGCCTTCTCTGTGGACTAAACCGAGTTTTGAAGCAAAATGGAGCTACCTTTTCCATGCTGGACAAAGGAGACCCAGCTTTTCGTGAGTTATTGCTAACTCTGGATACTGTTACTAGTAGCTTGCATTGCCAAGGCATTGGTGCAACAAGAAAAAGTGTGCCTATATAATGTCTTGTGAGCATGAGAATATGCTGTGGGATAAAGCGTTGTTTGGATATGATCATCCAAAACTCTACTTGTAGCACAGTGTGTGGGCGTATCAAAGGTGCCACCTGTTCTATAAATGCCATAAAGCGTACTACCGTCCTATATATTCTTGTGGTGAGAAGTTATAGCACTAGAAAAGTTAGAGTACGCTAATTGTCTGCCAGAAGCCATACTTATTAGATTCCAAGGAACCACTGATTATAGTATACTCACAACGGTGCTTTAACAAGTATATATATATATATTTATTTATATGTGACGGGCGATGTACATACCGTAACGTTATACGTGCTTCTAATTTTGCGTGCACACTCCGCTCGCCGAAAATGCGTAGCATTCAACTAGTAATTTCTGTAGTGTATCTTTCATACAACCTTGCAAAGAAAGGGAGGACTGCCAATAATTCAAGCAAGACAGGATGTTTATATATCTTAAAATTAATAACGATGATGTTGATGTGGTGTGGCCCTGCTCTCTGTGTCACTATACTCTGTAATGCTATTGTTGCCATACTCACCCTAGCATATTCATTGTATGTTGCCTACTGGAGCTTAAGCCCCCCTACCCCCTCCTCTCCCCCCTATACCCTTGCTTGAGTATCATTTCATTCCTAACTGTATAGGCACATGCATGCATGTGAAGTGCATTTCCGCATGTAATAAGATTGTCATTGCTTCTATATGATTATAATATAAGAGATGACTACTGTCTTAATTCCTACTCCCAGACATTTTTTGTCCAAGGCAACAAAGCCCAATATCTCAGAAATAATTTTTGTGATAACATTTTATTCCCTCAGGCATACTTAGCACTTCTCTGCATTTGTTTCTCCAATACAGTCCTCTCACAACAGTGCTATAATCAGCCCAACTGTGCAGGAGATGTAGTTCCAGGACCGACTACAGCAGAAAAGTGCTGTGTTGGAACAGATGATGGAATGTCATTTGAAGATAGCAGTGGAACTTGTACTGTCAATCAATGTATAGGTAATGCTTACAAAGACACACATAGTTAGCCAGTTCCCACTGCAGTAGTAAGGATAACTATCCATATTTTAGAGAACTGATTTTGTAGCCTGCCATGATACATAGGTTCTTATGCACTTGTGTAGGTAATGATAATGCCCCCTAAACATTTATTATTCTGTCCATTTTGGTCTATGCTGTAGGGATGCAGGCCCGTAGCAAGCAAATTATGAGTGGTGAGGCCAGGAAGTAGGTGTGGTTATAAGGGGTGTGACGGTTAGTGGGTGTGGTCTATTTATTATTATATGCCGTTTGAAAACAAAAATTTATAGACTGGAAACTGCGGAAAACCCCCTTAGCGCCAAAAGGTCGTTTTGGTTGGTGAGGTACATCCAAGGACAGAACTAGCCATGTCCAAGATTGTTGCAGTGCATGCTTCCGCGTAGCTACGTACGTACGTAACTCTTGCGCGTGATTATAGCGCCAGTGCAATTAATTGCTCGGTACCTCATGCGCATGAGCGCTAGATAGCGTAGAACTAGTGCGGCTGAACCGCACTGGCCGCAGTGCCTGCTACGGCCCTGGACAAACAACGGATGCTATCACAGCATAGTAGGGAAAAATGTCAAGTTGCTTTGCATGGAACATTTAATTTGTGGTCTATAGTATAGAGAGATGGTACCTCTGTTCACAATATTGTACATGTGTAGGAAACGATTAGACTACAGGTATACACAAGCCATTTGCACCAATATTATGTCCATGTTATGATGCCTAATAATTCAATTACTGATCCTTCCCTCTATGTACTCTCTGTGAAAATCACTAGGGTAAAATTTGACTTGGTAAATGTACACTAATTGATAGCTGAAATTGTAGCTACATTTTGGGGCAGTAAACAAGACAATGTGTAGATCTAATTGCCTAGTCCAATAATGTGAACCACGACATGCGTTTTTGTCCTTGCTGTGTCTTGATTAGTAAGACACAGTAAGGAGCTATTAGTAATTACCTAGTCCAATTAAAGTGAACCATAACATGCCAGGTCATCAAAGATTTTTTTACCTTACTGTGTCTTACTGATGTCTTGAATTTTAACCCCATCCTGTGCAGTCCATGGATTTGAGAATGCAAGTTATCGTATGATAGAGAGACAGCCAGAGGTAGTGTCACAAGACAACAGAGTGGTAACTACATTTAAACTCAATGTGAAAGGAATAACAACCATTCAAGATGTAGCATTTCTTGGAGATATTGTCACAGAACCAGGCTCAGATACAACAGGTCAGTCTTTATTTCACGTACAGTTGAAATATTATATTATTCATAATTCTTGATAAAAATGATTGTATAGGGTAGCTAGGTGGTGGGACAATAGAGTTAAGGAGAGGATTATTTGATGTACAAGGTCATTTATGGGATGAGATTATGTAAGAGAGTGGTATCTTGAGGTACTAGAATAAGCGATCAATTTTCGGACGAATCTAATTTTGGACGCTTATTTCAACGTCACTGAGGGACTAGAGAGTGTGTAGATACCATCAATTGATAGACCAATACCACCAACTATTCTATTACTTTTATCCGAGTTCTACAGCCGGAATGAGAATGCGCTAAATTCATTCTCCAAGGACGTATGAAACTACCAATATTTACACTTCGGACTTGGACACAGAATAGTTGACGAAAAAGAATTGAGGTCTCCATGAAAAAAGTACTCTCTTTTGCCTATTCATCAAGCAATAGCTAGGATCTTTTCGACCTATCTCTACAAGCAAACATCGTGAACTGAGAAGTGTCACGCCCTCAATTTTTGAACACAGTATAAAAGTTATTTTTCTGTAACACCTGCTGCATACTTCTAGTTACAGTGATCTTACTTGGCATGTACTTACTATCTGTGCTGTTTTCACCAAATTTGCTAGATTTTCATATTTTGAATTTTGATAATATAAATGCTTATTAAACCCATATCTCAGACAATCGTAAGCAAGCAGTACAATTATAATTGGAGTGAATAGTATCTTCGAAAATTGTAAAAATTTTATTATTTATACTGTACAAGATAATCGGTAAAAACAAAGCTAAGCATCCGTAAATTGGTGGCGTGATGTGTTCGTGGCATTTGTGTGTAATGAAGCAAAATCGAAACCATCCTACCTATGGGTTATTCGATACAAAAGAATTGGTACTTCTTTTTATGCACAGTTTGAATTCTCTATTGCCAACTATACTTTGCTCAAGTCGAAAAGTCCAAATATTGGTAGAGTAAACTATGGATTTTCGTACGACATGTATTTTCGAATTTTCATTGGCTCGGGAAGAGGGCTATTCTCATAACTTCCACATACACTGAAAGCAACATCCCTAGTAATGCAGTCGCTGCCATACAGAGCACTGAGCGCTTGTTACTTGTGAGGGTAAGGCTCAGAATGAATGCGTGCGATAAATTGATTTCTGATCTGTTTTCGGTTTCACGACTTTTGACACCCTATTGTGCAATTTAAAGCCAACCACCATGTTTAGTAACATCTATTTGCCCCAGAGCACCTCTTAGAATGTATGCAGTGAGCTTATAGGAACACTGCTAGCCAACCTAATACAATTCACACAAAAATTGCTCAAGAGTACTGGTGCCAGTCTATAGTTTTAGCTAGAGTGGATTCCTCTGTGATGACGTGCATGCGTGTAGCACAACGCAATCACTTCACCGATTATCAAAAGAGTATTGCTGTGGTGACTTGGTTGTATTTGTAGTCTCCAAGCCATTCTGAAAGATTTCATTGAATCTTGGCTAAGTAAAAATACTGCTAAGTGGGCAAAGAAGGAAAAGTAAGCCAGACTTTGAGTAGATCTAGCATCCTTGTGGGAGTCTTCATGATGTACCATACATGCATGCATGCATGCATGCAGGTTTATTCAAAGAGACACGATTATGTTATCGAAGGTAGAGGTCAGGCTGTTAAATTCTGTCCACTGTATGTTTGGTTTTGCTGGAGTAGCCGGATTGAAGTGCAGTGTTAGTGTACATATGTACTAGGGGGTGTATTGAAGGACCAGCTCAACAGATTTCACTACTGTCTTGTAGAAAAGTACTACATGCAGTATATCTGTGGGGGATCGTAGGTTGCAAAGGGTTGTGCGAAGAAGAGATTTAGAGCTAGAAGTTAGTTTCTCAAATAATCTTAAGACCAATGAATGGAAGTATCTGGCCCCTTAAATACTATACTGACAGGATGCCGAGACAACAGTAGCACTTCAGTGCTAATAATTAGTGGTTAATCCTGGAAACAAAAAGTATATATTATGTAGTACTTAACTACTAATACTACCACTTACCAACCTATACTTCCCAGATTGACATTAATTTCTAAATTGGTGGTCAATAATTCTAGGTAGTTAGAGGCCACTAATTACTACATCCATTCTGCTTCCAAGACTAATGACCACAACACTAGTGCTACACACACCATGAAGGAATCACAGTAAACATCAAGAGAGGAACCACACCAGGGTTAAATTAACCATTTTTACAGTGTGTGGTACATTATAATGTTATGCATGTAGCTCCACCCATTATAGTCAGTGAATAGTAAGTATTGATGTAGCAGCTCTTTGATTATTAAACTCACTCTACAGATGAGAGAGACTTCGAACGTCTTTCTCTAAGAAACCAAATAGTCACTGCTGACGATTCTATAGAGGTTCAGCTGCGCAGTAGAAATGATGCCATCACTCTGGAGTATAATGATATTGTCATTCTGAAGTTTATTGTTGATGATGCTTTTGAAGAAGACATTCAGCGGATTGAGGATGCAGGAGAGTATATTAGAGACACTGCTAGAGTTGATATTGATGACAATGATCGTAAGTAACTTGTACTGCTATGTTTAAAGGGAGTAAAAACATTTCCATTAAAATGTTGAAGGATGTAGGGATGGCAGTACCAAAAAGTAGGAAAACAAGTGCAGTATATATGCAGCAAGACAGGGGATGAGGGCAGTATATATGCAGCAAGACAGGGGATGAGGGCATGCAACAATAGTAACATGCGTAACCCCATAATAAAGATGTAGGGGGGTTACGCATGTTAGTATTGTTGCATGCCCTCATCCCCTGTCTTGCTGCATATATACTGCCCTCATCCCCTGTCTTGCTGCATATATACTGCACTTGTTTTCCTACTTTTTGGTACTGCCATCCCTACATCCTTCAACATTTTAATGGAAATGTTTTTACTCCCTTGTCTCACTGCTTTTTCGTTGTAGACTCGCTTGCAAATACAATGCTCTTTGCGTGTGTGCGAGCCCCACCCATTTTGCTAACGTGGTCATGTGAAACGCACGTGAGTAATAACGAGGAAATGGCGTTCAACTACACGGAAGTGCTAGTATATCGTAGCTTTACTCGTCGAAGAGGGGTCCTACAAAGATTCCGTTGGTAAAAGGCACTGCCCACGGGAATAAGAAGCCTTTTGCTACAAAAATCAAGGTAAATACGTGTACATATTTTGTGCTAGGCCGTTTGAAGAAGAAGAAGAAGAAGAAGAAGAAGAAGATGGAGAAATCGGGGTTTTAGCAATTTCACGTATACCATTGTAGCGGTGTATTTTACCACCTTTGAGAGTCTTATCGTGTATAGAAACACTCGTAGTCCATGTTAAGTGTCTAAAAGGGCTCATAGCTGCTGCGTTCGACAGTTCTGAGCCGTTACTTTTGTTAAGGCTTAATGGGCGTGTCGGCGCCATCCCTACATATAGAGTCTACCGACTCTATGATTAGACTATCCACCACATCTGGTATATACATACAAATGTGCATAACATGTACAATTCAATGGCATTAGTGTACCTACTGTCCATTGTACAGAACTGAATATAAATTTTCGACTAAGTGAAGTCGCTGTCACGGAGGGTGACCAAGGAGAGACAATCACTGTGCAGTTAAGAGAGGTAGAGAATTCATTCACTCTAACTCTCTACCCAGTCACCATCACAGAGGCAAGAGATCCAAATCGTTTTAATGTGAGTGCTTTCGTCGATGATGTATCTGATGATGATGAACGAGCTACACCAGGTAAGGGAGTAGTACCTAGCCAAAAGTACATTACTAGACTTTTGTGGGATCTGGAAGATATAATTACTAGTGGAATGCTACACATTGTTGGCGGGCAGAGTGTACACGCAAAATTAGAAGCATGTGGTATGTATGTACAGTGCCCGTCACAAATATATATAGAAGTAAGAAAAATCGCCCATTCAGACCACTAGGAAGGCTCGCTTGCTTGGCAATTATGTGTAAAAAATTTTAAACTACTAATGTTAGTGGCCACCTTTAGCATTTCAAATATTATTATTATTAACTTTATTATATTATAAAAATGACAATGCAAAAAATAGTAAATAGTGCAATACTCAAGAATTCCACTCATCTCAAATCCTTATGTATTGTGTCAGTCTCACTCTTCAGAGAAGAGACAGCCTTGTAGTAGAGGACTTGTTTCCACATTTGCAGGAATACTTAACAATTTTGGCCTGCATTTCATCATCGTAGTAGCTCTGCTAAACGTTTTTTACACAGCCTTATTTGCGGCTGCTACAACTTCTTCTGTAGCTTAATTCTGGAAGAAATAGAGAATCTCCTTTCTGTCTCCTGTCTGTCTCTCTGTGAACCAATGGTATCTTTCCCACATGGCATCAAAATGATATCCTGCCAAATGATTTCGTGGAGATTAATTTAGCCTTCCAATTATAATTTAGTTGCATGCTAACATTAGTAGTCTTACAGCAAAAATGAATGCACTAAAGTGCAGAACCCTCGGCACTACCACGTGGTAAATACTACAAGTGTAAAAACATTTCATTAAAACGTTAAATGTAGTGCTAAAAATTAAAGGAACAAGATTGGAGTGGTGCACAGTGAACCCACGAAATAAAATGTAGGGAGGCGTTACGCATGTTAATGCATACATGAATTGTAATCTTTGTGGTAGCGTGAATTCTGAATTCAAAACTATATACGAGTTTAAATGAAGAAGAAGAAGAAAAAGAAGAAGAAGAAGAAAATGATGATGAACAAAAGTGTGGTTTGGTAAGACTTCCACTGGTAATTGAACTTGGGATCAGTGACTGGAAATCCAGTGCACTAACCAGAGCCAACTTTCTAGATAAAAGACTGTGTCCTCACTCCCCTGTGTTGGGCTGGTGTAGAAATATTTTCCATTGAAGAGCAGAATGTGATGTGTACTGCCAATTAAGGAGTGTTGTTCATTTGCCCTTGTAGATAGAGACTTTAATACTACATCCATTACGATCACAATACCTGCTGGAACTAAAGGAGATTATGAAATATATAATACGTTTTTCTTGAATGATGAGGTTGATGAGATTGTCCAGAGCTTTGCCCTTGTTGGAGTGCTAGGAGATGATGTTCCAGAAGATTTTGCTTGTTTCCAGAGAACACAAAATGATAGGCAATGCTTTGGAAGAACTGGTGCAACTACTATTAAAATTGAGGATAATGATGGTAAGGCTTTGTAATACGTATCTTGTATTCTAGGCTATAGGAGAAGCATTTCAGAAAGTGAGATCATGCGTTAGTCAAGTGGTTGGGGAGTTGATTGCAAAGCAACAAGCTACATGTAGGTCCCTTGTGTTGATTGTTGAAAGAACGGTAGGTTCTGTAGTGATACAACAGCATTCATTTATCATAGGAGAAGGAACAGGGAGGCTCAGGGGAGCCTGTGCCCCCAATATTTTAGGAGGGGGGTCTAGCTCATCATACTTTATGCCATCCAATGGACAGTAATGGTCAATAGACAAATTGGTTTGGTTTGGCCCCCCAATATTTTTTTCCATTATTTATTATTCTACCTTCTCCATATGTTAATTCATTTCTGCAGATATGATCATTGGATTCAGGACTAAGATAACGATACTAAATGAGATTTTAGGGAGGTTCCCTATTGAAGTACATTCTAAGATAAGGTCTGAGGTGGAATATACTATTGACTTCAGCTACAGAGAGCTAAATGCTACTGTGGTGTCCGAGGAAGAGACAGGTGCTCCAAATCATGATGCTAGATTTGGAAGGCGTCAAGCAATTACTGAAGATCTAGTAACAGACATTATATTACAAGTAAATCGAAATACACCACAGAATCCAGTGAGAACACTTATTGTTCATGATGTGATTCCTGAAGGAACAGAGTGCTACATAATAAAGATTGATATAGGAGTTACAGACCCAGGTGAAGGTCGTGATAATTTTCAGTGCAATGATGCAAGTGATGCAGAGGACTTTTTCTGTGACAATACTGTCTGCATTTTGGATGATGATGGTTAGCAGACTGTTGATACACATACACCTGTACAAACAAGTGTAAACATTTAAAAGTAGAAGGATGTAGGGATGGGAAGTGTAGACACAAGGAAGCATCCATGCACCCAAAACAGGGGATTATTACATGTGTAACCCTATAAAATGAGAGAGAGGTTACATATCTTGCATGCCATCACCCCCTGCTTTGCTGCATAGATGCTTCCTTGTTTCTACACTTTTTGGCACTTCAATTACTACATCCTAAATGAATGCACTAAAATGAAGAGCCCTCGGTGCCACATGTGCACAAATCCTTGAAAATGCATGCGCTATTTAAACGCTCATGCACGTTTTCCAAAATGGCCGACTGCATACATGGCATACAATGCAGGAAGCGGTGTATCTCCACACAATTTTTTTGACCTTTGTTGTCCGTTGAGTACATGTGATCATTTTCAGGACGAACAAACGCTCCTCTCAGAGATGAGATTTTGATTGATTAACGGAAACACACACACATACACAGACCTACCCTCGCTGCACATGCGCACCAAGGGTTAATGCACACTTGTACATACGTATATGCAAAACTGTTGGAATACTTCTTTTGTTTTAAGGTCCATTTGAAGTTGGGTATGTGAAGACGATATACACTGTCATTGAGGATGAGGGTCCAGTGGAGGTGTGTGTCAATCTTACTAAGCCAGAGGTGGATATTCAAGAGGAAATGGTTTTTGTGGAATCAGTTGATTTTCCACGTTCAGTTTACATTCCAGATGATGCTATACTAGCAAGTTAGTTACTATGCTTGTGATATATATAGTTACTTTTTTTAGTCCATATTTTCCCTCCAGCGCCAGCTACGGACTATGAAAGACAACGACGACTGCGTAGTCGTATCAGAAATATAGGCATCAATGCAACAAGAAGAGTAATCTGCTATGACCAGCCAATCTTTGATGACATGCGTTTGGAAGTGGCAGAATACTTTGGTATGACACTGATTGTTCAGGGTATGCCACCTACTACAGTCCTCACTGAAGTACGGCCAATGTATGATCAAGTTGCTATTCTGATTGTGGATGATGATGGTGAGAAATGACTAGATAGAGCTCATACCAAGTAACCATTATTAAAGAGGACTCTGAAGAAATTTCCTTACAACTAGCTAGCTATACAGCCTGAACAGGTCTGCATGTGCTTACTTTTTACTGCAGAGGCTGTGGTGGGTCTGGAGGTGACATTCTACCAGGTATCAGAGGATGTGGATGTTGTAGAAGTGTGTGCTATTATGTACAGTCCCACCATTGACTGTCCCATTAATTTTCCCTTTGATGTCCGTCTCTCAACTAGAGATAACAGTGCAGGTGAACATTGTGCATTATGATTAGTGCATGTGTGGAACTATGTAGAGTCTCTGAGTGGAATGACCTATTTATCATTTCTAAGCAGAAACGTATATGAATGTACACACATTTAGGAGATTGGTTATATTTTGCAGAGTCTCCCATGGACTACATTGGACTGTCTACAATCCTGAGTTTTCCTGCATGTGGGACAAAACAATGTGTGGATGTGACCATTGTGGATGATGAAGTGTTGGAGAATGTTGAGTCATTTGATGTCACTCTGGAGAGGACTCCTGGTCTGGATATGAGGATCACACTGGACCCAGTGGATGGAGTAATTGAGATCACAGATAATGGAGGTTTGTTCTTTAGTTCTTCAAAGAGGGAACTGTATGGCAGGCTATTAGAGATTAAGGCTTTGGTATTTACAATTTCCAGAAACAATTACTTCAACTGATCAATCATCTACGTAGCCATTATTGAGTCATTAATTACACATACCATTGTAACCAAGGATGGTTGCTAGGTGTAGGTGTTGCTTTTAGTTAGTGCATAATTATTTTCTGAAGAAGACTACACAGAATTGTAGTTAAAATGTAAGAAACATTTTTAAAAGTGTAGAGGTTATAATCACTAGGTGTGTGCTAATTAATTGGGATGACTAATAAAGCAGTCCACAATATATTAGTAAGGGAATAAACTGCAGTTTTATTTCCACAAGCCAATTGCAGATTATAGTGTATCTTTCATTCAACCTTGCAAAGAAATAAAGGACTGCCAATAATCCAAGCAAGACAGGATGTTTATATGTCTTAAATAACTATGATGTTGATGTGCTCTCTATGTTACAATGTTACGTATTGTTATTGTTGCGATACTCAAAGACCCTAGCATTTTTATTGTGTTGTCTACTGGAGCATTTTTTGTCCAACAAAGCCCCATGGATGTCCAAGAAATAATTTTTGTGCTAACATTTTATTCCCTCAAACAATTTGTACATATACTTCTCTGCTTTTGTTTCCCCAATACAGTCCTCTCACAACAGTGCTATAATCAGCCCAATTGTACAGGAGATGTAGTTTCAGGAGTGACCACAGCAAAAGAGTGCTGTGTTGGAACAGATGATGGCATGTCATTTGGAGTTAGTGGTGGATCTTGTACTGTCTCACAGTGTATAGGTAATTGAAATATGTACTTTATGGATATGCATACAAAAATTGTTATATTATAGTGTATATACATATGCGCTTCAAATAAGTGATGTTATTTTAACCCAGAATGTTGTTATCACAGTCATTATCATTACTTAAGTAATTTCACATAAAGGAATGCAACTAAGATAACAATATTTGGAGTTAAATATATACTGTCACATCAAAACTGATCCTACCTATAACTGGGCCCAGAGATGTCAACCCGGACCAGTTATGGCTGCCACAACTGGTCACAGACCATCCGTGGCTGCCATAGATGGTCTCCACAGACATCTATATGGCTGCCCTATCTGGTCTCTCCGGACCATCTATGGCTGCCACAACTGAGGTGCTCCCCAGATTCTGAGCAATGGAAAAATGTCACATGGCAAGAGGGACAATTTTGAAGCACTAAGTAAGATTAGTATGCATGAAAATACATGTGCTTAGCATACTGGCTTAATAGAAGAATGTAAGAAAGAAAAGAAAGGCAACCCTCATAATTCATGACTTACGCATATAAGACAACTAGTTCCTATTCCAGTACACAATGTGTTGTGTAGGAGGTGATTAGACAAGCCAAGGCCACAAGTTTGCAAGATACTTAGCGATCCATGTCGTGATGCCTAGTATATATGAGGTTTGATAAGTGTCAAAATTAGTGACTTGTACATTCTGGTGCAGTGGCTTATCACACCCCATAAGTAAGACATCACAACAACAATTAATGCTCCTTTACATTTTGGACAGTGTACAAGACAGTAATGTGTAATTGCCAAAGTGAATCGTGACAAGTCTTCAAAATATATTTTTAACCTTACTATGTCTTACTGATGTCTTGATTTTTAACCCCATCCTGTGCAGTCCATGGATTTGAGAATGCAAGTTATCGTATGATAGAGAGACAGCCAGACGTAGAGTCACAAGAAGACAGAGTGGTAACTACATTTAAACTCAATGTGAAGGGAACAACAAACCTTGAAATAGCATTTCTTGGAGATATTATCGCAGAACCAGTCTCAGATACAACAGGTCAGTCTTTATTACAACAGGTCAGTCTTTATTTCATGTACAGTTGAAATATTTTTTTCTTAATTCTCGATAAAAATGATTGTATAGGGTAGCTAGGTGGTGGGACAATAGAGTTAAGGAGAGGATTATTAATTTTGATGTACAAGGTCATTTATGGGATGAATATTTATAGTAAGAGTGGTATCTTGAGGTACTAGAGTAAGCGATCAATTTTCGGACCAATCTATTTTCGGATGTTTATTTCAACATCACTGAGGGACTAGAGAGTATGTAGATACCATCAATTGATAGACCTATACCACCAACTATTCCAGAAATCAGCTGGAATGAGAATGCGCTAAATTCATTCTCCAAGGACGGATGAAACTACCAATATTCGGACTTTTCAACCTGGGCACAGAATAGTTGATGAATAAGAATTGAGGTCTCCATGAAAAAAGTACTGTCTTTTGCCTATTCATCAAGCAATAGCTAGGATCTTTTTAACCTAGTCTCTACAAGCAAATGCCGTGAACTGAGAAGTGTCACACCCTCAATTTTCGAACACAGTATGAAGGTATTTTTCTGTAACACCTACTGGTTACAGTGATCTTACTAGGCGTGTACTTACTATCTGTGCTGTTTTCACCAAATTTGCTACATTTTCATATTTTTGATTTTGATAATATAAATGCTTATTAAACCCATATCTTGGACAATTGTAAGCAAGCAGAACAATTACAATTGGAGTGAATAGTATCTTCTAAAATTGTTAAAATTTTATACTGTACAAGATAATCGGTAAAAACAAAGCTTAGCATCCGTAAATTGATGGCGTGATATCTTTGTGTTCGTGGCATTTGTGTGTAATGAAACAAAATTGAAACCATCTTACCTATGGGTTATTTGATACAAAAGAAGTGGTACTTCTTTTATGTACAGTTTGAATTCTTTATCGCCAACTATACTTTGCTCAAGTCGAAAAGTCCGAATATTGGTATGGATTTTTGTACGACATGTATTTTCATTGGCTCGCTACATGCACAAGAAGAGGACTATTTTCATAACTGCCACATACACTGAAAGCAACAGTCCTAGTAATGCAGTGGCTGCCGTACAGAGCACTGAGCGCTTGTTACCTGTGAGGGCGGGGCTCAGAATGAATGCATGCGATAAATTGATTTCTGATCTGTTTTCGGTTTCACGACTTTTGACACCCTATCGTGCAATTTAAAGCCAACCACTGTGTTTAGCAACGTCTATTTGCCCCAGATCACTTCTTAGAATTTATGTAGTGAGCTTATAGGAACACTGCTAGCCAACCTAATACAATTCGCACGTGCTTTTCCCAACTCAGTTCTATTCGCTGTGTCTAGAGTCACGGCCCGGGATCGTTAAAAATTACTCAAGAGTACCGGTGCCAGTCTCTAGTTTTAGCTACAAGTGGATTCCTTTGCGATGACGCGCATGCGTGTAGCACAATGCAAGCACTTCACCGATTATCAAAAGAGTATTGCTGTGGTGACTTGGTTGTATTTGTAGTCTCCAAGCCATTCTGAAAGATTTCATTGAATCTTGGCTAAGTTAAAATACTGCTAAGTGGGCAAAGAAGGAAAAGTAAGCCAGACTTTGAGTAGATCTAGCATCCTTGTGGGAGTCTTCATGATGTACCATACATGCATGCATGCATTCATGCAGGTTTATTCAAAGAGACACGATTATGTTATCGAAGGTAGAGGTCAGGCTGTTAAATTCTGTCCACTGTATGTTTGGTTTTGCTAGAGTAGCCGGATTGAAGTGCAGTTTTAGTGCACATATGTACTAGGGGTGTATTGAAGGACCAGCTCAACAGATTTCGCTACTGGCTTGTAGAAAAGTACTACATGCAGTATATCTGTGGGGGATTGCAGGTTGCGAAGGGTTGCGTGAAGAAGAGATTTAGAGCTAGAAGTCAGTTTCTCAAATAATCTTAAGACCAACGAATGGAAGTATCTGGCCCCTTAAATACTATACTGACAGGATGCCGAGACAGACAGTAGCACTTCAGTGCTAATAATTAGTGGTTAATCCTGGAAACAAAAGTATATATTATGTAGTACTTAACTACTAATACTACCACTTACCAACCTATACTTCCAAGATTGACATTAATTACTAAATTGGTGGTCAATAATTGTAGGTAGTTAGAGGCCACTAATTACTACACCCATTCTGCTTCCAAGACTAATGACCACAACACTAGTGCTACACTCACCATGAAGGAATCACAGTAAACATCAAGAGAGGAACCACACCAGGGTTAACTTAACCATTTTTACAGTGTGTGATACATTATAATGTTATGCATGTAGTTCCACCCATTATAGTCAGTGAATAGTAAGTATTGATGTAGCAGCTCTTTGATTATTAAACTCACTCTACAGATGAGAGAGACTTCGAACCTCTTTCTCTAAGAAACCAAATAGTCACTAATGACAATTCTATAGAGGTTCAGCTGCACAGTAGAAATGATGCCATCACTCTGGAGTATAATGATACTGTCATTCTGAAGTTTACTGTTGATAATGAATTTGATGAAGATATTCAGCGGATTGAGGCTGCAGGAGAGTATATTAGAGACACTGCTAGAGTTGATATTGATGACAATGATCGTAAGTAACTTGTACTGCTATGTTTATTTGACTATCCACCACATCTGGTATATACATACAAATGTGCATAACATGTACAGCATTATTGTACCTACTGTCCATTGTACAGAACTGAATATAAATTTTCAACTACGTGTAGTCGCTGTCATGGAGGGTGACCAAGGAGAGACAATCACTGTATATTTAAGGGAGGTAGAGAATTCATTCACTCTAACTCTCTACCCAGTCACCATCACAGAGGCAAGAAATCCAGATAATTATAATGTGAGTGCTTTCGTCGCAGATGTATCTGAAGGTGAACAAGCTACGCCAGGTAAAGGAGTTGTACCTAGCCAAAAGTATATGTTAGCAATTACTAGGAAATTTGTGGAATCTGGAAGATATAATTACTAGTGGAATGCTAGGCATTGTTGGCGAGCAGGAGAGTGTGCACGCAAAATTAGAAGCACGTGGTATGTACAGTGCCCGTCACAAATATATATAGAAAAATCATCCATTTAGACCACTAGGAGGGCTCGCTCACTTTCCAATTATATGTAAAAGATTTCTAATGTTAGTGGCCACTTTTAGCATTTCAAATATTATTATTATTAACTTTAGCACTTTTACCAATAAATGTCAATGCAAAAAATAGTAAATAGTGCAATACTCAAGAATTCCACTCATCTCAAATCCTTATGTATTGTGTCAGTCTCACTCTTCGGAGAAGAGAGAGCCTTGTAGTAGAGGACTTGTTTCCACATTTGCAGGAATACTTAACAATTTTGGCCTGCATTTCATCATCGTAGTAGCTCTGCTAAACGTTTTTTACACAGCCTTATTTGCGGCTGCTACAACTTCTTCTGTAGCTTCTGGAAGAAATAGAGAATCTCCTTTCTGTCTTCTGTTTCTCTGTGAACGAATGATATCTTTCCCACATGACATCAAAATGATGTTCTGCCAAATGATTTCGTGGAGATTAATTTAGCCTTCCAATTATAATTTAGTTGCATGCTAACATTAGTAGTCTTACAACAAAAATGAATGCACTATAGTGCAGAACCCTCAGCGCCACCACGTGGTAAATACTACAAGTGTAAAAAAAATTTCATTAAAATGTTAAAGGTAGTGCCAAAAATTAAAGGAACAAGATTGGAGTGGTGCACAGTGAACCCACGAAATAAAATGTAGGGAGGCGTTACGCATGTTGTTGTTGTTGCATGCAATTATCCCTTGTCTGCATACATGAATTGTAATTCATCTTTGTGGTAGCATGAATTCTGAACTCCAAACTATATATGAGTTTAACTGAAGAAGAAGAAGAAGAAGAAGAATATGAAGAAGACGAAGAAGAAAATGATGATGAACAAACGTTCAGTTTGGTAGAATTCCACTGGTAATTGAACTTGGGATCAGTGACCGGAAATCCAGTGCACTAACCACTGAGCCAACTTTCTAGATAAAAGACAGTGTCCTCACTCCCCTGTGTTGGGCTGGTGTAGAAATATTTTCCATTGCAGAGCAGAATATGATGTGTACTGCCAATTAAGGAGTGTTGTTCATTTGCCCTTGTAGATAAAGACTTTAATACTACATCCATTACGATCACAATACCTGCTGGAACTAAAGGAGATTATGAAATAAATAATACGTTTTTCTTGAATGATGAGGTTGATGAGATTGTCCAGAGCTTTGCCCTTGTTGGAGTGCTAGGAGATGATGTTCCAGAAGATTTTGCTTGTTTCCAGAGAACACGAAATGATAGGCAATGCTTTGGAAGAACTGGTGCAACTACTATTAAAATTGAGGATAATGATGGTAAGGCTTTGTAATATGTATTTTGTATTCTAGGCTATAGGAGAAGCATTTCAGAAAGTGAGATGATGCGTTAGTCAAGTGGTTGGGGAGTTGATTGCAAAGCAGCAAGCTACATGTAGGTCCCTTGTGTTGATTGTTGAAAAAACAGTAGGTTCTGTAGTGATACAACAGTATTTGTTTACCATAGGAGAAGGAATAGGGAGGCTCAGGGGAGCCTGTGCCCCCCCCCCCCAAATATTTTAGGAGGGGGTCTAGCTCATCATACTTTATGCCATCCAATGGACAGTAATGGTCAATAGACAAATTTGGTTTGGTTTGGCTCCCCAATATTTTTTCCACTATTTATTATTCTACCTTCTCCATATGTTAATTCATTTCTGCAGATATGATCATTGGATTCAGGAATAGGATAACGATACTAAATGAGATTTTAGGGAATTTCCCTATTGAAGTACATTCTAAGATAGTGTCTGAGGTGGAATATACTATTGACTTCATCTACAGAGAGCTAAATGCTACTGTGGTGTCTGAAGCGGAGATAGGTGCTCCAAATCATGATGCTAGATTTGGAAGGCGTCAACCAATCACTGAAGATCTAGTAACAGACCGTATATTGGAAAAAAATCGAATCACACCACAGGTTCCACTGACAACACTTATTGTTCCTGATGTGATTCCTGAAGGAACAGAGTGCTTCGTAATAAATATTGATATAAGAGATACAGACCCAGGTGAAGGTCGTGATAATTTTGAGTGCAATGATGCAAGTGACGCAGAGGACTTTTTCTGTGACAATACTGTCTGCATTTTGGATTATGATGGTTAGCAGACTGCTGATACACATACACCTGTACAAACAAGTGTAAACATTTAAAAGTAGCAGGATGTAGGGATGGGAAGTGTAGACACAAGGAAGTGTCCGTACACCCAAAACAGGGGATTACTACATGTTAGCCCTAGCCCTAGCCCTATAAAATGAGAGAGAGGTTACATATCTTGCATGCCATCACCCCCTGCTTTGCTGCATAGATGCTTCCTTGTTTCTACACTTTTTGGCACTTCAATTACTACATCCTAAATGAATGCACTAAAATGAAGAGCCCTCGGTGCCACACGTGCGCAAATCCTTAAAAATGCACGCGCTATTGAAACGCTCATGCGTGGTTTCCAAAATGGCTGACTGCATACATGGCATACAATGCAGGAAGCGGTGTATCTCTGCAATGGAGAGAAATCCACACAATTTTTTTGACCTTTGTTGTCCGTTGAGTACATGTGATCATATTCAGGATGAACACACGCTCCTCTCAGAGATGAGATCTTGATTAACGGAAGCACACACACACACACACACACCTCCACTAATATGCAAAACTGTTGGAATACTTCTTTTGTTTTAAGATCCATTTGAAGTTGGGTATGTGAAGATGATATACACTGTCATTGAGGATGAGGGTCCAGTGAGGGTGTGTGTCAATCTTACTAAGCCTGAGGTGGATATTCTTGAGGAAATGGTTTTTGTGGAATCAGTTGATTTTCCACATTCAGTCTCAGTTCATTTCCAGAAACAATTACTTCAACTGAGCAATCATCTACGTAGCCATTATTGAGTCATTAATTACACATACCATTGTAACCAAGGATGGTTGCTAGGTGTAGGTGTTGCTTTTAGTTAGTGCATAATTATTTTCTGAAGAAGACTATACAGAATTGTAGTTGAAACATTTTTAAAAGTGTAGAGGTTATAATCATTAGGTGTGTGCTAATTAATTGGGATGACTAAAAAAGCAGTCCACAATATATGAGTAAGGGAATAAACTGCAGTTTTATTTCCATAAGCCAATTGCAAATTATAGTGTATCTTTTATACAACCTTGCATAGAAATGGAAGACTGCCGATAATCCAAATGAGACAGGATGTTTGTATGTCTTAAATAACGATAATGTTGATGTGGTGTGGCCCTGCTCTCTATGTCACAATGCTATTACTCAAAGACCCTAGCATTTTTTATTATGTTGCCTACTGGACCATTTTTTTATCCAACAAAGCCCCATGGATATCCCAGAAATAATTTTTGTGCTAACATTTTATTCCCTCAAACAATTTGTACATATACTTCTCTGTATTTGTTTCCCCAATACAGTCCTCTCACAACCACAATGCTATAATCAGCCCAACTGTGTAGGAGATGTAGTTTCAGGACCGACTACAGCAGAAGAGTGCTGTGTTGGAACAGATGATGGGATGTCATTTGGAGTTGGATCTTGTACTGTCTCACAGTGTATAGGTAATTGAAATATGTATGGATATGCATACAAAGTATGCACTTTAGTTATTTTAACCCAGAATGTTGTTATCTCAGTCATTATTATTACTTGAGTAATTACATGTAAAAGGAATGCAACTAAGATAACAATATTTGGGGTTAAAATACCACTATCGGCTTTTCCAGTATACGTGTTTATTGTCAGTTCCCAAGTATAGAGCTGCCCTTCTCCTTGCTACATTACAGCCACGAGGCAGTTTTGTAGCTATACACTAAACTGCCAAGTAGCTATAAAGTATCCAATTCTCTTACACACTCCTGAGGTTTTACATGCACTCATTCACTCATGTGGGCAGTGAAATACACTACTACGGATATAGTGCCTTTGATTTCTGGGGTTTCTGTGGTTCTTGTTGTACTGCTAAAAAATTTACATGGCCATGAGACTATGAGGCAGCAAACTGTAAGTGGTTCATATCATAGATTCAGTAGACTGTAGGGAGGTCACTGACACGCCCATCATCCTCAAAATGGTTCAGATCTTTTTTCAGATGCCTACGAGTGTTTTTATACACAATAAACCTCTCAAAGTAGGTAAAATACACTGCTCCAATGATATACAGAAAATTGCTAAACCGCCGATTTCTCCATCTTCCTCTTCTTCTACTACTACACTTTGTGATGCAGTGAAAAACCAGTGAAACAAGTGTAAAACATTTTCATTAAATGCTGAAGGATGTAGGAATGGCAGTGCCAAAAACCACAGAAACTAGGGTGGTATAATTTATATGCCACAAGACAAAAGATTCGGTGAAGAAGGTCACCGATCACCGAAAGTACTAGGGAAGTATTATTCTTATTTGACTGGTGTTTTTGCGCATGGCTACCTCCGAGCCTCTACCTCAGAGACCCACGCGCAAGTCTCGGAGACTGCGAGGACAGGAGCCGCAGCAGGCCACTCCGGAGAAAGTGGTCGGGAGCGTCGCCACGCCCCCCTTCGGGGGGCTCTCCCCTTGCGGGGACCACACCCCTCCCTACATCTCTTTTTAATATGGGGGAAATGAATAGGCTTGGCCTAGAGGGTAAGCCTGCTCCGCAACCACAATATACTCTGCTTTCATTGCCGAAAAAACGGCTCCCACTGTAGGACTCGAATCTATGTTCAACCATTGACTGGACGGAATGCATTACCACTCTGCCAAGGGGGAGGCCTGAGGGATTTATGGTTCAAATCCTAGGGAGTATGCTGTGGTGATCGAAACAAGTCGATAACTTATAAGCGGCAGGATAGAAATATTGGGGAAATGAATAGGCTGGGCCTAAAGGTATAAGCCTGCTTTGCAACCACAACATACTCTGCTTTCATTGCCGAAAAAATGGCTCCCACTGTAAGACTCAAACCTACATTCAACCGTTGACCGGACTCTTTTTAATATGGGGTTACGCATGGTATTATTGTTGTATGCCATAATCATGTCTTGTGGCATATATACCGAACTAGTTTCTCTGGTTTTTGGCACTGCTATTCCTACATCCTTCAGCATTTTAATGAAAATGTTTTTAGAATTTATCAGAGAATCGGTAGATTCTCTATGTAGGGATGGCGCCGACAGGACACACCCATTTTCCAAAATAGAATGGCTCAGAACTACCAAACGCGGCAGTTACAAACCCTTTTAGACACATACACGTACTCTACGAGTGATTCTGTACTTGCTAAGAACCTTAAAGTACGTAAAATACACAGCTACAATGACTGAGTAAGATTAGTATGCATAAAAATACATGTGCCTAATAGAAGAAAGCAAGAAAGAAAAGAAAGTCAACCCGCCCAGCATGTCATAATTCATGACTTACGCATATAAGACAACTAGTTCCTATTCCAGTACACAATGTGTTGTGTAGGAGATAATTAGATAAGCAAAGGCCACAAGTTTGCAAGATACTTAGCGATCCATGTCGTGATGCCTAGTATGTATGAGGTGTGATAAGTGTCAAAATTAGTGACTTGTACATTCTGGTGCAGTGGCTTATCACACACCATAAGTAAGACATCACAACAACAATTAATGCTCCTTTACATTTTGGACAGTGTACAAGACAATAATGTGTAATTGCCAAAGTGAATCGTGACAAGTCTTCAAAATATATTTTTAACCTTACTGTGTCTTACTGATGTCTTGATTTTTAACCCCATCCTGTGCAGTCCATGGATTTGAGAATGCACGCTATCGTATGATAGAGAGACAGCCAGAGGCAGTGTCACAAGATGACAGAGTGGTAACTACATTTAAACTCAATGTGAAGGGAACAACAAACCTTGAAATAGCATTTCTTGGAGATATTGTTGCAGAACCAGGCTCAGATACAACAGGTCAGTCTTTATTTCATGTACAGTTGAAATATTATATTATTCATAATTCTCGATAAAAATGATTGTATAGGGTAGCTAGGTGGTGGGATAATAGAGTTAAGGAGAGGATTATTTGATGTACAAGGTCATTTATGGGATGAATATTATAGATTATGTAAGAGAGTGGTATCTTGAGGTAGAGTAAGCGATCAATTTTCGGACCAATCTAATTTCGGACACTTATTTCAACGTCACTGAGGGACTAGAGAGTGTGTAGATACCATCAATTGATAGACCAATACCACCAACTATTCTATTACTTTTATCCGAGTTCTACAGCCGGAATGAGAATGCGCTAAATTCATTCTCCAAGGACGTATGAAACTACCAATATTTACACTTCGGACTTGGACACAGAATAGTTGACGAAAAAGAATTGAGGTCTCCATGAAAAAAGTACTCTCTTTTGCCTATTCATCAAGCAATAGCTAGGATCTTTTCGACCTAGTCTCTACAAGCAAACGCCGTGAACTGAGAAGTGTCACGCCCTCAATTTTTGAACACAGTATGAAGATATTTTTCTGTAACACCTACTGCATACTTCTTGTTACAGTGATCTTACTAGGCGTGTACTTACTATCTGTGCTGTTTTTACCAAATTTGCTAGATTTTCATATTTTGGATTTTGATAATATAAATGCTTATTAAACCCATATCTCGGACAATCATAAGCAAGCAGTACAATTACAATTGGAGTGAATAGTATCTTTGAAAATTGTATTTTAATTTATACTGTACGAGATAATCGGTAAAAACAAAGCTAAGCCTCCGTAAATTGATGACGTGATGTCTTTGTGTTCGTGGCATTTGTGTGTAATGAAACAAAATCGAAACCATCCTACCTATGGGTTATTTGATACAAAAGAAGTGGTACTTCTTTTTATGCACAGTTTGAATTCTTTATCGCCAACTATACTTTGCTCAAGTCGAAAAGTCCAAATATTGGTAGAGTAAACTATGGATTTCGTACGACATGTATTTTCGAATTTTCATTGGCTCGCTACGTGCACAAGAAGAGGACTATTCTCATTACTGCCACATACACTGAAAGCAACATCCCTAGTAATGCAGTGGCTGCTGTACAGAGCACTGAGTGCTTGTTACCTGTGAGGGCGGGGCTCAGAACGAATGCGTGCGATAAATTGATTTCTGATCTTTTTTTGGTTTCATGACTTTTGACACCCTATCCTGCAATTTAAAGCCAACCACCGTGTTTAGCAACGTCTATTTGCCCCAGAGCACCTCTTAGAATGTATGCAGTGAGCTTATAGGAACACTGCTATATAGCCAACCTAATACAACACTTATAGGAACACTGCTAGCCAACCTAAGCACGCGCTTTTTGCTGACACAGTTCTATTCGCTGTGTAGTCACGGCCCGGGATCGTTAAAAATTGCTCAAGAGTACCGGTGCCAGTCTCTAGTTTTAGCTACGAGTGGATTCCTCTGCGATGACGTGCATGCGTGTAGCACAACGCAATCACTTCACCGATTATCAAAAGAGTATTGCTGTGGTGACTTGGTTGTATTTGTAGTCTCCAAGCCATTCTGGAAGATTTCATTGAATCTTGGCTAAGTAAAAATACAGCTAAGTGGGCAAAGAAGGAAAGGTAAGCCAGACTTTGAGTAGATCTAGCATCCTTGTCATGATATACCATACATGCATGCATGCATGCATTCATGTAGGTTTATTCAAAGAGACACGAATTATGTTATTGAAGGTAGAGGTCTGGCTGTTAAATTCTGTCCACTGTATGTTTGGTTTTGCTAGAGTAGCCGGATTGAAGTGCAGTGTTAGTGCACAGGGGTGTATTGAAGGACCAGCTCAACAGATTTCGCTACTGGCTTGTAGAAAAGTACTACATGCAGTATATCTGTGGGGGATTGCGGGTTGCGAAGGGTTGCGTGAAGAAGAGATTTAGAGCTAGAAGTCAGTTTCTCAAATAATCTTAAGACCAACGAATGGAAGTATCTGGCCCCTTAAATACTATAGCCACTAATTACTACATCCATTCTGCTTCCAAGACTAATGACCACAACACTAGTGCTACACACACAATGAAGGAATCACAGTAAACATCAAGAGAGGAACCACACCAGGGTTAACTTAACCATTTTTACAGTGTGTGGTACATTATAATGTTATGCATGTAGCTCCACCCATTATAGTCAGTGAATAGTAAGTATTGATGTAGCAGCTCTTTGATTATTAAACTCACTCTACAGATGAGAGAGACTTCGAACGTCTTTCTCTAAGAAACCAAATAGTCACTAATGACGATTCTATAGAGGTTCAGCTGCGCAGTAGAAATGATGCCATCACTCTGGAGTATAATGATACTGTCATTCTGAAGTTTATTGTTGATGATGATTTTGAAGAAGACATTCAGCGGATTGAGGATGCAGGAGAGTATATTAGATACACTGCTAGAGTTGATATTGATGACAATGATCGTAAGTAACTTGTACTGCTATGTTTAGACTATCCACCACATCTGGTATATACATACAAATGTGCATAACATGTACAATTCAATGGCATTATTGTACCTACTGTCCACTGTACAGAACTGAATATAAATTTTCGACTAAGGGAAGTCGCTGTCACGGAGGGTGCCCAAGGAGAGACAATCACTGTGCAGTTAAGAGAGGTAGAGAATTCATTCACTCTAACTCTCTACCCAGTCACCATCACAGAGGCAATAGATCCAAATCGTTTTAATGTGAGTGGTTTTGTCGCAGATGTATCTGACGATGCACAAGCTACACCAGGTAAGGGAGTTGTACCTATCCAAAAGTATATGTTAGCAATTACTAGGAAATATGTAGAATCTGGAAGATATAATTACTAGTGGAATGCTACGCATTGTTGGTGAGCAGGAGAGTGTGCAAGCAAAATTAGAAGCATGTGGTATGTACAATGCCCATATATATATAGAAAAATCACCCATTCAGACCACTAAGAGGGCTCGCTCACTTGCCAATTATGTGTAAAAAGATTTCTAATGTTAGTGGCTATTTTAGCATTTCAAATATAATTATTATTAACTTTAGCACTTTTACCAATAAATGACAATGCAAAAAATGGCAATACTCAAGAATTCCACTCATCTCAAATCTTTTATGTGTTGTGTCAGTCTCGCTCTTCAGAGAAGAGAGAGCCTTGTAGTAGAGGACTTGTTTCCACATTTGCAGGAATAAATAACAATTTTGGCCTGCATTTCATCTTTGTAGTATATAGCTCTGCTAAACGTTTTTTACACAGCCTTTTTGTGGCTGCTCCAACTTCTTCTGTAGCTTCTGGAAGAAATGGAGAATCTTCTGTCTCTCTGTGAACCTATGATATTATTCCCACATGGTACCAAAATGATGTCCTGATAAATGATTTCGTGGAGATTAATTTAGCCTTCCAAATATAATTTAGTTGCATGCTAACATTAGTAGTCTTACAGCAAAAACGAATGCACTAAAGTGCAGAACCCTCAGCGCCACCACGTGGTAAATACTAAAAGTGTAAAAAATGTTAAATGTAGTGCCAAAAATTAAAGGAACAAGATTAGAGTGGTGCACAGTGAACCCACGAAATAAAATGTAGGGAGGTGTTACGCATATTGTTATTGTTGCATGCAATTATCCCTTGTCTGCATACATGAATTGTAATTCATCTTTGTGGTAGCATGAATTCTGAACTCCAAACTATATATGAGTTTAACTGAAGAAGAAGAAGAAGAAGAAGAAGAAGAAGAAGAAGAAGAAGAAGAAGAAGAAGAAGAAGAAGAAGAAGAAGAAGAAGAAGAAGAAGAAGAAGAAGAAGAAGAAGAAGAAGAAGAAGAAGAAGAAGAAGAAGAAGAAGAAGAAGAAGAAGAAGAAGAAGAAGAGGAAAATGATGATGATGAACAAACGTTCAGTTTGGTAGAATTCCACTGGTAATTGAACTTGGGATCAGTGACCGGAAATCCAGTGCACTAACCACTGAGCCAACTTTCTAGATAAAAGACAGTGTCCTCACTCCCCTGTGTTGGGCTGGTGTAGAAATATTTTCCATTGCAGAGCAGAATATGATGTGTACTGCCAATTAAGGAGTGTTGTTCATTTGCCCTTGTAGATAAAGACTTTAATACTACATCCATTACGATCACAATACCTGCTGGAACTAAAGGAGATTATGAAATAAATAATACGTTTTTCTTGAATGATGAGGTTGATGAGATTGTCCAGAGCTTTGCCCTTGTTGGAGTGCTAGGAGATGATGTTCCAGAAGATTTTGCTTGTTTCCAGAGAACACGAAATGATAGGCAATGCTTTGGAAGAACTGGTGCAACTACTATTAAAATTGAGGATAATGATGGTAAGGCTTTGTAATATGTATTTTGTATTCTAGGCTATAGGAGAAGCATTTCAGAAAGTGAGATGATGCGTTAGTCAAGTGGTTGGGGAGTTGATTGCAAAGCAGCAAGCTACATGTAGGTCCCTTGTGTTGATTGTTGAAAAAACAGTAGGTTCTGTAGTGATACAACAGTATTTGTTTATCATAGGAGAAGGAATAGCGAGGCTCAGGGGAGCCTGTGCCCCCCCCCCCAATATTTTAGGAGGGGGGTCTAGCTCATCATACTTTATGCCATCCAATAAACAGTAATGCCAATAAACAAATTTGGTTTGGTTTGGCCCCCCCAATATTTATTCCACTATTTATTATTCCACCTTCTCCATATGTTAATTCATTTCTGCAGATATGATCATTGGATTCAGGACTAAGATAACGTTACTGAATGAGGCTTCAGGGAATTTCCCTATTGAAGTACATTCTAAGATAAAGTCTGAGGTGGAATATACTATTCACTTCACCTACAGAGAGCTAAATGCTACTGTGGTGTCCGAGGCAGAGATAGGTGCTCCAAACCATGATGCTAGATTTGGAAGGCGTCAACCAATCACTGAAGATCTAGTAATAGACCGTATATTGGAAAAAAATCAAACCACACCACAGGTTCCACTGACAACATTTATTTTTCCTGATGTGATTCCTGAAGGAACAGAGTGCTACGTAATAAATATTGATATAAGAGTTACAGACCCAGGTGAAGGTCGTGATAATTTTGAGTGCAATGATGCAAGTGACGCAGAGGACTTTTTCTGTTACAATACTGTCTGCATTTTGGATAATGATGGTTAGCAGACTGTTGATACACATACACCTGTACAAACAAGTGTAACATTTAAAAGTAGAAGGATGTAGGGATGGGAAGTGTAGACACAAGGAAGTATCCATGCACCAAATACAGAGGATTATTACATGTGTAACCCTATAAAATGAGAGAGAGGTTACATATCTTGCATGCCATCATCACCTGTTTTGCTGCATAGATGCTTCCTTGTTTCTACACTTTTTGGCACTTCAATTACTACATCCTAAATGAATGCACTAAAATGTAGAGCCCTTAGTGCCACATGTGCGCAAATCCAAGTACATGTGATCGTTTTCAGGACGAATAAATGCTCCTCTCAGAGATGAGATCTTGATTAACAGAAACACACACACACACACACATACACACACACACACACACACACACACACACACACACACACACACACACACACACACACACACACACACACACACACACACACACACACAGACCTACCCTCGCTGTGCATGTGCACCGAGGGTTAATGAACACTTGTACATATATGCAAAACTGTTGGAATACTTCTTTTATTTTAAGATCCATTTGAAGTTGGGTATGTGAAGACAATATACACTGTCATTGAGGATGAGGGTCCAGTGGAGGTGTGTGTCAATCTTACTAAGCCTGAGGAGGATATTCTTGAGGAAATGGTTTTTGTGGAATCAGTTGATTTTCCACGTTCAGTCTACATTCCAGATGATGCTACACTAGCAAGTTAGTTACTATGCTTGTGATATATATGATTACTTTTTTAGTCCATATTTTCCCTCCAGCACCAGCTACGGACTATGAAAGACAACGACGGCTGCGTAGTCGTATCAGAGATATAGGCATCAATGCAACAAGAAGAGTAATCTGCTATGACCAGCCAATCTTTGATGACATGCGTTTGGAAGTGGCAGAATACTTTGGTATGACACTGATTGTTCAGGGTATACCACCTACTACAGTCCCCACTCAAGTTCGGCCAATGTATGATCAAGTTGCTATCCTGATTCTGGATGATGATGGTGAGAAAAAACTTGAAAGGCACATAACCAACCATATAATTCTCTGAGGAAATGTAGCTATCATTACAAATCACAACTTGTTATTTAGTTAGGCACAGGCCTGTAATTTAACCTGCAGACCACACCCACAATATACTAGGTGAATGCAGTGCGATTGGTCAATATGAATGTAAAATTAGAACTCATGTAAAACATTATGGTGTGTAATTTCATAAATAGATTATAGAAAGCTTGACCCATTAGAACAACAAGGTGGGCTTACTTTGCTCACAATTATGCATATGTGTGCTGAGTAAGTAGTTTAACTAGAGCTATATATGTACAAGTAAATAAAAAATTTAGGAAATTTGAAGTGTAATATAGGAATTGCATAAAAATGAACAGAGACAAGATTGGGACACAGACATGCTATGTACATCAACATACCTTGTAGTACATTGATGTATATAGCATGTCTGTGTCCCAATCTTGTCTCTGTTCATTTTTATGCAATTCCTATATTACACTTTAAATTTCCTAAATTTTTTATTTACTTGTCTCTTGTCATTTTTTTACTATTGTAAGCAATAATTCTCCCTAGCATGTCCTCTCCATATCCATAAACATCTGACCAAGTATTGAACTACTGTATAAATGCGTGATTAGTACTGAGGGCGTGGTTTGGTTGCAAGCAGCAGCTGCGTAGCTACCCTTTGGTCTATAAGCAAACCTGCTAGCAACGTACTATCAGTCACCAGCGCTTTAGCTTGGTGGTATATAGTATCGCGGTAGAATAGCGTGCCGTTTCTCCAGCAGACGGTATATAAGCATAGGTACTATATGGTATCTATGATATAAGCTTACCGAGGTACATACGTAGAGGCAGAGCCAACACACTGTACGCGTGTGCAGTGTTCTGACGGTGAGAGTAGCACAAGAATCGTCAACACATCTCTGTTTTGCTTATGTAGTACTAAGTGCTAGTTGCTATACAAATCGTCAACACGTTCTCTATCAGCCAGTTCACTCCATGCCTAGTTGTTACGCGCTAGTTGCTAAGCTTTTGCGCATGCGCGGCTGGTGTAAATGACGTCATTAATAGGTCTTGTCTCATTACGTAATCGTTTTATTGTATGACGCAAGCTAACTGTATACGTATGTACTATGCACGTATGAAATTACGTAATCGCTATATACATGTACATGTATTGCATTGAGAGGAGTGTTAACATCATTATTACAAGAATCACAAGGGTTAATAACATATGCTTTTGTCATGTTGCTATTAGCGATGATATCTCTACACATGCTAACTTTCATGTTGATGGTTACCATGGTTGCTGAGTTTTGCTCATTAGTTATCCTCATTCATAATACATTGCTGGGAGAGATAACATCAGTAGTACAAGAACTACAAGGGTTAACAATATTATACCTCTATTCCCCAGTTCGTAATGATACATTTCCACATGCAAAGATTCAACTTCATTGACTTTATAGTTATTGAGTTATGCTTCTTCAAGAAGAAGAATAATAAGAAGAAGATGGAAAACATGGCAAAAATGTGAAAAGCACTTTTTAAGTTATTACACACATTTTACATCACAACACATCCAATTTTTGAATACTAGTTATATTTCACACATTTTTTACCTTGATATCATTAAAAGTGAAATCAACCTCAAATTGAAAGCGAAAATGAAGAATATCCTTATATATAGTTTTCAATGGGGATAGACCATAGCAATCCCTATATACACAGTACTACCGTACTGTGTGATACCAGAATAAGCCGATGCTATAGTTTTCCCTTAGCTATATAAGTTAGTTCTGTAGTAGGTGTGTGTATCTTTGTGCATGATTAAGAGTGTATGCATGCATTAGCCATTTAATGTAGATGTGCATGTTGAATGTGTGACATATAGCTATAGGCTCTGAGTGTCCATATATATATATACTATCAGGTGGGCAAATATTAAGTTCAGGACAGTATGCCATGATATGTCATAGGAAAAGGAACAGGGGGGCCAGGGGGCTTGTGCCCCTGAATATCTACAACTCTCACTTGAGTTCACCCTCTATTATGCATGCGTATGAAACATGCAATGCATTTTGTTGACCAGGGATCACACAGCAAGGGAAAAGAGCCATTTCATGTACATATCAAATTGAATACTTTTGCCCATTTTGTGGTAGGTCGTTTGAACTGAATTAGAAGTAAAGAACAATCAATTTCTGTATGTCATTGTGGCAATATATTTACACACTTTGAGGGTCTTAGCTGGTACAGAAACATTCATAGACTATGTGTACAGGTTTAACTGCTGCATTTGGGAGTTCTGATCTGTTTTATTTGTTTGTAAGGCACATTGGTGGCATCCCTATACATAATTAAATAGTCTACCGACTCTCTGAATATGTGAAACAAAGCCAAACTTATTAATAGCAGACTAAATTAATTTTATTTAAAGTGTTCTGGACCTGTTACTTAATGTGTCAGAGTACATTGTTTGTCTTTCACTTTTACTTCAGAGGCCGTTGTGGGTCTGGAGAGGACATTTTACAGTGTTCCAGAGGATGTGGGTGTGGTAGAAGTGTGTGCTATTGTGTACAGCCCCAACATTGTCTGTCCCATTAATTTTCCCTTTGATGTCAGTCTCTCAACTAGTGACAATACAGCAGGTATCTGATACAAGTATATACAAGAAATGGCAAAATGTTTACTTACATATTCACAGAGGAACCTATGGACTACATTGGACTCTCAATGGACTTGAGTTTTGCTGCATGTGAAACAAGACAGTGTGTAAATATTATCATTGTGGATGACTCGGTGGAAGAGCAAGTAGAGGAATTTGATGTTACTCTGGAGAAGACCATAGGCCTGAACTCCAGGATTAGTCTAGGTCCAGTGGATGCAAGGGTTCTCATACATGATGATGACGGTAAATCAACATTGTACTAAGAATAAATTGTTAGCTATAAGAAAATATATGGTATAAAGTTAAAGATGAGCATGAAGTGATAGTGGTAATTAACCTATTGGATTTCCTGAGAGCTATAACCCCTCAAAAAGTAAGCCTCCAAGAGAGCATTTATCTCAGGTGTACAGGCTTACTTTGGTGTCCAACAAAGCCCCATGGATATCCCAGAAATAATTTTCGTGATAACATTTTATTCCCTCAAACAATTTGTACATATACTTCTCTGTATTTGTTTCTCCAATACAGCCCTCCCACAACAGTGCTATAATCAGCCCAACTGTGCAGGAGATGTAGTTTCAGGACCTACCACAGCAGAAGAGTGCTGTGTTGGAACAGATGATGGCATGTCATTTGGAGTTAGTGGTGGGACTTGTACTGTCTCACAGTGTATAGGTAATTGAAATATGTACTTTATGGATATGCATACAAAGTATGCACTTTAGTTATTTTAACCCAGAATGTTGTTATCTATTACTTGAGTAATTACACATAAAAGGAATGCAACTAAGATAACAATATTCGGGGTTAAAATACCACTATCGGCTTTTCCAGTATAGGTATTTATTGTCAGTTCCCAAGTATAGAGCTGCCCTTCTCCTTGCTACATTACAGCCACGAGGCAGTTTTGTAGCTATACACTAAACTGCCAAGTAGCTATAAAGTATCCAATTCTCTTACACACTCCTGAGGTTTTACATACATTGATTCACTCCTGTGGGCTGTGAGATACACTACTACAGATATAGTGCCTTTGATTTTTGGGGTTCTGTGGTACAAAAGCCTTGTTGTACTGCTGAAAAATTGATATGGCCATGAGACTATGAGGCAGTGAACTGTAAGTGGTTCATATCATAGATTCAGTAGACTGTAGGGAGGTCACTGACACGCCCATCATCCTCAAAATGGTTCAGATCTCTCGAATGGAACAGTTATAAGCTTTTTCAGATGCCTACGAGTGTTTCTATACACAATAAACCTCTCAAAGTAGGTAAAATACACTGCTCCAATGATATACAGAAAATTGCTAAACCGCTGATTTCTCCATCTTCCTCTTCTTCTACTACTACACTTTGTGATGCAGTGAAAAACCAGTGAAACAAGTGTAAAACATTTTCATTAAATGCTGAAGGATGTAGGAATGGTAGTGCCAAAAACCACAGAAACTAGGGTGGTATATATGCCACAAGACAAAAGATCATGGCATACAACAATAATACCATGCGTAACCCCTCCCTACATCTCTTTTTAATATGGGGAAAATGAATAGGCTTTGGCCTAGAGGGTAAGCCTGCTCCGCAACCACAACATACTCTGCTTTCATCACCGAAAAAACGGCTCCCACTGTAGGACTCGAACCTATGTTCAACCATTGACCGGACGGAACGCATTACCACTCTGCCAAGGGGGAGGCCTGAGGGATTTACAGTTCAAATCCTAGGGAGTATGCTGTGGTGATCGAAACAAGTCGATAACTTATAAGCGGCAGGATAGAAATATTGGGGAAATGAATAGGCTGGGCCTAGAGGGTATAAGCCTGCTCCGCAACCACAACATACTCTGCTTTCATCGCTGAAAAAACGGCTCTCACTGTAAGACTCGAACCTATATTCAACCGTTGACCGGACTCTTTTTTAATATGGGGTTACACATGGTATTATTACCCCGCGGCTGCACATGCGCAGAGCGGGGTTAAGCAATCGGTTCTGTCTGTCTGTCTATCTGTCTGTCTGTCTGTCTGTCTGTCGTCAAAAAAATATTGAAATCCGTCCTCTGCGCACATTATACGGCTTTAAAGAACATTGGAATAAGAGAAAAACGTATTTACTTCCCTTCCTGGGCGCTGGTTTCGTCCACATGGCTCTTTCTCGGGAGTGCAAAAATTAGTGAAGTTTGCCCCGCCTACCGTAATTGCAAATTACGTACAAATACGGATGGAATGCACGGATGTCTTTAAAATTACGGAGAGCATGCACGGGGTAGCCGTTCCGCCTATATACCTTATACAGTCAGTATAACGTGGTAGTTTATTTGTGCAGAAAGAAGCCCTCTCTGAGCAACCGAACTCGCCGTGGGGTACGTATTTTTCGAATACTCTAGTTGTATGCCGTAATCATGTCTTGTGCATATATACCGTCCTAGTTTCTCTGGTTTTTGGCACTGCTATTCCTACATCCTTCAGCATTTTAATGAAAATGTTTTTAGAATTTATCAGAATCGGTAGACTCCCTATGTAGGGATGGCACCGACAGGACATGCCCATTTTCCAAAATATAATGGCTCAGAACTCCCAAACGCGGCAGTTACAAACACTTTTAGACACATACACGTACTCTACGAGTGATTCTGTACTCGCTAAGAACCTTAAAGTATGTAAAATACACAGCTACAATGACTGAGTAAGATTAGTATGCATGAAAAGACATGTGCCTAGCATACTGGCCTAATAGAAGAAAGTAAGAAAGAAAAGAAAGGAAACCTGCCCAGCGTGTCATAATTCATGACTTACACATATAAGACAACTAGTTCCTATTCCAGTACACAATGTGTTGTGTAGGAGGTGATTAAACAAGCCAAGGCCACAAATTTGCAAGATACTTAGTGATCCATGTCATGATGCCTCGTATGTATGAGGTGTGATAAGTGTCAAAATTAGTGACTTGTACATTCTGGTGCAGTGGCTTTGTCACGCGGTCGATGGTCCCCCGCCAAAATTGGTCCCCCGCCAAAATTGGTCCCCCCGGAACATCTACGGCAGCCGTGATTGGTCCCCCCCTGCCACGCATGGTCCCCTCACATGAAACACTACATGTGTTAGTATTCCGACGGGATATGGTCTCCCAGCAGTTCATCAGTGTGTTTTCTACGGCAGGCCATAACTTACATGCCCGATCAATGGTGTAGGCCAACTGTGCTTGCTCCCTGTTCCGCGCATTGTGCGCTACAGTAGCGATACCCGTATACCACGCATTGAGACTTAGGGGATATATCAGCGACACTACAGCTAAGTTCGAATATTAGCTACACTATAGATAGTGGCTAAGAGTCAGTGCACCACTATAACTTGTTCGAGACTCACTGATATCGGTGCAGCTAAGGCAAGACCAGGATAGTAAGGGGGACCGTCAGTGGCAAGAGGGGACCATCTGAGGCACCATACGTAGTTCTAGGGGGACCATATTTTCTGCCGTGGATGGTCCGGGGGGACCAAGTTTTCTGCCGTGGACGTTCCGGACCGATTTTGGGGGGGACCAATTATCGTATGACAGCTTATCACACCCCATAAGTAAGACATCACAACAACAATTAATGTTCCTTTACATTTTGGACAGTGTACAAGACATCCTTCATGACGGTAAATCAACATTGTACTAGAATAAATTGTTAGCTATAAGAAAATATATGGTATAAAGTTAAAG
The DNA here is from genome assembly GCA_963970385.1 of Theonella swinhoei. Classification (NCBI taxonomy): domain Eukaryota; kingdom Metazoa; phylum Porifera; class Demospongiae; order Tetractinellida; family Theonellidae; genus Theonella; species Theonella swinhoei. The sequence continues at coordinate 548,996 of OZ019952.1, read as the reverse complement.
ATGAGCAAGAAGTGATAGTGGTAATTAACCTATTGGATTTCCTGAGAGCTACAACTCCTCAAAAATTAAGCCTCCAAGAGAGCATTTAACTCAGGTGTATGGGCTTACTTTGGTGTCTCCAAAACAAGAAGTAAAGATAGATTTAGTTCTTCATATCTCTTCAGGGCCGGCGGAGATGGTGGGGCAGGTAGGGCATTTGCCCTACCACATTTTGGTGGCTCATGACGTGGCTACGATATTTATCAGAGATAAAAAGTGAAGTGCACTCGGGCAGTCACGCAACTGTTGCAATGTACCGTCACCTAATTTCGCTTCACACCCCGTGGCCACGTAATGCCGTTTGGGTGTGGTTAAATCTCGGGTGCATTGAAGAGTGAGCATGTGCAAGTGCACGCTCACATGTCTAACGTCATTGCACAGCTGCTGGATATGCATATGTAGAGGGGTCTGGGGACGAGGCTGGTAAATCTGCTTGTCTAAATATGACTGACATAATAGCCATAGAGCAGGGGTGGCAAAACATGCGCGTCCTTTAGTCAGCACTGCACTGGTGTGTGTGTGTGTGTGTGTGCATGTGTGTATGTGTCTGTGTTTGTGTATATATATGTACGTAGAATTCCTTTCTTTACTACTTCTTTCTTTCTTTTTTCTAAGTAGTGCTCTATGCACGTGATTGTTCATATATACCTACATGTGTGCATGTCACCAATTAGTGGGCATGATTGAATGCCAACTAAAGACTGGGGTAATGTGGGTCTTCTACCATAATTGTTAATTTGTTTTTGTACTTATTTGTATTTTGAAAAAGTTTTTGCTTCTTGTTCATTATACATTTACACCCAGTTTTGTACATGTCCTGCACTTTTCAAAGAAAACCTAGTTTAGCAGTACTACTTGGTCTAGTGTATTAGATCAGTTGTTGTAGGTTACCTGTACATTATTTCTATGGATATTATGGTGTTTGCACACAGTTCAGACTGGATTTCAAGCAAATGAGACTACTCTGCTAGAGGGTAGGTCAGGAATGGTGTGCCTCAATACAGTGGGAACAGTGTTCGGTGATACTGTTATCAATGTCACACTTATTGAAGGCAGCGCAGGAGCAGATGGTGAGGTTTTTGGTTTCAGTACAATGTACTTGTAGGCTAATATACAAGCACAATGTCCATGTCATGTATCAGTTGTACATGCATGTCAGTAAGACATGCATGTAGAAAGAAAAATATATGTAGATCTACTGATATGTTGAAAGAAAGGGTGTGTAGATTATTTATGAAAATTGCAAATTGACCTCTACGATACTTTCTTTGCAGATTTAACTTTGAATACCCAGCAAGTGACTATTACTGCTGTTAACCCTGAGCCTTGCATTAGCTTCACTGCTGTAGCTGATGATCTGGGACTGGAGGGCCAGGAAATGTTGACTCTGAGCCTGAGTGGTCCATCTAATGTCATATTTCAGAATATTTCACTTACTGTCATCATTGATGATGGTGATGGTATGTATCTCCATGGGCAAACCCCTTTAATCAGGACACTCTCCAAGAATATGTGATGCCATATGTATTGTAAGCATATATGTAACTACAATAAGGAATCGCCATTCAGACCCTATCACAACATGCATAAGTGTAGTATTTCATACATTCAATACAGTCCCGAGATTCATAATTCCAATGTGTGTAACTTTGCATGCGGTCAATATCCATATGTTTCATAGCTACAGATACACAGAACAATAGATGTACAATCGCAATCATGTCTATACAATATCTTGTAATGACTATATTATCTGTACTCTCCCCCCCCCCCCCCCCCCCCCCCCACGCTATATACATGTATCTATAGTTGTAGTGTTTGAATTCAGTGATAGAGATATAGATGGTCCTGAGAAAACTGGTGTTATCAATGTACGTGTGGTACAAAGTGTTGCAACTGCTGTTCCAATCACTCTGACAATCACTCCCACTGAATACTCTGATGAATTTGGATTTGATGTTCCAGTCTTTAATCCCAACAGTCCCAACATTGCTACTCGTACGTATGTGTGCTTCCTTCCTTTATATTATGTGAGGTGTCTTCTAAGGCATTTGGCTCACTGTACATATGACCACCAATTGCCGATGCTTGTAACTATCAATTATCAGAGATACGTGCATGCAGAGGAGGCCCTGCTGATTATTGCATATAATCACTCATACAGCTGGTGTGGATTACATCACTGATGTTACAACCGTGGTGGTTCCTGCTGGAAACGGCCCAACTGAAGCTCCTATACCCATACTTGATGATGAGATTAAGGAGAATTTCGAGCAATACTTTGTTGGAGTTCTAAGCATCAGTGGAGATTCTGCAGGAGCTCAGATAGGAGCCACAAATGCTACATTACTTATTATTGTAGATGATGAAAGTAAGTGTACATATAGTGCAAGGTTTAATTTGAGGGATTCCCTGGGAAATTAAGGTTTTTGGGTGGTTTTGTCAAACTCTTAAACTCGCTTCTCCCCTCCAAGTTTCTACATTCAGGTCTGTGTGCTGTTATATATTATGTAGTACTAGGACAGCTAATTGAGTAGTATTATTGGCAAGCGGGAGCGAGCCAACCTACATGTGTCAATGGGCCAATTTTCTATATCTCTGTGACTCGCACTGTATATACCATAATGTTATACATGAGTTCTATTTTTACGTGCTCACTATTGTGAACTGGTCTGAATGTCCGAACATTGGATCGCTCACACTCGCCATTAATGTTAAGTAGTAATGATTGTGATGATATGTACAAGTAAAATACTGATCCATCAGTGATTATATCCCACTGTCAGTTCATCCTTTCATTCAATCCTGACATCTATGAACTATTACACTTTATGTGCACACAATAGATTTATGTCTACATATGTTCTGGTGCACGTATTTACTAGAATCGGGTTTCTCTATATAGATTTGGTTATTCAATTTGTGGAGTCAAGTCATAATGTGGAAGAAGGTGACACAGACTTCACATACAACCTGATCCTCAATAAATCTCGCGAGTCGGAGGAGACCTACACACTTAGAATTGGAGGGATTAGCAATACAGCAGGAGATGAGGACTTTTCTATTCCATCTTCATCTGTTGTCTTCCCTCCTATTGCATCAACTATAAATGTTCCTGTGACTATTATTGGTGACACGAGAGTTGAGTTGACTGAGCAGTTCAGTGTGAGTGTTAGTAAACCAGGATTCTTTCCAACAGCTTCAGTTAATGCAGTTGCAACCATCAACATAAGGGATAATGATGGTGAGTTTATAGCTGTATGGAGCAAGTTGTGTTAGTTACATATATATATTATGTATTAAAAGTTAATGTTGAGGTAGGGTAGTGACAAAATCACAGAAACAAGGTGCAGCATTCAGGTAAAGGCAGAGATGATGGCGTGTAACAATAACACATGTATATAACTGCATTTTAGTAATTGCAGATGTGGGTATAAACTTATAATCTCAAGAGTCAGGGATCAGTTGTACTGTTCTCCCTCTCATCTAACAGGTCCTGTAGCAATTTTTGTAAATGATACACTGACTGACGATCTTCTGATAACTGTTCCCATATATGACAATCCAAATATACTACCAGGAGATCCTTTATCCTCACTCTGTTACGAGGTTCGTGGTGAGTCTAACCATTTCTTCAATCTCATCTCTGATGGGTGTACCTCTGTTAATGCTTACTATGAGAGGGCTGAGACTAACAGCTCTAACATTGATCTCAATGTTGTCACTCAAATTGGTGTGACAGCTGTTGGAAGCAGTGGTGTTTGCACAAATATCACAGTTAATCTTGAAGGAAATTGTGAAACTTTGGTAAACGGTGGGCCTCCAGCCAGTGGTCCTGTTGATGGAATTCATGTGAAACGATATGCAAGCTCATCACGAGTACGGATTTCTGTTCCCAACTGTGGTGACACTACGCTAGTCATGTGGGTGTTCTGTAAGAGTGGTCAAATCCAAGATCCTACAACATTAGCTTATTACCCCATCAACTTCATCCGATATGTGGTCATGCGTGGGGTTAGCCTCAATGAGAAATCTCATGGACTAATTGGTAACTATTGTATATTATACAAGTTGTGTATCTTCAAACATTAAATATCTGCTATCCATGTACTTTCCAGGCCAGTTCTGGAATGTGCCTGTAACAGTGATACCACACAATGGGGAATTTGATGGTGTACAGAGAACTGATGACTATGTCATCACTGTCGACCACCCTGACTCTCCTCCAAGAAGCTTCGTGGGACTGAGGTATCCTCTGACCTGGGAGCATGAGTACAGGGTGTGCTACTATGTTGGCAACCCCCAGGCTGGTCCACTGAGAGAAATATCTGACCCCAATGATTCAGTCATTGAAGGAGTATACAGTGACTACAAAGTAGATTCATTGTTTTCTACCGACTACATCTACAGCCACTTTACCAAATGTGGATGAACAGCTCCTTAGCTCTGTACTGCTTTCAAGACAAAAATGTTACTTTAAATTTTGAAACTTGATAGTATATACGTATAAACAAATACCTTCATGACTTGTATTTTTCCCTTCACATGATTGAATATATAGTTACTCATGAGTCACAGCAAGCAAAATTGTTATTGCTACAATTGTATGTATACAAAAACATTAGCAAATGATTTCCCTGACGTGTTGATGTTTCCCCATCCATAAACTGTACAAGAGTAAAAACATTTTCATTAAAATGCTGAAGGGTGTAAGGAATAGCAGTACCAAAAATCAGAGGGCACCAGTTAACTCACTTATTGCAGTATGCATGCAGCAAGACAGGAGATTATAGCATGCAATAATAAGACCTTGCATAACCCCACCTTACATTTTTAGTGTGGGGTTACGCATGGTATTATTGTTGCATTCCATAAAATAGATCCCATAAAACACCCTTCGTGTAACTTCTGATGCGTTCAACGAGCTAAACGGGAGGAGTCTGGTCGAGATAAGCTGTGTGCTGTCATATTTGAACCACCATCTGGAAGAGCACCACGATCATTCACTCTCACTATTACCACTGAAGATGGCACTGCAGGTAAGTCTGTAGTGTGCAGTACTACACTATATGCAGTGATCTTGATTTATATCCCATATCCAGAGTCCCCTGATGACTATATGGGTGTGAGTACTCAGCCCCTGCAGTTCAACCAGGGAGATGTGAGAAGCTGTCACACTATCACTATCAACCAAGACGACATTTGTGAAAATGTACCAAATGAGAATTTCTTCTCCAATCTGGCCTATGGTAGTGGTATACAGCCAATCTTTCTGATCAGAGAACGTGCTCAAGTTATCATTGACGATGATATGGAACCAGAGTGCAGTAAGTGGACATATTCAACTCGACTTCTCACATGTCACTGTGCACCATTTTCCTACCAGATCCAATTGTTGTTGGGTATGAGTTGACAGTGTACACTACATCAGAGGGGGAGGGGGAGGTACAACTGTGTGCCATTGTCCACAACCCACCCTCTGGGGGAGTACCTCGACCATTTGTCATATCATCAACCACACGAAATGGATCAGCATGTAGGTCACAGGGTACATCCGTCATGTATATTGTGTGACATTAAAACTATTATTTAAGTGGCTGGTATTGATTATGAGGCTACCAGTGTACAATTGGAGTTTGCTCGTGGCTCCATGAGACAGTGCCATACTGTCACCATTATCCCTGACGAGGTGTGTGAATTAACACCCGAGGAGTTCTTTGCCGACTTGGTTCTGGTTAGCGGCAGTCCAATCATCAATATTAACTCTTCTATCACACAAATTATCATTGATGACACAGATGAAACCGACTGCAGTGAGTCAAACCTCTACAATTAACTTAACTATTACATGCAAATTTAATCTAAAATGAACTTTATGTTGTTAGATATTCGTGTTGGGTATGAGGAGACACACTTCACTACACCTGAGGGCAACGTGTTGGTAATGTTGTGTGCCATCATCTATGAACCATCTAGTGGAGTGACCCCTCGATCCTTCAACCTATCATACATGACAGAGGATTACACTGCTGGTAGGTACTGTGTGTATACATTGCAGAAGTCTATGTCACTATATATAAACCACTGTCACAGTGGTCGTGTGTAGTTATAAATACAATGTCCACAAATTCCACAGATAGAGAAAAATGTCCACAAATTCCACAAATAAATGCCCACAATGTGTCCACAGACTAAAACATTATTTTTCCTTAGTGCTAATGTCAAGCTCATGCAGTAACCTTTATATGAATCTCTATATTGCTCACACAACCTACTAATCATGACTCCCTGAAATGAAAACACCTTGATTAGGGACAGCAGCATTTTTGTCAGCAGGTCATCCAGGGGATAGAGAGCTCTGTGACATGGGAACTAGAGAGGAGACCATGCTACTTTGTTGGTAATGGACAGGCTGGACGGCTGGTTGAAGTGACCCCTCCTGATCCAAATGACCCTGTCATTGAAGGGAAATATAGTGACTACATAGTGGGGTCACTGTTTGCTACCGACTACACATATAGCCACTTCAATGACAGCATGTGTTCAACAGTCATTGCGAATCGTGAGCTCCACCGAGCCTTTCTCCCTATTTGTTACGTCATGAGTATTTCATTTCCCTGACACATTGATGAATTCTTTCCCCAACCGAGTTGTTCGTGGTCACGCATGCGTGTTAGTAAATATGCTGTAATGCGAGGGGGCTGGGATGAAACACGCACAAATTAAAGCTACGTAAATTCTACATGCGCTCTTACACTGATATAAAGCCAAGATATTCCCATTTGTGGGACTGTCTAGTTATCCTCGACGGCGTCTTCTACAGGATGCTGCAGAATATTTTCGTGGCCATAGTTATGACGGGCCTTCTCCTCGCCCCAGGAGGTAATATTATTCACTACTAAACTCATCTATTAGCGTTCACCTAGGCCTAGTACCTCAACTACATGGGTCTTTATAGCCAGAAATCTGAGTGACCCTGCAGTTCAGTAGCTAATGTAGTTATCTTAAGCTTAACAGTACTGCAGTTATAAGAGGGAACAAGGGGACAGACTTTTGTTGGTGATTGTGGCTCAGTGTCTGGTGTGCTGGTTTGCTGGTCATTAGACCTGGGTTTGACTCCAGATGGAATTTGTATTTCTCATTCCCTCTTGATCTCCTTGGCCTGTGTAAGTTGACATCAAGCTACATTAATATTGTTACCAGGTCAACTAAGAATATTTAATAATGCAGTTATCTTCTGATGGACACTCAAATATGCCAGGACAATTCCTTTACTTACTTTATTTATAATTTCTCTAGTGTATCTTTCATACAACATTACAAAGAAAGGGACTGCCAATAATCCAAACAAGACAGGATGTTTATGTGTGTATAACGATGATGTTGATGTGGTGTGGCCCTGTTCTCTGTGTCACAATACTCTGTAATGTTATTGTTGCCATACTCAAAGACCCTAGCATTTTCATGTAGTATTATGTTGCTTACTGGACCCCCATACCCACGCATCATTTCATTCCTAACTGTATAGACGCATGCATGTGAAGTGCATTTCCGCATGTAGTAAGATTGTCATTAACCCTCGGCGCGCATGCGCAGCGAGGGTTACGGTACTTGGGTCTGTCTGTGTGTGTGTGTGTGTGTGTGTGTGTGTGTGTGTGTGTGTGTGTGTGTGTGTGTGTGTGTGTGTGTGTGTGTGTGTGTGTGTGTGTGTCTGTTAAGTCAAATCTCACCTCTGGAGCGTCTGTTCGTCCTGAAAATACTGTCACGTACTCAGCGGGCAACGGAGGTCAAAAAATTTGTGGGGTTTTCTTTGAAACCGCTCCGTTCAAGAGTTATGGCGTGAAACGCAAGCGAAAGAGCCAATATGCTAATTAGATCTAGCCTACTCTGGCTTACCAGCGATCAGGTATTCCTGTTCGATGTACAGCGAAGCACCAGCGGTTACTGCATGAGGGAGTACAAGCATGCGTACTGCTCTGGTCAAAGCTATAGCGCTTCCAGCAGTGTACAGAGCCAACCTTGAGTGTCAATGGCACGTGCCTTTTCAGCATTCGCGCACGCGCGTTATAGATTTGCGCACGCGTGAACGCCGAGGGTTCTGCACTTTAGTGCATTCATTTTTCTATATGATTACAATATAAGATATGACTATATATTGTCCTAATTCCTACTCCCAAACATTTTTGTCCAAGGTAACAAAGCCCAATATCACAGAAATAATTTTTGTGATAACATATTTCCTCAGTACTTCTATGTATTTGTTTCTCCAATACAGTCCTCTCACAACAGTGCTATAATCAGCCCAACTGTGCAGGAGATGTAGTTTCAGGACCGACCACAGCAGAAGAGTGCTGTGTTGGAACAGATGATGGCATGTCATTTGGAGTTAGTGGTGGATATTGTACTGTCTCACAGTGTATAGGTAATTGAAATATGTACTTTATGGATATGCATACAAAAATTGTTATATAGTGTATATATATACATATGCACTTCAAATAAGTGATGTTATTTAACCCAGAATGTTGTTATCTCAGTCATTATCATTACTTGAGTAATTTCACATAAAAGGAATGCAACTAAGATAACAATATTTGGGGTTAAAATAACATTTTCCCAGTGTATGTATTGTGATGTCAAAACTGGTCCTACCTATAACTGGGCCCAGAGGACTATTTATGGCCCCTCAAATGGTTATAGTTATAGTTGCATATATGGTTATAGTTATAGTTGCATAAATGGTCCCCCGGACCAGTTTTGGCGGCCATAAATGGCCCCCACAGAACATCTATGGCTGCCATATCTGGTCTCTCCGGACCATCTATGGCTACCACTGTCGGAGGAACAGTGGACCCTCCCCCCGGACTGGTGAACTCCCGGTCCACCAATCCTAGGACAGGTGGACTCCCCCCTGAACAGGTGGACCCCATTGCTTGCATGGCTCCATATACACTTTTTGTCAATAGTGCAGTGCGTAAGCGCATTTAAACCCAGCACGAAACCTTAGCCCCTAGCCCTAGCCCCTAGCCCCTAGCCCCTAGCCCTAGCCCTACCTAGAGAAGTCACAAGACCCGCTGACCATCCATCTGGGCCCCTAGCAAGCGATCCATAACCTAGCAGATGGGGGTCCACCTGTTCAGGGGGAGGTTCACTCATCCTAGAATAGGTGGACCCCCTAGGTCCACCAGGGTGGACTGGGGGTCCACCAGTCCTAGGACAGGTGGACCTGGGGTCCACCATTCCTACAACTGGTGGACCGGGGGTCAGGGTCCACCTATACTGCAACACCACAACTGGTACTCCCCAGATTCTCATCTGACTAAGCAATGGAAAAATGTCGCGTAGCAAGAGGGACAATTTTGAAGCACTGAGTAAGATTAGTATGCATGTCATAAATTATTCATGACTTACGCATGTAAGACAACTAGTTCCTATTCCAGTTCACAATGTGTTGTGTAGGAGGTGATTATAGGCTAAAAGTATAGCCCAAAAGTTTGCAAGACACTTAGCTATCCATGTTGTGGTGCCTAGTATACGTAAGTATGAGGTGTGATAAGTGTCAAAATAAGTGACTTGTAGCTACATTCTGGTGCAGTGACACCCCATAAGTAAGACATCACAACAACAATTAATGCTCCTTACATTTTGGACAGTGTACAAGACAGTAATGTGTAATTGCCAAAGTGAATGGTGACAAGTTATACTGATGTCTTGATTTTTAACCCCATCCTGTACAGTCCATGGATTTGAGAATGCAAGTTATGCTGCGAGAGAGAGAGAGGATGAGGAAGAGGCAGAAGGGCAAGACAGAGTGGATACTACATTTAAACTCAATGTGAAGGGAAACACAACCATTGCAGCTCTAAGAGATCTAGGTCTTATTGGACGTATTACCCTTTGATGTGTGTCTCTCAACTAGAGATGGCAGTGCAGGTAAACATTGTGCATTATGATTAGTGCATATATGTGGAACTATATAAAGTCTTTGAGTAGAATGCATAGGCCATTCTAAAGCAGAAATGTATGTAAATGTATACATATTTACATAAGTCACTCTTTTAATTGTATTGGGACATTAGTTATATTTTGCAGAGTCTCCCATGGACTACATTGGACTGTCTACAATCCTAAATTTCCCTGCATGTGAGACAAAACAATGTGTGGATGTGACTATTGTGGATGATGAAGTGTTGGAGAATGTTGAGTCATATCATGTCACTCTGGAGAGGACCCTTGGTCTGGATATGAGGATCACACTAGACCCAGTGGAGGGAGTGGTTGAGATCACAGATGATGGTGAAGAAACGTTTAGTCAGGAGATTGTAGATGGGGCATCTGATGGAAACATAGCTTTCATTGCATTACCAGCCATCCAACTGCCTGTTACACATTACATGAGCAAAACTATATATTACATGTGAAACTAATATACATGCTCATGGTTTTAGTGCATATGCTTTGTTACTATGTATGTAATTACATGAATATGCATCCATAGTGGCAGCATTTATCTCCCTCGCCTCCTCTCCCTCCTCATCCATTGTGGCTGGAGACACTGTCATTCTCAACTGCTCTGTCACTCTGCCTCCTGGAGTAACTGATACTCCAAACATCCAATGGGAGGGACCTGGAGTAACCCCTACTCCAGCTAACCCCACTACTAATGGACAGGAGGTGTCCAGTGCCCTCACACTCAGAAATATATCAACATCTCAGGCTGGACAGTACACCTGTACTGCCACCCTCACTGGAGCTAGACTAGTCATGGCCTCTGTCAATGTTACTGTTAAAAGTACGTAAGACTATACTAGTTTGTTTTGTTATACTTTTATATATATGTCCTCTTCCCCTTCAGTCCCAGTCCCCATCTCTGTCAGTAATACTGGTACTGTATATGCTGGCACTCTGCTCAGTCTGACATGTGATTACACTCTGAGTCCATCAGTGGACACTAGTCCTAACATAGTAGTGGCATGGATGGTGAATGGTAGAGCAGTAGACACAACTCCAGGTCGGTGAGTAAGCATATATGCACAATAGAATAGCATGCTCTTCTTCCTAACGCCAGTCGTCCATGGCCATCTCTACACTACATCCATTCCTTTTCAGATTCATTATTTCAGCTTCGTTTGAGTGGACTTCTGAGTAGTACCTGTAATGAATTTGTGGTAAGGCTATCATCTTAAAACAGTTTGATAGTTAGCTACTTGTTGACATTCCAATAGATTACTGACAGACTGAACAAGTTGGATGACATTACAGATGCAGTACTGGATGCACTGACTGACTCGTGCACTGAGTGTGGCATCACCAATAGCATCATTGTTAAACCATCGTTTATCTGTTATCCCAAGTCCTACACATATGTAACGTATCGTGCCACCCTGGAAGGTACCTCAGAGACAGACAGTGGCTCACTCATCTCTCTGCTGGAGAAGTGGGTGAGTGGAAGAACCAGCTTCTCTGTGATTGGAATACTGATGACAGTGGATCCTGAATGTCCAGTGGCTATTTCATCTCTCAGTGAGGGGGAATGCTTACAAATTAAACCTACTCCTACAACTAGTACCACTCTTCCTACAACTAGCGACAGAACCACCTCCAGTCCTCAGAGCCCCTCTACCACTAGTAGCACTATGGATACCACTGACAGCACAACCTCCTCCCGTCCCCAGAGCTCCTCTGACAACACTGCTGCCATTATTGGCCATTGTTTTTATCATTGCTATTGTAATAGTAATTGCCATAATAGGAATAATCACTTTCAAATTAAGGAGTCATGGAGCTATCAAGAAAGCTGAAGAGTGAGTCGATGAAAATGCAGCAGCATATATGACCCTTGTATAAACTTCCCACTATTTGGTGTGTTTTTCGCATTTGATTCTTTCCTCACAGACATGAGATGGCATCAATGGATTCCCCAGCAGTGAAGGAGGTTGCCATAACTACCACCCCTAATGAGGCCTATGAGCAGATGCAGCCAGGAGGGGGCAAGGAGACAGAAGAGACCCCTCAGTATGATGACTATGAGAAGATGCAGCAGGGAGGGGATGAAAAGACTCCCCAGTATGAGCTGGTCTGTAGTCCTACCGAATGTCCCTCCATCACTCGACACCCCCTACCTGCTGTACCCTCTCCTCCAAATGCCCCTACAGAGAGTGTGGATGAGGCAGAGGAGCAGGCTGTGTATGAGCCAATTCCTGGAGACAAGTGAAATACACACACTGACTATAATACTAATGTTGATGACATTATAGTAGATTTGCTACATTGAATTTTGTCTGTGTATTGAACTTTGTAAAAATGTGTTTATATTTTGACTACATATTGCTGCTATACAAGCCCCATTGATGGTATATAGCTCATAACCTACACGTGCAATATGTGATATTCTAGCTGACAACACTGCTATTATGCTACCTCCTGACTCATTGGCCATATACACTTTCAGTGCCGTAACTATAGTTCATACGAAATCATTACTATACGACTTGTTTGCGGTGCACGCATGCGTGTTAGTACGTATGTATGTTCCGCACGGATGTCCGTAACCTGTCTGCTGCCGGTTGATCAAAAGCCCGATGCTTGACGTAAATTTTTGCGATCCGGTTGATCAACCGGACTTACCAGATGCGCAACCGATTTTATACGCAGGTGTGTACTGTTGACCTGATAGTAATGCTCAACCAAACATGCAAGGCAGACTGAAGATCAGAAATGTTGAGAACGTAAGGACCACTGACATGAGCATGAGGTAGATAGCTACATGTATTATAAGTCCTCTAAAAGACATCTCATAGTACGTTCGAATCTACGTAAGCTTCATAGTATGCTATAAGACTACATGTACCTCATCTCTTCTAACTAATGGCTACGTGACTATATATGGGCCTTATTCCTTTTCTTATTCCCACAGATGGTAGATCAAATCTAGCTGGAAGCAACTCTTCTTGACGAAATGACGAAAAGCCTTGTCGTTGTTCTCGAGCTCCTAGCCTTTTAGATAGATCTAGTCTACAATTTTCTGTGCTAGTGAGGTCCTTATGGTGGGACTCCATGTGAGCTTGGCATCACGAGGGAATGCAGGTAGTCTGGAATGCAGCCTCACTCGTTACCGTTCACTCTGTCATCAACTATGAATATGCGCGCGCCGATTGATCAATATACGCTGTAATGAGCGTGGGGTTGCGATGAAACACGCGCAGAGAAAAGCTGCGTACATGCGCTCTTACACTGATATAAAGCCAAGATATTCCGATTTGTGGAACTGCCTAGTTATCCTCGACGGCGTCTTCTACAGGATGCTGCAGAATATTTTCGTGGCCATAGTTATGACGGGCCTTCTCCTCGCCCCAGGAGGTAATATTACTCACTACTAAACTCATCTACTGGCGTTCACCTAGGCCTAGTACCTCAACTACATGGGTCTTTATAGCCTGAAATCTGAGTGACCCTGCAGTTTTCGTATTTTATTAGCTAATGCAGTTATCTTAAGCGTGACAGTACTGCAGTTATAAGAGGGAACAAGGGGACAGACTTTTGTTGGTGATTGTGGCTCAGTGTCTGGTGTGCTAGTTTGCTGGTCATTAGACCTGGGTTCGACTCCAGACAGAAGTTTCTCCTTCTCATTCCCTCTTGATCTCCTTGGCCTGTGTAAGTTGACATCAAGCTACATTTTTACCAGGTCAACTAAGAATAATAATGCAGTTATCTGCCAATGGGCACTCAAATATGCCAGGACAATTCCTTTACAATTATAATTTCTATAGCATATCTTTCATACAACCTTGCAAAGAAAGGAAGGACTGCCAATAATCCAAGCAAGATTGTTTGTCATTTTGTAATGTAAGATTGTTTGTCATTTTGTAATGTAATGTTGTCTACTACAGCTGAAGCCCCCCTCCCCTCTCCCCCTAGTGTCTATACCCTTGATTGAACATCATTCCATCATAATTGTATAGGCACACGTGAAGTGCATTTTCCGCATGCCTAGAGTAGTAAGATTGCTATACAAATCAAGATATGATTACTGCCTAATTATTCCTACTCACAAACATTTCTTGTCCAACAAAGCCCAATGGATAGGCTAATTACAGAAATAATTTTTGTGATAACATTTTATTCCCTCAGACACTATTAGTACTTCTCTGCATTTGTTTCTCCAATACAGTCCTCTCACAACAGTGCTATAATCAGCCCAACTGTGCAGGAGATGTAGTTTCAGGATCGACCACAGCAGAAGAGTGCTGTGTTGGAACAGATGATGGCATGTCATTTGGAGTTAGTGGTGGGACTTGTACTGTTTCACAGTGTATAGGTAATTGAAATATATACTTTATGGGTATGCATACAAAGTGTTATATAGTGTATGCATATGTACTTCAAATAAGAGATGTTATTTTAACCCAGAATGTTGTTATCTCAGTCATTATCATTACTTGAGTAATTTCACATAAAAGGAATGCAACTAAGATAACAATATTTGGGGTTAAAATAACATTGCTTGTCCAGTGTATTCTCGCGCTAAAACTGGTCCTACCTATAACTGGGCCTGGAGGACCATTTATGGCACCCACAAATGGGCCGGGACCAGTTATAGTCACCATATATGGTCCCCCTGGACCAGTTGTGGCAGCAGTTATATTTGCCATAAATGGTCCCCCTGGACAAGTTGTGGTAGCAGTTATATTTGCCATAAATGGTCCCCCCTGGACCATCCGTGGCTGCCACAACTGGTAAAAGATGTTTTTGGCTTACTGATGTCTTGATTTTTAACCCCATCCCGTACAGTCCATGGATTTGAGAATGCACATTATGCTGCAAGAGAGAGAGAGGAAGAGGAAGAGGCAGAAGGGCAAGACAGAGTGGATACTACATTTAAACTTAATGTGAAGGGAACAACAAACTTTGGATCTCTAGCACTTATTGGACGTATTACCTCAGAAGCAGGCCCAGATACAGGTTAGTCTTTACTACATGTATATTACATAGATTTTGTAAAGTAATTCCATTCACAGACCACTTTGGGATGAATATTGTAGATTGTGTAAAGGAGTAGTATTTTGAGGTAGTAGAATGTAGACTTTGAAAGGACATCAATCAGGTTACAGAGAGCCAAGTGCCCGAGGAACTTTTGGTGATGGGTTAATAGTCAAATTGCTTAAATGTCTCCTCACATCTTGGAATTATGTAATTGTTGCATAACATCTTGTTTTGTATAGACTGCACTTGTAGCTAAGTTAGGGCAAATAAAAAGGCTTTTACTCTTTTTAGTAGTAGTAATTTTATTTTATGAGGCAAAAGAATGATAAATTGAGTTAAGGCCTATCCCCTAGGCTACACCAATTCAGTCTTGGGCTCTTCATATGTTGGTAAAAGTATGTGTGTGTGTCTCTGTCTCTGTGTATCTGTGTGTGTGCACATGTGTGTGTGTATGTGGTTCCTATTATAGTCGGTGAATAGTTAGTGGCAGTATTGTTGTAGTAGCTATTTGATAATTAAACTCACTCTATAGAGACAACAGACTTCCAGCCTTTTTCTACAACTGACCAAATGATAAATGCTGCCAATGATATAGCCATTCAGCTGTTCAGTAGAAATGATGACATCACTCTGGAGTATAATGATACTGTCATTCTGAGGTTTACTGTTAATCCTGGAATTGCTGGCCTAATTCAGCAGCTTAGGGCTGCAGGAGAGTATATTAGGGACACTGCTATTGTGGATATTATTGACAATGATCGTAAGTAACTTGAACTGCTAAGTTTATTGACTACACACCTGGTATATGCTTACAAAGTGCAGAACATGTATAATCCAATGCCATTAGTGTACCTACTGTCCATTTTACAGTACTGAATATCAATTTTCGAGAAACAGATTATGTTGTCAATGAAGGTGACAAAGAAGGTTTAATCGTTTTGCGATTGAGAGAGACACAGAACTCATTCACTGTGACTCTACACCCAGTCACCATTACAGAGGCAAGAGATCCAACTGGCATTAATGTGAGTTTATTCGTCACACCCGTTCCTGCAGATGCCCAAGCTACACCAGGTAAGGGAGTTGTACCTAGCAAAAAGTAGAAAGAAATTTGTGGGATGGAGAAGCATGTGTAGAATGATTTTCTTCAGAAGTAAGTCAGACTCAAAGTAATAAGAAAAAGAGCAATATAGACAGACTTCCACTGGGAATTGATCAGTGACTGGAAATCCACTGCACTAAACACTGAGCCACAATTCCTATAAAAGACGGTCTTCTCATCCCTTTTAATTGTTCCGTGTTGGCATACAGAGATGTAGGAAGTTTTTTCATTGCACAGCAGGATGTGATGTTTTCATTGCAGAGTGATGTGTACTGCCCATTAAAGAATGCTGTTCATTTGCCCTTGTAGGTGCTGACTTTAATACTACATCCATTACAATCACAATACCAAATGGAACTACAGAATTTGAAATAACTTATAGGTTTTTCCATGATGATAACATTGATGAGATTGACCAGAGCTTTGCCCTTGTTGGAGTGGTAGGAAATGATGTTCCAGATGGTTTATCCTGTTTTCAGAGACGAACTGGTGATCCACTGTGCTTTGGAAGAACTGGTGGAACTACTATTAAAATTGAGGATAATGAACGTAAGTCTTTGTAGTAAGTATTTTTCTGGTTTGTAGATTTCCAGAAAGCATCTTGTATTCTAGGTAGTGAGCTATAGGAGAATCTTAATTTAGATGTATAGGAGTTACGTAAGATCATGCCATTGTCAACTGGTCCTTGGTTGGGGATCTTGGTAATTGATTGCAAAGTAGCAAGGTATATGTAGGTCCTTTGTGTTGATTGTTGAAGGACTAATGGTAGGTTTTGTAATGATATGACAGTGTTTGTTTATTATTCTACCTCTCCATATTACATTTCTGCAGCTATGATCATTGGATTCAGGACTGATATAACGACAAGAAATGAGGCTTTGGGGCAATTCCCTATTGAAGTACATTCTAGGATAACATCTGAGGTGGAATATACTATTGGCTTCCGCCACATCCGCCGGGAAGGCATTAATATTGCTACTGTGGAGACTAATGACCTTTTTGACCCAATATTTGATAATGATTTTGATGCTAAATTTGGAGATCGTCCCAATCCAAATATGGAAGATGATCCTCTAGAGACAACCCGGTTACTGGAGGTGGGTCGTCTTGAACCACGGACACCACTGGTGACAACTATTTTTTCTGATTTGCGTCCTGAAGGAAATGAGAGCTACGTAATAAATATTTTTATAATAGATACAGTGACAGGTGGTGGTCGTGTTAATTATGAGTGCAATGAGAATGAAGATAACCCAGATGACTTTTTCTGTGACCATACTGTCTACATAATAGATGATGATGGTTAGTTGAGACTGAGCGAACCTGTTGATATGATACACATGCACACACTATAGAATGTATTTTGAAAGAAATGTCTGCATATGTACAAGACTGTTGAAATATATCCAATACTTCTTTTGTTTTAGATCCATTTGAAGTTGGATATGTGCAGACGATATACACTGTCATTGAGGATGAGGGTCCAGTGAGGGTGTGTGTCAATCTCACTAAGCCTGATTTTGATATTCTTGAAGAAATGGTCTTTGTGGAATTACTTGATTTTCCAAGTTCAGTTTACATTCCACCTAATGCTACACAAGCAAGTTAGTTATGTATTATACCTGTGATGTGATGTACTAACTTTTAGTCCATTTTTCCCCTCCAGTGCCAGATCCTTTTAATTTTCTCATTCAATCATATGAAATGATCACATTTTCGGACTATGAACAACAACAACTGTTGTCTAATCGTATCAGAGATATAGGCATCAATGCAACAAGAAGAGTAATCTGCTATGACCAGCCAATCTATGATAACATGCGTTTGGAGGTGGCAGAATACTTTGGTATGACACTGACTGTTCAGGGTATGCCACCTACTACAGTCCTCACTGAAGTACGGCCAATGTATGATCAAGTTGCTATCATGATTGTGGATGATGATGGTAAGCAATGACTTGAAGACAGAGGTCATACCAAGTAACCATTAAAAAAGAGCCCTCTGAAGAAATGTCCCTACAACTGTACAGCTTGAACAGGTCTAAATGTGTTATATATTACATTTTACTGCAGAGGGTGTGGTGGGTCTAGAGGTGACATTCTACCAGGTATCAGAGGATGTGGATGTTGTAGAAGTGTGTGCTATTGTGTACAGTCCCACTATCGACTGTCCCATTACATTTCCCTTTGATGTTCCTCTCTCAACTAGAGATGGCAGTGCAGGTACACATTGTACATTATGATAAGTGCATATAATGTGGAACTATATAAAGTCTCTGAGTGGAATTACATAGGTCTATTATCATGCCAAAGCAGAAATATATGTACATTTACATAAGTCTCTCTTAATTGTATTGGGACATTAGTTATATTTTGCAGAGTCTCCCATGGACTACATTGAACTGTCTACAATCCTGAATTTTCCTGCATGTGGGACAAAACGATGTGTGGATGTGACCATTGTGGATGATAATGTGTTGGAGAATGTTGAGTCATTTACTGTTACTCTGGAGAGGACTCCTGGTCTGGATATGAGGATCACACTGGACCCAGTGGATGGAGTGGTTGAGATCACAGATGATGATGGTTTGTTCTTTAATTCTTCAAAGAGGGAACTGTATGGCAGGCTATTACAGATTAAGGCTTTGAAATTTCCAATTTCTAGAAACAATTACTTCACCTGTCTGAGCAATCGTCTATATACATAGCCAACCCATTATTGAATCATTAATTACACATGCCATTGTAACCAAGGATGGTTGCTAGATGTAGCTTTTAGTTGGTGCATTTTATATATAATTATTCTCTTAAGAAGACTATACAGATTTGTAGTTGAAAAGGCCACTTGGTTAGAATTGATTCAAATTCTATGATTTCAGAGGCCATTGTGGGTCTGGAGAAGACGTTCTACCAGGTCATAGAGGATGTGGGTGTGGTGGAAGTGTGTGCTATTGTATACAGCCCTACCATTGTCTGTCCCATCTCATTCCCATTTGATGTCCATCTGTCAACTGGAGATGACAGTGCAGGTATTACATACACTGCTGTAAGCCTACATGATGACTGCAATACTACATTCTTCTACAGTTACTCCAATGGACTACCTTAGTGTGTCCACCATCTTGATGTTTGAGGAATGTGACAGACGGCGTTGTGTGAATGTGACCATTGTGGATGATGAAGTATTGGAGATGACTGAATCATTCACTGTCACTCTGGAGAGGACCCCTGGTCTGGATAGCAGAATCACACTAGATCCAGTGGATGGAGTTGTTGAGATCACTGATGATGGTGAAAAAATGAGATTATAGATGGGGCATCTTAGCTTTCACTGCATTACCAGCCATCCAACTGCCTGTTACACATTACATGAGCAAAACTATGTATTACATGTGCAACTAGTATACATGCTCATGGTTTTAGTGCATATGCTTTGTTACATAATTACATGAATATACATCCACAGTGGCAGCACTTATCTCCCTCACCACCTCTCCCTCCTCATCCATTGTGGCTGGAGACACTATTACTCTCACCTGCTCTGTCACTCTGCCTCCTGGAGTAACTGATACTCTAAACATCCAATGGGAAGGACCTGGAGTAACCCCTACTCCAGCTAACCCCACTACTAATGGACAGGGGGTGTCCAGTGTCCTCACACTCAGAAATATATCAACATCTCAGGCTGGACAGTACACCTGTACTGCCACCCTCACTGGAGCTAGACTAGTCATGACTTCCGTCAATATTACTGTTAAAGGTATGTAAGACTATACTAGTTTGTTTTGTTATACATTTACTTGTGTCCTCTTCCCCTTCAGTCCCAGTCCCCATCTCTGTCAGTAATACTGGTACTGTATATGCTGGCACTCTGCTCAGTCTGACATGTGATTACACTCTGAATCCATCAGTGGACATAGTAGTGGCCTGGATGGTGAATGGTAAAGCAGTAGACACCATTCCAGATCGGATCTCTACTGATGGAGTCACTCTCAGTTTCTCTCCTGTGGCTACCTCAGACAGTGGCAGATACACATGTGAACTACATGTCACTACATCTCAAATACATGTCACTACAGATAGATCAAGGCAAAGTGCAGAGGATATAATTGTACAAAGTAATATTTGCAAAATCCCTTACTTGAAGGTAACATGCTATGTCACCATATATCTTTTCTCCACCCAGTCCCCCAACCTGATGTCGGTATCACCCTCAGCCGTACTGCTCCTCTCTACACTGGTGGTAGCCTCACTCTCACATGTACTGTGACACTGGATCCTAATGTGGATAATGGTGAGAGGGTTGTGACTAAATGGAATGGCCCAAGGGATATCAGTGGAGAGAGATACTCGACCATTCCTGCCAGTGGCTCAGGCACTACCTACACTAGCAGTCTCACCATCAGACCTCTAGCTGACCAGGATGATGGTACATACACTTGTACTGTGACAGTAACTGGAAGAAATAATACCCAGCAGGCAACAGCTAGTAATGTTACTGAAATAATTGTCATGGGTAAGTAAGCATATATGCATGATAGAATAGCATGCTCTTCTTCCCTACACTAGTTGTCCATGGCCATCTTTCTTTACACTACATCCGTTCCTTTTCAGATTCATTTTTTCAGCTTCGCTTGAGTGGACTTCTGAGTAGTACCTGTAATGAATTTGTGGTAAGGCTATCATCTGACAGTTTGATAGTTAGCTACTTGTTGACACTCCAATAGATTACTGACAGACTGG
This sequence comes from Theonella swinhoei, assembly GCA_963970385.1. Lineage (NCBI taxonomy): Eukaryota > Metazoa > Porifera > Demospongiae > Tetractinellida > Theonellidae > Theonella > Theonella swinhoei. The sequence continues at coordinate 528,131 of OZ019952.1, read as the reverse complement.
ACAAGTTGGATGACATTACAGATGCAGTACTGGAAGCACTGACTGACTCATGCACTGAGTGTGGCATCACCAATAGCATCATCGTTAAACCATCGTTTATCTGTTATCCTAAGTCCCACACATATGTAACATATCGTGCCACACTGGAAGGAACCTCAGAGATAGACAGTGGCTCACTCATCTCTCTGCTGGAGAAGTGGGTGAGTGGAAGAGCCAGCTTCTCTGTGATTGGAATACTGATGACAGTGGATCCTGAATGTCCAGTGGCTATTTCATCTCTCAGTGAGGGCGAATGCTTACAAATTAAACCTACTCCTACGACTAGTACCACAACTAGCAGCACTAGTGACAGAACCACCTCCAGTCCTCAGAGCCCCTCTACCACTAGTAGCACTATGGATACCACTGACAGCACAACCTCCTCCAGTCCCCAGAGCTCCTCTGACAACACTGCTGCCATTATTGGAGGAGTTGTGGCCATTGTTTTTATCATTGCTATTGTAATAGTAATTGCCATAATAGGAATAATCACTTTCAAATTAAGGAGTCATGGGCCCATCAAGAAAGCTGAAGAGTGAGTTGATGAACATACCCCTGCATATACGACCCTTATACTAAACTTGGAGTATTTAACCACTATTTGGTGTAGTTATCATATTAATTTTGATTCTTTCCTCACAGACATGAGATGTCATCAATGGATTCCCCAGCAGTGAAGGGGGTTGCCATAACTACCACCCCTAATGAGGCCTATGAGCAGATGCAGCCAGGAGGGGGCAAGGAGGTGGAAGATGACTATGAGAAGATGCAGCAGGGAGGGGATGAAAAGTCTCCCCAGTATGAGCTGGTCTCTAGTCCTACCGAATGTCCCCCTGTCACTCGACACCCTCTACCTGCTGTACCCTCTCCTCCAAATGCCCCCACAGAGAGTGTGGATGAGGCAGAGGAGCAGGCTGTGTATGAGCCAATTCCTGGAGACAAGTGAAATACACACACTGACTATAATACTGTATACTAACTAATGTTGGTGACATTATAGTAGATTTGCTACATTGGATTTTGTCTGTGTATTGAACTTTGTAAAAATGTGTTTATATTTTGACTACATATTGCTGCTATACATTAGTATATAGCTCATAAACACGCGTGCAATATATGATATTCTAGCTGACAACACCGCTATTATGCTACCTCCTGACTCATTGGCCATATACACTTTCAGTGCTGGTAACTATAGTTTATACGAAATCATTAGTATACGACTTGTTTGCGGTGCACGCATGCGTGTTAGTACGTATGTGTGTTCCGCATGGATGTCCGCAACCTGGCTGCTGCCGGTTGATCAACCGAACCCCGTTGCTTGACGTAAATTTTGCGATCCGGTTGATCAACCGGACTTACCAGATGCGCAACCGATTTTATACGCAGGTGTGTACTGTTGACCTGATAGTAATGCTCAACCAAACATACAAGGCAGGCTGAAGATCAGAAATGTTGAGAACGTAAGGACCACTGACATGAGCATGAGGTAGATAGCTACATGTATTATATAAAGTCCTCTTAAAAATATAGTACGTTCGAATCTACGTAAGCTTCATAGTATGCTATAAGACTACATGTACCTCATCTCTTCTAACTAATGGCTACGTGACTATATATGGTCCTTATTCCTTTTCTTATTCCCACAGATGGTAGATCAAATCTAGCTGGAAGCAACTCTTCTTGACGAAATGACGAAAAGCCTTGTCGTTGTTCTCGAGCTCCTTGCCTTTTAGATAGGTCTAGTCTACAATTGTCTGTGCTAGTGAGGTCCTTATGATGGCACTTCATGTGAGCTTGGCCTCACGAGGGAATGCAGGTAGTCTGGTATGCAGTCTCACTGTCGTGACCGTTCATCAACTATGCTCAACACAATATGCGCGCGCGCGCGCGGTTGATCAACCGGGCATCCGGTTGAACCTATATGCGGTAATGAGCGTGGGGTTGCTATGAAACACGAAAGCTATATATACGTACATGTCCTCTTACACTGATATAAAGCCAAGATATTCCAATTTGTGGAACTGCCTAGCTGTCCTCGACGGCGTCTTCTACAGGATGCTGCAGAATATTTTCTGGCCATAGTTATGACGGGCCTTCTCCTCGCCCCAGGAGGTAATATTACTCACTACTAAACTCATCTATTGGCGTTGACCTAGGCCTAGTACCTCAACTACATGGGTCTTTATAGCCTGAAATCTGAGTGACCCTGCAGTTTTCGTATTATATTAGCTAATGTAGTTATCTTAAGCTTGACAGTACTGCAGTTATAAGAGGGAACAAGGGGACAGACTTTTGTTGGTGATTGTGGCTCAGTGTCTTGTGTGCTAGTTTGCTGGTCATTAGACCTGGGTTCAACTCCAGACGGAAGTTTCTCTTTCTCATTCCCTCTTGATCTCCTTGGCCTGTGTAAGTTAACATCAAGCTATGTTTTTACCAGGTCAACTAAGAATATTTAATAATGCAGTTATCTGCCAATGGACACTCAAATATGCCAGGACAATTGCTTTAATTTACAATTACTTTATTTATAATTTCTATAGCATATCTTTCATACAACCTTGCAAAGAAAGGGAGGACTGCCAATGATCCAAGCAAGACAGGATGTTTATATGTCTTAAATAACAATGATGTTGATGTGGTGTGGCCCTGCTCTCTGTGTCACAATACTCGATCTGTAATGTTATTGTTGCCATACTCAAAGACCCTAGCATTTCATTGTAATGTTATGTTGTGTACTGGAGCTGAAGCCCTCCCCTCCCCCCATATACTCTTGATTGAGCATCATTTCATTCCTAACTGTATAGGCGCATGCATGCATGTGAAGTGCATTTCCGCATGTAGTAAGATTGTCATTGCTTCTATATGATTACAATATAAGATATGACTACTGTCCTAATTCCTACTCCCAGACATTTTTTGTCCAAGGCAACAAAGTCCAATATCGCAGAAATAATTTTTGTGATAACATTTTATTCCCTCAGACATACTTAGCACTTCTCTGCATTTGTTTCTCCAATACTGTCCTCTCACAACAGTGCTATAATCAGCCCAACTGTACAGGAGATGTAGTTTCAGGACCAACTACAGCAAAAGAGTGCTGTGTTGGAACAGATGATGGCATGTCATTTGGAGTTAGTGGTGGAACTTGTACTGTCTCACAGTGTATAGGTAATTGAAGTATGTACTTTATGGATATGCATTGTTATATAGTGTATATACATACGCGCTTCAAATAAGTGATGTTATTTTAACCCGGAATGTTGTTATCCCAGTCATTATTACTTGAGTAATTACACGTAAAAGGAATGCAACTAAGATAACAATATTTGGGGGTAAAATAACATCACTTTTCCCAGTACATGTTCATTGTCAGTTCCTAGTGTACAGCTGCCCTTCTCCTTGCTACATTACAGCCATTAGATGGTTTAGTGGATATGGCCCCAAGTAGTCAACTAAACTGCCAAGTGACTGTTTGTACCAATTGTCTTACACACACTTTACACACACTCATGAGGTACTACATTCACTCCTGTGGGCAGTACTCTTCCATAAAATACACTACTAGAGGTACCTTTGATTTCTAGGATTTCTGTGGTACGAAAGTATATACTCATCCCATATTAATGCAAACTTGTAGCCTATTAGTGACTGGAGTGAACCCACCTTGTTGTACTGCTAAATATTTGGCCAGGAGCCCATGAGCCACTTTAGGCAGTGAACTTTAAATTAGGACAGCTCATGTATTGTTACCAAATATAAATACCAAATAATAATTAGGCTCCTTATGTATACGGCTTTAAAATTTCATCAACCTGCAAATGCACACAATGTTTAATTTTTGTAGCTACATCCATATATGTGGGTACAATGCTTTGCACTCATCTAGAATATATAGCTTTCATAGATGTATGCTGTGTAGTCAATTGCCTTAAGAGTAGGTGTATTCCAGTTCACAATGAGATGATTAGGCTACAGCCAATGCCACAAGTTTGCAAGATACTTACTATCCATGTTGTGGTGCCAAGTTGGCAAGTATAAGGCATCACAGTAACAATCACTGCTCCTTCCCTATGTCATCTGTGTGATAACTGAAATCACTAGGATAAATAAATTGACTTGGTAGCTAAATATGTACTTGATGTCTCAAATTGGAGCAATGCACAAGATGAGTCCAACTATGCATTGCCAAGTCTTCTGGGTCTTACTGATTGATTTTTAACTTCATCCTGTACAGTCCATGGATTTGAGAATGTACGGTATTCTGTGAGAGAGATAGAGGAAGAGGAGGAAGAGGGGCAAGACAGAGTTGACACTACATTTAAATTTAATGTGAAGGGAACAACAGCCTTTGATGCTAGTATATTACTTCTTGGAGATATTACCACAGAAGCAGGCCCAGATACAGGTCAGTCTTTACTACATGTATAGTCGAAATATTACATAGATTTTGCACAAGTAATTCCATTCACAGAACACTTAATTCCCCCTATATTGGATAAATGATTGTGTATAGGGTAGCTAGGTGGTGGTGGGACAGTTAAAGGATTATTTGATGTACAAGGTTACTTATGGGATGAAAATTGTAAATTTGTAAGGGAGTAATAACTTGAGGTAGTATAAAAATGTAGACTTTATGGTGTTGAAGGGACATCAGTTACAAAGATTGCCAAGTGACATAGAAGCTTAAAAAATTGTGGTACACAGTCCCCTCCCTACATCTTTTAATTGTTCCATGCATCATTTCCTGTCTTGCTCTGTATATACTGTACTTGTAACCTTTTTTACTGTCATCCTTACAAATAGTATAAGGCTTGAGGCTTTTAGATAGATATATGTGACCATGCATTGCATAAACCAACCTTATGCTGCATTTTATCATTTTTGAGATAAGCAGAGCATTTAATAATGATTTTCAAGCTGATTGTAGTGATGTTTTTGGAATTTTGATTGGACTTTCTATTCCAAAGTTATGAAGAGTTTTGTGTTTTGTACTTATATGGGGTATAATGGGAAAGTGTGAACTATTTTCGTTCGTGCTGAAAATTATACTTTTGCAGCATAAGGTTGGTTTATGCTTGCATGGTCACATATGCATATTTTGATACTATAGAGAAAACAGCATGTGTACCATTTGAGCATTGAGAGAGCAATTCAAATCTCTTTACCATCCAGTTAGATTTTTTATTTAAGATACAATGTATTTTGGAAGTACGAAAACAAAAATGTTATAAAGTGAGGATTGTCTGGGGATTTGGCTGGAGTTGTGAAGATAGGTAAGTTTGCACGCATGTGTGTGTATGTGGTTCCACCAATTAAAGTGGGTGAATAGTCAATGACAGTATTTCTGTAGCAGCTCTTTGATTATTAAACTCTCTCTATACTCGGTAGAGGACAGTGACTTCCAACGTCTCACTTTAAGTAATCGCAGGGCAACTCCTACTGAAGATATATCCATTCAGCTGTTTAGCGATAATGATGCCATCACTCTGGAGTATAATGATACTGTCATTTTGAGGTTTACTGCTAATTCTGGACTTGCCCCCCTAATTAGCCAGCTTGAGATGGCAGGAGAGTATGTTAGAGACACTGCTATTGTGGATATTATTGACAATGATCGTAAGTAACTTGTACTGCTGATTACATACCTAGTACAAGACTACACATACACATGTGTGTATGTATACAAATGTACAGAACATGTACACTTCAAAGGCATTAGTGTACCTACTGTCTATTGTACAGAACTGAATATCAATTTTCGAGAATTAGATTACGTTGTCAATGAAGGTGACCAAGCAGGTTCAATTGTTTTGCGGTTCAGGGAGGTACAGAACTCATTCAATTTGACTCTGCACCCAGTCACCATCACAGAGGCAAGAGATCCAGATGGTTTTAATGTGAGTGCTTTTGTGCAACCTGTCACTGAAGATGCCCAAGCTACACCAGGTAAGGGAGTTGTACCTAGCAATTGTGAGATCTGGAATGGAGAATCATATATGTAGAAAGATTTTCTTGAGAAGTCAGTCAGGCTGAAAGTAATGAGAGGGAGCGAGAAAGATAGACTTAACTGGGAATTGAACTTGGGGTCAGTGACTGGAAATCTAGTCCACTAACCACTAAGCCAATTTACAATTCAGACAGTCTCCTCACTCCCCTTAATGTTCTGTGTTGGCCTGGTGATAGCTTTTCCATTGCAGAGCAGAATGTGAATGCGTACTATCCCTTAAAGGAGTGCTGTTACTTTGCCCTTTTAGATGCTGACTTTAATACTACATCCATTACAATCACAATACCTGCTGGAACTACAGAATATGAAATATCTAATACATTTTTCTTTGATGATGGAATTAATGAGATTGACCAGAGCTTTGCCCTTGTTGGAGTGCTAGGAGATGATGTTCCAGACAGATTTGCCTCTTTCCAGAGACGAACTGGTGATGATCTATGTTTTGGAAGAACTGGTGGAACTACTATTAAAATTGAGGATAATGATGGTAAGACTTTGTAGTATTTTCCAGAAAACATCTTGTATTCTAGGTAGTAAGCTTTAGTCAACTGGTCCTGGTTTGGATATATGGGGGAGCTGATTGCAAAGTAGCAAGTTACATGTAGGTCCTGTGTTAGGTTCAGTAATTATACAAGAGAGTTTGTATATTCTACTTTCTCCATATTATGCTATTCCGTTTCTGCAGATATGATTATTGGATTCAGGACTGATATGACGATACGGAGTGAGATGTTGGCAGTATTCAGAATTGATATACACTCTAAGATAACATCTGAGGTGGAATATACTATTGGCTTCCGCCACATCCGACAGGGTGCTGTTGCTACTGTGGAGACTGATGACTTTATTGACCCAATATTTGATTTGGATTTTGATGCTAGATTTGGAGATCGTCCCAATCCAAATAGTGAAGGCGATCCTCTAGAGACAACCCGTATACTGCAAGTGGGTCTTCTTGAACCAATGAGACCACTGAGGACAACAATTTTTCCTGATGTACGTCCTGAAGGAAACGAGACCTACATAATAAGTGTTTTTGTAATAGATACAGAGACAGGTGGTGGTCGTGTTAATTATGACTGCAATGACAATGCAAATAACCCAGATGACTTTTTCTGTGACCATACTGTCTTCATTTTGGATGACGATGGTTAGTTGAGACTGAGCGGACCTGTTGATACACAAGCACACTTTAATATGTCACTATCAGAGAGTTGGTAGACTCTCTATGTAGGGATGGCGCCGACACGACACGCCCACTTTTCCAAACAGAATGGCTCAGAACTCCCAAACGCGGCAGTTACAAGCCATTTTAGACACATACACGTACTCTACGAGTGCTTTTGTAGCCAGTAAGACCCATAAAGTACGTAAAATACACACCTACAATGACTTATGGAAATTGGCCAAACCGCACTTGTTCATCATCTTCTTCTTCAGTTGAGCTGGCCTACCGCCAAAGTGGCACAAGTACTCTCGATTGTTTTTACACAAAACGGCTCCTTTCCGTTGCGTGCGTGATCCTTGACCAAGAGAATCTTTTGTAACTTTACTACGGTATAATCGAAAAATTCCCTTATTTGTTGGAAGCCATTTACTGTATGTGCACGTGCATTCTAGAAAGGTGGGGCTCAAGCGCGCGCGGTTCCGCGGGAGTAGGTGGGGGTGGGGCTCGTGCGACACTGAAAGAAAAACTAGTGAAACAAGTGTAAAAAAAATTCACTAAAATGTTAAAGTATGTAGGGATGGTAGTGCCAAAAAACTCTAGAAACCCTGAGTGGTACATAGTGATTATGATATGACCATACACTACTTACGTATATAGTTCGGAGTTCACAGTTCACACTATCACAAACAATTCATGTATGCAGACAAGGGATAATTGCATGCAATAATAACAACATGTGTAACCCCATGAAAAGGGAGGGGTTACACATGTTGTTATTGTTGCATGCAATTTTTCCTTATCTGTATATACATCCTATACTTCTTTTGTTTTAAGATCCATTTGAAGTTGGGTATGTGAAGACGATATACACTGTCATTGAGGATGAGGGTCCAGTGAGGGTATGTGTCAATCTTACTAAGCCTCGGGTAGATATTGAAGAGGAAATGGTTTTTGTGGAATCACTTGATTTTCCTACTTCAGTCTACATTCCAGATAATGCTACACTAGCAAGTGAGTTACATACTATGCCTGCATGTGATGTGATGACATTTTGGTATTTTTTCCTCCAGTGCCAGATCCGTTTAATTTTTTCACTCAATCATACAATGTGATCCCATTTTCGGACTATGAACAACAACAATTGCTGTCTAATCATATCAGAAATATAGGCATCAATGCAACAAGAAGAATAATCTGCTATGACCAGCCAATCTATGATGACCTGCGTTTGGAAGTGGCAGAATACTTTGGTATGACACTGACTGTTCAGGGTATGCCACCTACTACAGTCCTCACTGAAGTACGGCCAATGTATGATCAAGTTGCTATCCTGATTCTAGATGATGATGGTAAGCAATAGAAAGAGCTCATACCAAGTAAACATTATCAAAGAGCCCTCTGAAGAAATATACAACTATACAGCTTGAAAAGGTCTACATCTTACTTTTTACTGCAGAGGCTGTGGTGGGTCTGGAGGTGACATTCACCCAGGTCTTTGAGGATGTGGGTGTGGTAGAAGTGTGTGCTATTGTGTACAGTCCCACCATCGTCTGTCCCATTGCATTTCCCTTTTATGTCAATCTCTCAACTAGAGATGGCAGTGCAGGTAAACATTGTGCATTATGATTAGTGCATATGCAACTATGTAGAGTCTCTGAGTGGAATTACATAGGTCTATTATCATTTATATACTAAGCAGAACTGTGAATGTACATACATTTACATAAGGCTCTCTTAATTGTATATTTTACAGTGACTCTCATGGACCACATTGGACTGTCTACAATCCTGAATTTTCCTGCATGTGAGACAAAACAATGTGTGGATGTGACAATTGTGGATGATGATGTGTTGGAGAATGTCGAGTCATTTGATGTCACTCTGGAGAGGACCCTTGGTCTGGATACGAGGATCACACTGGACCCAGTGGATGGAGCGATTGAGATCACAGATAATGAAGGTTTGTTCCCTAGTTCTTCAAAGAGGGAACTGTATGGCAGGCTATTAGAGATTAAGGCTTTGGAATTTCCAATTTCCAGAAACAATCATTTCAACTGAGCAATCATCTACATAGCCATTATTGAGTCAGTAATTAAACATACCATTGTAACCAAGGATGGTTGCTGGGTTTAGGTGTTGGTGCATTTTATATATAATTATTCTCTGAAGAAGACTATAAAGAATTGTAGTTGAAAACGCCACTTGGTTAGAATTAAGATTCAAATTCTATGATTTCAGAGGCCACTGTGGGTCTGGAGAAGACATTCTACCAGGTCTCTGAGGATGTGGGAGTGGTGGAAGTGTGTGCTATTGTGTACAGTCCTAATGCAAACCGTACCTGTCCCATCTCATTCCCATTTGATGTCAGTCTGTCAACTAGAGACGACAGTGCAGGTATTACATACACTGCTGTAAGCCTACATGATGACTGCAATTCTTCTACAGTTACTCCAATGGACTACCTTGGTGTGTCTACCATCTTGATGTTTGAAGAATGTGACAGACGACGTTGTGTGAATGTGACCATTGTGGATGATAAAGTATTGGAGATGACTGAGTCATTCACTGTCACTCTGGAGAGGACCCCTGGTCTGGATAGCAGAATCACACTAGATCCAGTGGATGGAGTGGTTGAAATCACAGATGATGGTGAAAAAACTTTTAGTCAGGCAGGAGACTGTAGATGGGGCATCTTATGGAGACATAGCTTTCACTGCATTACCAGCCATCCAACTGCCTGTTACACATTACATGAGCCAAACTGTGTATTACATGTGCAACTAGTATACATGCTCATGGTTTTAGTGCATATACTTTGTTACTATGTCTGTAATTACATGACTATGCATCCACAGTGCCAGCACTTATCTCTCTCACCACCTCTCCCTCCTCATCCATTGTGGCTGGTGACACTGTTACTCTCACCTGCTCTATCACTCTGCCTCCTGGAGTAACTGATACTCCAAACATCCAATGGGAGGGACCTGGAGTAACCCCTACTCCAGCTAACCCCACTACTAATGGACAGGAGGTGTCCAGTGCCCTCACACTCAGAAATATATCAACATCTCAGGCTGGACAGTACACCTGTACTGCCACCCTCACTGGAGCTAGACTAGTCATGGCCTCTGTCAATGTTACTGTTAAAAGTACGTAAGACATTAGTTGTTTTGTTATACTTTACTATATATGTCCTCTTTCCCTTCAGTCCCAGTCCCCAGTCCCTCCATCTCTGTCAGTAATACTGGTAGTGTATATGCTGGCACTCTGCTCAGTCTGACATGTGATTACACTCTGAGTCCATCAGTGGACACTAGTCCTAACATAGTAGTGGCATGGATGGTGAATGGTAGAGCAGTAGACACAACTCCAGGTCGGATCTCTATTGATGGAGCCACTCTCAGTTTTTCTCCTGTGGCTACCTCAGATAGTGGCAGATACACGTGTGAACTACATGTCACTACATCTCAAATACATGTCACTACAGATAGATCAAGGCAGAGTGCAGAGGATATAACTGTACAAAGTAATATTTTCTTACTTGAAGGTAACATCCTATGCCATTCACATCTTTTCTCCACTCAGTCCCCCAGCCTGATGTGGGTATCACCCTCAGCCGTACTGCTCCTCTCTACACTGGTGGTAGCCTCACTCTCACATGTATCGTGACACTGGATCCTAATGTGGATAATGGTGAGAGGGTTGTGACTAAATGGAATGGCCCAAGGGATATCAGTGGAGAGAGATACTCGACCACTCCTGCCAGTGGCTCAGGCACTACCTACACTAGCAGTCTCACCATCAGGCCTCTAGCTGACCAGGATGATGGTACATACACATGTACGGTGACAATAACTGGAAGAAGCAATATCCAGCAGGCAACAGCTAGTAACATTACTGAAATAATTGTCATGGGTAAGTAAGCATATATGCACAATAGAATAGCATGCTCTTCTTCCTAACGCCAGTCGTCCATGGCCATCTCTACACTACATCCATTCCTTTTCAGATTCATTATTTCAGCTTCGTTTGAGTGGACTTCTGAGTAGTACCTGTAATGAATTTGTGGTAAGGCTATCATCTTAAAACAGTTTGATAGTTAGCTACTTGTTGACATTCCAATAGATTACTGACAGACTGAACAAGTTGGATGACATTACAGATGCAGTACTGGATGCACTGACTGACTCGTGCACTGAGTGTGGCATCACCAATAGCATCATTGTTAAACCATCGTTTATCTGTTATCCCAAGTCCTACACATATGTAATGTATCGTGCCACCCTGGAAGGTACCTCAGAGACAGACAGTGGCTCACTCATCTCTCTGCTGGAGAAGTGGGTGAGTGGAAGAACCAGCTTCTCTGTGATTGGAATACTGATGACAGTGGATCCTGAATGTCCAGTGGCTATTTCATCTCTCAGTGAGGGGGAATGCTTACAAATTAAACCTACTCCTACAACTAGTACCACTCTTCCTACAACTAGCGACAGAACCACCTCCAGTCCTCAGAGCCCCTCTACCACTAGTAGCACTATGGATACCACTGACAGCACAACCTCCTCCCGTCCCCAGAGCTCCTCTGACAACACTGCTGCCATTATTGGCCATTGTTTTTATCATTGCTATTGTAATAGTAATTGCCATAATAGGAATAATCACTTTCAAATTAAGGAGTCATGGAGCTATCAAGAAAGCTGAAGAGTGAGTCGATGAAAATGCAGCAGCATATATGACCCTTGTATAAACTTCCCACTATTTGGTGTGTTTTTCGCATTTGATTCTTTCCTCACAGACATGAGATGGCATCAATGGATTCCCCAGCAGTGAAGGAGGTTGCCATAACTACCACCCCTAATGAGGCCTATGAGCAGATGCAGCCAGGAGGGGGCAAGGAGACAGAAGAGACCCCTCAGTATGATGACTATGAGAAGATGCAGCAGGGAGGGGATGAAAAGACTCCCCAGTATGAGCTGGTCTGTAGTCCTACCGAATGTCCCTCCATCACTCGACACCCCCTACCTGCTGTACCCTCTCCTCCAAATGCCCCTACAGAGAGTGTGGATGAGGCAGAGGAGCAGGCTGTGTATGAGCCAATTCCTGGAGACAAGTGAAATACACACACTGACTATAATACTAATGTTGATGACATTATAGTAGATTTGCTACATTGAATTTTGTCTGTGTATTGAACTTTGTAAAAATGTGTTTATATTTTGACTACATATTGCTGCTATACAAGCCCCATTCATGATATATAGCTCATAACCTACACGTGCAATATATGATATTCTAGCTGACAACACTGCTATTATGCTCCCTCCTGACTCATTGGCCATATACACTTTCAGTGCCGTAACTATAGTTCATACGAAATCATTACTATACGACTTGTTTGCGGTGCACGCATGCGTGTTAGTACGTATGTATGTTTATGGCTTACTGGAATTGCCAGTTTCAGTCTGGACCTGATCAATGTGATTTTGTACGGCTTTGACAAAGCACTGGCAACTGACAGGACTTCGATGTCAATTTCTGGAGCTCAGCTGGGATTGTCTCGTGGTGTGGTGTAGATGTGTCTCCATTTCCCGGACTCAGTGCCTCAATTGGTGTATAGTCCTTCTAGCCTATGCTAGGGAGCAGAATCTTGCCCACTACTGACTCACTGATCTTCTCTTGTTGCATTGTTGTTCTGTTTGTTCTTTTGTGCCGATTACATGTTTATGTGGCTTTTTTTTGTGGTGGCCATCAGTATTGTACCTGTTCCTGTAAACCCAGGGTAAATGAAATTTTGAGTTTGAGTTTGTTCCGCACGGATGTCCGTAACCTGGCTGCTGCCGGTTGATCAAAAGCCCGATATCTACATGTATTATAAGCCCTCTAAAAGACATCTCATAGTAGGTTCGAATCTACGTAAGCTTCATAGTATGCTATAAGACTACATGTACCTCATCTCTTCTAACTAATGGCTACGTGACTATATATGGGCCTTATTCCTTTTCTTATTCCCACAGATGGTAGATCAAATCTAGCTGGAAGCAACTCTTCTTGACGAAATGACGAAAAGCCTTGTCGTTGTTCTCGAGCTCCTTGCCTTTTAGATAGGTCTAGTATCCTTATCATGGCACTCCTTGTGATCTTGGCATCACGAGGAAATGCAGGTAGTCTGGAATGCAGCCTCACTGTCGTTACCGTTCACTCTATGTTCAATACAATATGGGCGCGCATCCGGTTGAACATCCGGCCGTTGCCTAAAGCGGAACATATATGCGGTAATGAGCGTGGGCTAGCGATGAAATAAGCTCAAAGAAAAGTACGTACACGCGCTCTTACGCCCGATTTGTGGAACTGCCTAGTTATCCTCGACGGCGTCTTCTACAGGATGCTGCAGAATATTTTCGTGGCCATAGTTATGACGGGCCTTCTCCTCGCCCCAGGAGGTAATATTATTCACTACCAAATTAAACTTATCTATTAGCGTTCACCTAAGCCTAGTGTACCTCAACTACGTGGGTGCTTATAGCCAGGAATCTGAGTTTTCGTGTTTATATTATATTGCAGTTTTCTGCCAATGGAGACAGGTGTGGTAGACTGATCATTCCTCTACAAGTATTAAACACTTATGTACAGACAGTATACTTAGCATACCTGATTACATATGTACAGGCAGCATACTTATCACCCCTGATTGTATCCTGTCGGTGTTCCATTAATACATTCTTTACTTTACCTTATCATTTGTGGTTGTAAACATTCCTCCTTCTCCCCTTAGCCCTTTCCCCTTTAGGCCCTTTACACTTCCTTTTTGTGGTATAATTATATACTATGTACCTGGTGGGTGGCACAGTTCTCATACTTACAGGTACATAGTGTTATACTATGTACCTGGTGGTAGTCTGTAAGTATTAGAACTGCTGTTTTTCATACTAGTTAGTCCTATCTGGAGTTGACTGCTTGTATGAGTGTGTGTGTAGTACTTTACGAATATTTTACTCATGGTTTGTTGGCAACCATCCCTGCCCTACTATCTTTATACTGGCACCCCTACACACAATACATAGCCAACAATGCCCATTCAATCAAGTAGTGGTAGCACATATTTAAATACATACTAGGAATAGATAGCTCACTATATACTACTCATGAGAGTTTTAATGTCATTAATAGTTGTAAGTCTGCGCTGTCATCCTGTACCAATAATAAACTGAGTTAGAGTGGTACCGTTACCACACGACGCTACATTGACTTGGCCTGTCTATCACACCAGGACAATTCCTTAGTAAACACATACGACACATATTTTATAGCGTATCTTTCATACAACCTTGCAAAGAAAGGGAGGACTGCCAATAATCCAAGCAAGACAGGATGTTTATATGATGTTGATGTGGTGTGGCTCTGCTCTCTGTGTCACAATGTTCCTCAATGTTATTGTTACCATGCTCAAAGAGCCTAACATTTTTATTGTAATAATGTTATGCTCCCTTCTGGAGCTGAAGACCCCGCCCCTCCCCTCTCCCCCAGTGTCTATATACCCTTGATTGAACATTGTTGCATTCCCAGTGCCTAGGGTAGCTATAAAATCATTGCTTCTACATGATTACAGTATAAGATATGACTATACTGCCCTAAATCCTACTCCCAGACTTTTTTTTGTCCAACAATCCCAATGGATAGGCTAATTACAATATCCCAGAAATTATTTTTTTGTGATAACATTTTATTCCCTCAGAGACAATTAGTACTTCTCTGCATTTGTTTCTCCAATACAGTCCTCTCACAACAGTGCTATAATCAGCCCAACTGTACAGGAGATGTAGTTTCAGGACCAACCACGGCAGAAGAGTGCTGTGTTGGAACAGATGATGGCATGTCATTTGGAGTTGGTCCTGGATCTTGTCCTACCTCACAGTGTATAGGTAATTGAAATATGTTTCGCATACAAAGTGTTATATAGTGCATGTGCATGCACTTAAAATATTTTAACCAGAATGTGATTATCTCTGACATTATCATTACTTGAGTAATTACATATAAAAGGAATGCAACTAAGATAACAATATTTGGGGGTAAAATAACATTGTTTTTTCCAGTGTACATGTTTATTGTCAGTTCCCTGTGCAGAGCTATTACACAATATGGTAGTACTGTGTATATAGGGATTGCCATGGTTTCCCATTGCTTCTGTATATAAGGAAATCTGAAATAATACCTTCAGTTTGTGATGTTCTGAGTTCTAACTTGGTCAATGTAAACATGTGGCCGTAAGGTAGAAATTGGAGTATCACACAGTATGTAATATGGCTGGGAGAAGTGATAAACTGAAACGAATAGATTTCCAAATTCTTCTTCTTGTTGTTCAAGAGGCATATCTCACTAACCACAGCACTAAAAGACATGAAACCTGGCAGACAGATAGAGTCCTATGACCCCCAAATCTCAAATAGGTTATTTTACAGCCACTTGTAGCAAGGAGCACAATGTACCAAGGAGAAGGATACACATCAAAAATTAATTTTGAAAAGAACTGGCCCAAAAAGCACAGGACACAAGATCAGACTGTGTCTACATAACTCCCTGACCAACCAATTCAATGACACTATAGTGGTTGGTCAGGGAATTATGTAGACACAGTCTGTGCTTTTTGGGCCAGTTCTTTTCAAAATTAATTTTTGATGTATATCCTTCTCCTTGCTACATTGTGCTCCTTGCTACAAGTGGCTGTAAAGTAACCTATTTGTACCATGGAAACCAATTCTCTTACACTCCTGGAGGGTTTACACACACTCATGAGGTACTACATTCACTCCTGTGGGCAGTACTCTTCCATAAAATATACACTACTAGTTTCTAGGGTTTCTGTGGTAGTCAATGCAAACTTGTAGCCTAATAGTGAGCAGAGTGAGCCCACCTTGTCATACTGCTAAAACATTTATAGCCAGGAGCCTATGAGCCACCTTAGGCAGTGAACTGTAGGCTTGTTGCCAAATTTAAATACTGAATAATTATGCTCCTAATGTTTAAATTTCATCAACCTGCAAATGCACACAATGTTTATTTTTTTCTAGCTACAACTATGTGGGTATATATTATTCGACTCATTTACAATGCATCTAGAATATCTTTCATAGATGTAGTCAATTATATCCGTTTATATTGTGCAAGAGCAGGTGTATTCCAATTCACAATGTGTTGTGTAGGAGGTGATTAGGCTACAGGTATTTACAAGCCAAGGCCACAAGTTTACAAGATACTTACCTATCAATGTTGTGATGCCAATTAAAACATCACAGTAAGAATTTTTGCTCCTTCCCTATGTCCTCTCTGAAATGACTATAGACTTGGTAAACATGCACTTACCACTTGGTATTGCAAATTGTATACTTGGGGCAGTGCACAATTAAGACAGTGTCCAATAGTTGGTAGTAGCCTAGTCCAACTGTGACATGCCAAGTCTTCAAAAGATTTTTTTACCTTACTGTGTCTTACTGATGTCTTATTTTTAACCCCATCCTGTGCAGTCCATGGATTTGTGAATACACATTATGCTGTGAGAGAGAGAGGGGAAGAGGAAGGGGAAGAAGGGCAAGACAGAGTGGATACTACATTTAAACTCAATGTGAAGGGAACAACAAGCTTTGGAAATGTAGAACTTGTTGGACGTATTACATCAGAAGCAGGCCCAAATACAGGTCAGTCTTTACTACTAAAGGGGAGGATTATTTGATGTACAGATTATGTAAGAAAGTAATAACTTGATAATGCAGACTTTAGGGGACATGAGTTATAGAGATTGCCAAGTGTCCTAGGAACTTGAAATAATTGTGGTGATGGTTAAATTTCTTAAATGTGGTACTAACCTCTCCTCACATCTTGAGGTTGTGTATGTTATTTTTGTTGCATAGCACCATCCCCTCTCCTGTTCTGTATAAACTGCACTTGTAGGGAAGTCAGTGCAAAAAAGGTTTTACTTTATTTAGTAGCACATTTTCTAGGTTTCAGGAGCTTTAATGAGACTTTGATGTGCCTAACACTAGAAAAAAACAGCATATGTACTATTTGAGCATTGAGAGAGCAATAATACAACTCTCTACCTTTCAGTTAGATATAATGTATTATATTTTGGAAGTATGAAAACACTTGCTATAAAGTGAGAATTTGTGCGTTGGGTAACTTCAGGCTTCAGCTGCTGGAATTGAGGAACAAAAGAACAAAGTAAGTTAGGTAAGTTACTTCCATCCCCTAGGCTAATACCTATTCAGTCTTGGGTTCTTCACATGTTCCAATGGTGTGTGTGTGTGTGTGTGTGTGTGTGTGTGTGTGTGTGTGTGTGTGTGTGTGTGTGTGTGTGTGTGTGTGTGTGTGTGTGTGTGTGTGTGTGTGTGTGTGTGTGTGTGTGTGTGTGTGTGTGTGTGTGTGTGTGTGTGTGTGTGTGTGTCTGTGTGTTGTGTGTGACTCCACCCATTATAATCAGCCTTAGTTAATGACAGTATTGCTGTAGCAGTTCTTTAATTATTAAACTCTCTCTACAGACACGACAGACTTCCAGCCTTTTTCTACAACTGACCAAACGATAAATGCTGCCAATGATATAGCTATTCAGCTGTTCAGTAGAAATGATGACATCACTCTGGAGTATAATGATACTGTCATTCTGAGGTTTACTGTTAGATCTGGACTTGAAACCCTAATTCAGCAGCTTGAGGTTGCAGGAGAGTATATTAGGGACACTGCTACTGTGGACATTATTGACGATGATCGTAAGTAACTTGTACTGCTAACTTTATTTGACTACACACCTGGTATATACATACAAATGTGCATAACCACTTCAATGACATTAGTGTACCCACTGTCCATTGTACAGAACTGGAAATCAATTTTCAAGAATCAGATTACACTGTCAGTGAGAGTGACGAAGAGGGGTCAATTGTTTTGCGGTTAACGGAGGTACAAAATTCATTCACTTTGACTCTGCACCCAGTCAGCATTTCAGAGGCAAGAGATTCAGCTGGTTTTAATGTGAGTGCTTTTGTCGCAGATGTCCCTGCAAATGCCCAAGCTACACCAGGTAAGGGAGTTATATGTAGCAAAAAGTATATTAATGCTTATAGGAAATTTGTGGGGTCTGGAATGGAGAAGCATGGGTATTTTTCAGAAGTAACATTAACACGAGGGAGCGAGACAGACAGACTTCCACTAGTAATTGATCACTGAGCCACAATTCCTAGATAAAAGACAGTCTCCCTTTCCCCTTAATGTTCTGTGTTGGACTGGCAATAGATATAGAAAGTTTTTCCATTGCAGTACAGAATGTAATATGTACTTCCCATTAAGAAGTGCTGTTACTTTGCCATTGTAGGTGCTGACTTTAATACCACATCCATTAAAATCACAATACCTGCTGGAACTCGAGAAAAATTTGAAATATCCAATATGGTTTTCTTTGATGATGAGATTAATGAGATTGACCAGAGCTTTGCCCTTGTTGGAGTGCTAGGAAATGATGTTCCAGATGATTTTACCTGTTTCCAGAGACGAACTGGTGATGACCTATGCTTTGAAAGAACTGGTGCAACCACTATTAAACTTGAGGATAATGATGGTAAAGCTTAGATTTTCCAGAAAGAATCATGTATTCTAGGTAGTGAAACATAAGAAAAACATTTCAAATATTAATTTATGATGTATTGATAGTGATCATGCCCTAGTCCACTGGTCCTCGTTGGGGATCTGAGTGAAAAGTAGCAAGTTACATGTAGGTCCCTTGTGTTTATTCTAATGGTAGGTTCTACTATGATGCAACAGTGTTTGTTTACCTCCTCCATATGTTATTCCATTTCTGCAGATATGGTCATTGGCTTCAGGACTGCTATGACGACAGTAAATGAGACTCTGGGGAGTATCATAATTGATGTACATTCTAGGATAACATCTGAGGTGGAATATACTATTGGCTTCCGCCACATCCGGCAGAGGGCCGAGGGCATTGCTACTGTGGAGACTGAAGCCGGCCCAATATTTAATACTGATTATGATGCTAGATTTGGACATCGTCCCAATCCAAATAATCCATCTGATCCTCTAGAGACAACCCATATACTGAACGTGGGTACTGATGAACTCGGTATATATAGAGAACTGAGGACAACTATTTTTCCTGATGTGCATCCTGAAGAAGATGAATGCTACGTAATAAATATTTTTTTAATAGATACAGTGACAGGTGGTGGTCGTGCTAATTATAAATGCAATGACAATACAAATAACCCAGATGACTTTTTCTGTGACCATACTGTCTGCATTTTGGATGACGATGGTTAGTTGAGACTCAGCAGACCTGTTGATACACATATCGTAGAGTCGGTAGACTCTATATGTAGGGATGGCGCCGACACGCCCATTAAGCCTTAACAAAAGTAATGGCTTAGAATTCCCGAATGCGGATGTTTTAAGCCTTTTCAGACAAATTACATGCTCTGCGAGTGCTTCTATACACTATAATACTCTTAAAGTATGTAAAATGTACAGCTACAGTGAATCTCGCAAATTTGTAAAAACCCGGATTGTTCATCTTCTTTCTAATTCAGTTTAAACAGCCTACCGCGAAACTGGGGTTAGTAATCGCTCTAATTCTTTCACGAAAATCATTTATACTGGAGCGTACATGATCCTTGATGCACAAAATCTTCATACCTTCTCCCAAAGCCGTCAAACTCCAGGTCTGCAACCTTACAAGTGTTAGTTTTAGACGCCATTTTCTTGTTTGCTCACATGCCGAGCACGTTAAGTTAGTTTTGTGCACTAATCAATGATGCAGACTTTCAGTGTTTGTCGAGCTGCTGCAAAGGGGGTTACGCATGTTATGATTGTTGCATGCTATCATCCCCTGCCTTTGTCTGCATGCATGCTGCACTTTGACCTTGTTTCTATACTTTTTGGCACTTCAATCCCTACATCCTTCAACATTTTAGTGAAAATGTTTTTATACTTTAAATACCTGAAGATGATTAAGAATTGGAATTTTCCATATGTCATAATATATTTCATGTACTTTGAGAGTATTGTTCAGTACAGAAGCACTTGTAGAGACAGGTATGTTTCTAAAAAGGCAGGATTATAGAGCCATTTTGCTTGTTAGGGCTGTGTCATTGCCATAGAGTGTACTGACTCTCTGATAGATATATATCATTCCCGTTGGCTGGGCAGAGATCAGGTGGGGTATTATAAATGGTTCCTCATACTATGTCAATGTTAAAAGAGATGTATATATAGCTACATTTTTTACAAGACTCTTGGAATATATCCAATACTTCTTTTGTTTTAAGTTCCATTTGAAGTTGGGTATGTGAAGACGATATACACTGTCATTGAGGATGAGGGTCCAGTGGAGGTGTGTGTCAATCTTACTAAGCCTGAGATAGATATTGAAGAGGAAATGGCCTTTGTGGAATCACTTGGTTTTCCAAATTCAGTCTACATTCCAGCTGATGCTACACTAGCAAGTTAGTTACGTACTATGCCTGTGATGTAATGACTTTTGGTCCATATTTTTTCCATCCAGTGCCAGATCCATTTAATTTTCTCACTCAATCATATGAAATGATCCCATTGTCCGACTATGAACAACAACAACCGCTGTCTAATCGTATCAGAAGTATAGGCATCAATGCAACAAGAAGAGTAATCTGCTATGAACAGCCAATCTATGATGACCTGCGTTTGGAACCGGCAGAATACTTTGGTATGACACTGACTGTTCAGATGGCACTTACTACAATCATCACTGAAGTACGGCCAATGTATGATCAAGTTGCTATCCTGATTATGGATGATGATGGTGAGAATAGAGCTCATACCAAACAACCATAGAGCCCTCTGAGCCTTACTACTATACAGCTTGAACAGGTCTATATACATGTGTTTATATCTTACGTTTTACTGCAGAGGCTGTGGTGGGTCTTGAGGTGACATTCACCCAGGTCTTTGAGGATGTGGGTGTGGTAGAAGTGTGTGCTATTGTGTACAGTCCCACTATTGACTGTCCCATTGAATTTCCCTTTGATGTCCATCTCTCAACTAGAGATGGCAGTGCAGGTAAACATTGTCCATTATGATTAGAGCATATGCAACTATATAAAGTCTCTGAGTGGAATTACATAGTTCTATTATCATTCCAAAGAAGAAATGTATGTAAATGTATACATTTACATAAGGCTTTATATATAAAGATAACTTGGGAGGGATAGTGCACATTTTTAATTTGCAGAGTCTCCCATGGACTACATTGGACTGTCTACAATCCTGAGTTTTCCAAAATGTGAGACAAAACAATGTGTGAATGTGACCATTGTGGATGATGAAGTGTTGGAGAATGTTGAGTCATTTGATGTCACTCTGGAGAGGACTCCTGGTCTGGATATGAGGATCACACTGGACCCAGTGGATGGAGTGGTTGAGATCACAGATGATGGTTTGTTCTTTAGTTCTTCAGAGAGAGAACTGCATGGCTGACTACTAGAGACTAGACAAACAGAGATTAAGGCTTTGGAATTTCCAATTTCTAGAAACAATTACTTCAACTGAGCAATTATCTACATAGCCATTATTGAGTCATTAATTACACATACCATTGTAACCAAGGATGGTTGCTAGTGTAGGCATTGCTTTTAGTTGGTGCATTAAATCTCTGAAGAAGAATTGTAGTTGAAATGTAAGAAAAAGCCACTTGGTTGGAATTGATTCAAATCCTGTAATTACAGAGGCCATTGTGGGTCTAGAGAACACATTCTACCAGGTCACTGAGGATGTGGGAGTGGTGGAAGTGTGTGCTATTGTGTACAGTCCTAATGCAAACCTTACCTGTCCCATCTCATTCCCATTTGATGTCAGTCTGTCAACTGGAGATGACAGTGCAGGTATACCTACTGCTCTACTGTGTGTCTACATGATGACTGTAGTACTACATTAATTTCTACAGTTGATCCCATGGACTATATTGGCCTGTCCACCATTTTGATGTTTGAGGCATGTCAGAGACGACGTTGTGTAAATGTAACCATTGTGGATGATGAAGTATTGGAGACGGTAATTGAGTCGTTCACTGTCACTCTGGAGAGGACCCCTGGTCTGGATAACAGAATCGCACTTCGTCCAGTGGATGGAGTGGTTGAGATCACAGATGATGATGGTGAGAATATGTAGTTGCCATTCATTTCTCAATGATATTTCCTCTCCTCATATCTATATACATACTGCAGAGGCTGTGGTGGGTCTGGAGAGGACATTTTACAATGTCACAGAGGATGTGGGTGTGGTACAAGTGTGTGCTATTGTGTACAGCCCTAACATTGTCTGTCCAATTGCATTTCCCTTTGATGTCCGTCTCTCAACTGATGATGACAGTGCAGGTATAGTGATAAAACTGTAACTACAGAGTTTCTGGGTGAAATTATAGTCATGGCATGATGATTACATTTTGCAGAGTCTCCCATGGACTATATTGGACTGCCTACAATCCTGAATTTTCCTGCATGTGAGACAAAACAATGTGTGAATGTTATTGTGGATGATGAAGTGTTGGAGAATGTTGAGTCATTCAGTGTCACTCTGGAGAGGACTCCTGGTCTGGATATGAGGATCACACTGGACCCAGTGGATGGAGTGGTTGAGATCACAGATGATGATGGTTTGTTCTTTAATTCTTCAGATAGGGAACTGCATGGCTGGCAATATATTAAAGGAATTTCTGTAAACAATTACTTCAACTGACTCAGCAATTTTCTACACAAGTCATTAATTACACATACCATTGAATGGTTGCTAGGTGTAGGTATTGCTTTTAGTTGGTGCATTTTAAATGTAGGGATGGCACCGACAGGCCATCAGCTTTGTACAAACAAAACGGCTCGAAACTCCCAAACGCTGCAGTGCTAAGCCCTTTTGGACATATATCTGTCTCTATGAATAGTTTATACCTGACAGTACTCTCGTGTAAAATTCATCGCTATAGTGACATACAGAATTTTCCATCTTCTTCTTCAGTTAGACAGACATGCCACATAATTGGTATGTGTACTCACCTTCATTTTTGGACAAAACGACTGATTTCTAGTCGTGTATGATCCTAGACCAACAGATTCTTCATAGAGCCTTTCTAAACCTGCCAAACAGCTACTCTGCTTGGGCATGTTAAGAGGTAAAATATGTTTACAAGTGTAAAAAAATTTCCATTCAAATGTTGAAGGATATAGGGATGGTAGTGCCAAAAATCATAGAAACAAGGTTTAATACAAATATACATATAAGTACTTATGCATGCGCAGGCAGGCAACAATAATAACATGCTTAACCCCATAGTATAAGATATAGGGAGGGGGTTACGCATGTTATTATTGTTGCCTGCCTGCGCATGCATAAGTACTTATATGTACATTTGTATGAAACCTTGTTTCTATGATTTTTGGCACTACCATCCCTATATCCTTCAACATTTGAATGGAAATGTGTTTACACTTGTTTCAAAGCTTTTTTGCTTTATTCTCCAAGAGCGCATGCGTCACTCGAGCCCTACCCCCTTTCTGCAGTGCATGTATTACGTGTGCTACAGTGAGAAAGCCCTATATATAGTACCGTGACTGAAGTGTATTCGACCAGCTAAGACGATTCTGCTCATCAAGGATCATGCATATTCCTAAATGATATTCTGTGAAAGAATCGTGGCAAATACTTGCCCCAATCAGTCGTATCGCCAAGTAACAGAATACGGAGATTTATTGAAAAACGGAAAATAGATACGTGCAGAAATTCCACCATTTAATTAACGGCGGCTAGATTTCCGGTAAGTTTCTAGAGCTCCCCCCTGAGAAGTGAGCCGCTCCCAGCACAAACTGTGCTAGCGACAGTATAGAACTATGCATGGAGTCTACATATACTAAGAAGTAAGCTGAAGTGATGTCGCGTTTCGCTGGTAGAGCTCGTCAAGTGCGAGAGGTCTTCTCGCAGCCCGTGCGAGGTAGGTGCGGTTAACCGTAGAGCACTTTTTGTGCCCCCCTCTGAGCGTCATGAAACCTATACCAGTCTGTAGCATAGGAATAGGGCTACAATATATGTAGTACTGCTCTGGGATCCAGATCGGTACGCAGAGATATGCGCTTTGGTATACGAACAATAATTTCATCATAAAACGCATACATGCACGTGTATTCTATATACACGAGTGGTATATACAACACACGACAGCGCATAGACAATGCCTTCTATATGTATACCCTCCAGTCTTGTAAACCATAGTCATGAGAGAAGAGACTAGGGTTATTCACATGACATAAAGGCTGGTGTATGTCTATCATTGTATACATAGGGAGTGGAGCTCAGAGGGCACCTCACAGGTCATCCTCATCAATGTCGGCATCACTGAGAGAGGGGCCACCCTCTTCATCACTCACATACACTTCCCCATATTCCTTTCTCAGTGAGTCATGCAGCAGCTCCTCCTCTTCTGTCTGTACTAACTCATCTGAGCCTTGCTGCTGTGTACCTGTGACACAGGGAGCATTACTGCAATTCTCACATCTACAACCAGGATAACACTTATTTTTGTTGCCTTTCTTGACACAACTGCATCATCATGTACTACATGCAGTAACACTTGGAACATGAGTACCTCGAAATAATAGGTCCAGTTGGCATCTCACAGCCTCGCCGTTTTCTACTGACTAACAATCACACTCAAGTTTCCCAACTATGAT
Organism: Theonella swinhoei; assembly: GCA_963970385.1. NCBI lineage: Eukaryota > Metazoa > Porifera > Demospongiae > Tetractinellida > Theonellidae > Theonella > Theonella swinhoei. The sequence continues at coordinate 503,164 of OZ019952.1, read as the reverse complement.
TTTCCAACTGTACTGGGTGAGGTCTAACAATCTCGTGCGAGTACTGGCAGCCTGATTCCGCATACCTAGCATGTTTGCTGCCAGTGGTGCCACAGGGCATCAAATGATGGGAGCAATTCATCTTCAAACTCTATCGTACTCTACACACTCCCTCTGATCGCTTCAATGAATCTCTTGTGTTGCCATTCAGGGCCTACACCAACCTGTGAGAGTGACATGTACAGTGCATGAGGTGTATCTACAGCAGGTGCATTTGGAAGTACACTGTGCCAATGAGTCTAACTAAAGAGAGGAATCCTTCACCCTCTCTAACATGACTGACTAGTGTTCCAAGTAGCTATATCCTGGGAACTTGTAATAAACCATGCATTCTGAAAGAAAAATGCTTCATTATTGTAGCCTTTCCTAGTCCAACAAAAATAATCACATCCACTGGATATGAACAATGTCTGTAGGACAAGAGGTCTGCTGCGTTCACATGCCACATGACATATGAAGCTGGTATTTCAGTGTACTTTAAATAGGAGGAACTGCTGTAACTCACTTTTCCACTGCCCAAAATGAGTAAGTTGGGATTTAAGACGATCCTTATACAGAGAACAACGGCTCTGCTCTCCAGAAAACCCGCTCTCACATTCATGTTCACTGCTCGTAGCTAGAAAACATCACCGCAAACCACGTGGCAATGTGGATATATAAGCCGCATACCAAAGCGCATATCTCCGCGTACCGATCTGGATCCCAGAGCAGTACTACATATATTGTAGCCCTATTCCTATGCTACAGACTGGTATAGGTTTCGTGGCGTTCAGAGGGGGGCACAAAAAGTGCTCTACGGTTAACCGCACCTACCTCGCACGGGCTGCGAGAAGACCTCTCGCACTTGACGAGCTCTACCAGCGAAACGCGATCTCACTTCAGCTTACTTCTTAGTATATGTAGACTCCATGCATAGTTCTATACTGTCGCTAGCACAGTTTGTGCTGGGAGCGGCTCACTTCTCAGGGGGAAGCTCTAGAAACTTACCGGAAATCGAGCTGCCGTTAATTATATGATGGAATGCAGCACGTAGACTACTTCCGATTTTTCAATAAATCTCCGTATTCTGTTACTTGGCGGTACGACTGCAATTTTGAGGTAGGTCGTTTGAACTGAAGAAGAAGAAGATGAACAAAATATTCAAAAACGGGGCGGGGTTTGGCAGTTTCTGTATGTCATTATATCCGGGTATTTTACATACTTTGAGGGTCGTATATGATAGAGAAACACTCATAGAGCCTGTTATATGTCTGAAAAGGTTTATAACTATAGCGTTTGGGAGTTATGAGCCGTTTCATCTTGGTTAGTGGTTAGTGTCATGTCGGCGCCATCCCTATATAGAGAGTCTACCGACTCTCTGATAGACTAATTTGCTAGCAATACACTAGGGGCGGAGGAAGCTGTTTTTCAGTAGTCAGGCCAATGGTTCAGACAACTCTTGAGGGGGTATGGGGGCATGCCCGCAGAAAATTTTAAGATTTGGGACGTTCTGAGGTGAATTCTTAGGCATTCTGCGCCCCTGGTGTGTAGAAGTGCCAATTAGTGCGTGTACTAACGAGCAATTGATGTATCGCATTGCATGCGTATAACCTGTAGATAAATAATCTGTAGGGGAAGAAAGTGGTCAGACCATAGCCTGACCTGCCTGACCGGGTGCTCCGCCCCTGTACACATAGTAAAAACCAGTGAAACAAGAATAAAAACAAATGTTGAAGTATGTAGGGATATATAGTAGTGCCAAAAGTGTAGAAACAAGGAAGCATCTATGTTGCAAAACAAAATGCGTAATCCCGTCCCTATACATCTTTTATTTCATGGAGTTACTCAAGTTATTATTGTTGCATACCATCACCCTGTTTTGCTGCATGGATGCTTATTGGTTTCTACACTTTTTGGCACACCATCTTTCAACATTTTAATATAATACTTTTATTTTTGTATGATTATTCTCTGAAGAAGACTATACAGAATTGTAGTTGAAATGTAAGAAAAAGCCACTTGGTTGGAATTGATTCAAATTCTATGATTACAGAGGCCATTGTGGGTCTGGAGAAGACATTGTACCAGGTCTCTGAGGATGTGGGTGTGGTGGAAGTGTGTGCTATTGTGTATTACCCAAATGGAAACCTTGACTGTCCCATCTCATTCCCATTTGATGTCAGTCTGTCAACTGGAGATGACAGTGCAGGTATGTCTACTGCTCTACTGTATGTCTACATGATGACTGTAGTACTACATTAATTCTCTTCCAGTTGCTCCCATGGACTACCTTGACCTGTCCACCATCTTGATGTTTGCTGCATGTCAGAGAAGAGGTTGTGTCAATATGACCATTGTGGATGATGATATACTGGAGATGACTGAGTCATTCACTGTCACTTTGGAGAGGACCCCTGGCAGAATCTCACTTCGTCCAGTGGATGGAGTGTTTGAGATCAGAGATGATGATGGTGAGAATATGCAGTTGCCATTCATTCCTCAATGACATTTCCTCTGCTCACATGTCCATACTTCAGAGGCTGTGGTGGGTCTGGAGAAGACATTTTACAATGTCTCAGAGGATGTGGGTGTGGTGGAAGTGTGTGCTATTGTGTACAGTCCCACCATTGTCTGTCCCATTGCATTTCCCTTTGATGTTCGTCTCCTAACTAGAGATGGCAGTGCAGGTAATAATGATGAAAATATAACGGTAGAGTTTCTGAGCAAAAATTACATTACTCAACACTCTTTGTCTGCTTAGTATAGTATGTTCACATGTTCACGAGCTATAGATTATTAGAGTTTAGAATATTATCTAAATGTGAGAGTTAGCAGCACTTGTACTTGTATGAGGTATGAGGACTACATTTTGTAGAGTCTCCCATGGACTACATTAGACTGTCTACAATTCTGAATTTTCTTAAATGTGAGACAAAACAATGTGTGGATATTACTATTGTGGATGATGAAGTGTTGGAGGATGTTGAGTCATTTGATGTCACTCTGGAGAGGACCCTTGGTCTGGATATGAGGATCACACTGGACCCAGCGGATGGAATGATCTATATCAGAGATAACGACGAAGGTGAATTTTATGATAAGATCATGGTCGTGTGCATAATTTAGTGTATTATTTCTTATTTAGACTACGGTAACTTTAAATTGACCAATCAGGTTGCAAGAAATGCGGGTCTATTTTTCATAGTCGCCTTGTTAGCGGGATCTATAGTTGGCCGCTGGCCCCTAGTACCAGGATCTATTGGCACGTTTGTTGCTAGCGGTTTGAATAGTCATTGTCCAATCAGTTTCTCCACTGTAGTCTAAAATAGTTAAACGCACTCGTCGTCGGGAACTACGCAATTTAGAAAGTCTCAGACCCTTGGTAGCGCCCTTGCTACACTCGGGACGCTACATCTGGCCCTCAGCTTTCTAAATCGTGTAGTTCCCTCAACTAACTTATATGTATTCTCCCAATCATATTGTCTACATTACGGATGATGGTGAGCAAAACTATGTATTATCAACTAGTTTATATGTTATGGTATTAGTGTTTATGTTGTTTATTATGTTTGTACATGCATGCACAGTGCCAGTTCCTATCTCCCTCACCTCCTCTCCCTCCTCATCCATTGTGGCTGGAGAAACTGTCATTCTCAACTGCTCTATCACTCTGCCTCCTGAAGTAATTGATACTCCAAACATCCAATGGGAAGGACCTGGAGTAATCCCTACCCCAGCTGACCCCACTCTTAATGGAGAGGAGGTGTCCAGTGTCCTCACTCTCAGTAATATATCAACATCTCAGGCTGGACAGTACACCTGTACTGCCACCCTCACTGGAGCTAGACTAGTCATGGTCTCTGTCAATATTACTGTTAAAGGTATGTAAGACTATACTAGTTTGTATTATACTTTACTGTATGTGTCCTCTTCCCCTTCAGTCCCAGTCCCCATCTCTGTCAGTAATACTGGTAGTGTATATGCCGGCGCTGTGCTCAGTCTGACATGTGATTACACTCTGAGTCCATCAGTAGATATAGCATTGGCCTGGATGGTGAATGGTAGAGCAGTAGACTCCACTTCAGATCGTATCTCTATTGATGGAGCCACTCTCAGTTTTTCTCCTGTGGCTACCTCAGACAGTGGCAGATACACATGTGAACTACATGTCACTACATCTCAAATAAATGTCTCTACAGATAGATCAAGGCAGAGTGCAGAGGATATAACTGTACAAAGTAATATTTTCTTACTTGAAGGTAACATCCTATGCCATTCACATCTTTTCTCCACCCAGTCCCCCAGCCTGATGTTGGTATCACCCTCAGCCGTACTGCTCCTCTCTACACTGGTGGTAGCCTCACTCTCACATGTACCGTGACACTGGATCCTAATGTGGATAATGGTGAGAGGGTTGTGACTAAATGGAATGACCCAATGGATATTAGTGGAGAGAGATACTCGACCATTCCTGCCAGTGGTTCAGGCACTACCTACACTAGCAGTCTCACCATCAGACCTCTAGCTGACCAGGATGATGGTACATACACTTGTAATGTGACAGTAACTGGAAGAAGCAATACCCAGCAGGCAACAGCTAGTAACATTACTGAAATAATTGTCATGGGTAAGCATATATGCATGATAGAATAGCATGCTCTTCTTCCCTACACTAGTCGTCCATGACCATTTCTACACTACATCCATTCCTTTTCAGATTCATTATTTCAGCTTCGTTTGAGTGGACTTCTGAGTACCTGTAATGAATTTTTGGTAAGGCTATCATCTGACAGTTTGATAGTTAGCTACTTGTTGACACTCCAATAGATTACTGACAGACGTGAGAAGTTGGATGACATTACAAATGCAGTACTGGAAGCACTGACTGACTCATGCACTGAGTGTGGCATTATCAATAACATCATTGATATCCCATCGTTTATCTGTTATCCTAAGTCCCACACATATATAACATATCGTGCTAGACTGGAAGGAACCTCAGAGATAGACAGTGGCTCACTCATCTCTCTGCTGGAGAAGTGGGTGAGTGGAAGAGCAAGCATCTCTGTGATTGGAATACTGATGACAGTGGATCCTGAATGTCCAGTGGCTATTTCATCTCTCAGTGAGGGGGAATGCTTACAAATTAAACCTACTCCTACAACTAGTACCACAACTAGCACCACTAGCGACAGAACCTCCTCCAGTCCTCAGAGCCCCTCTACCACTAGTAGCACTATGGACACCACTGACAGCACAACCTCCTCCCGTCCCCAGAGCTCCTCTGACAACACTGCTGCCATTATTGGAGGAGTCGTGGCCATTATTTTCATCATTGCACTTGCTATCGTAATAGTTATTGCCATAATAGGAATAATCACTTTTAAATTAAGGCGTCATGGAGGTATCAAGAAAACTGAAGAGTGAGTTAATGAACATGCCCTGCATATATGACCCTTGTGTTAATTTGGATTATCACACAGTACGGTAGTACTGTGTATATAGGGATTGCTATGGTCTATCCCCATTGAAAACCATATATAAGGTTTTTCATTACTTTCACTTTCAGTTTGCTACCTACGGGACTTCTGTTAACATGAATGTGTAACTATACCCAGAAACTAACTGTGATTATAAAATGGTATAATTTGATGCATGAGAAAGGTGTTAAATTAACAAAAGTCTATTTTGTAAATTCTTCATCTTCTTCTTCTTCTTCTTCTTCTTCTTCTTCTTCTTCTTCTTCCGCTTGAAGAAGCGTAACTCACTAACGGTAATACATCTAAACATGAAACTTGGTGAAGTTATGTAGTTCCACTGGGGGTAGTGCATCGTCATGTTAAAAAATTTGTAAACAATGTACTTCTTGTAAAATAAACAAAAATAGCCTCAGGCCATGTATTATTAATGGAGGCCACACAGTCCTATATCTGCCTAATGAAAGGTCTGCTAAATATGAAATTTTTTATGATAGTATAGTTCAATACCCCAATGATCAACGTTGTGATAAAATCTCTGTAAACAATGTAAATCTTGTAATATAACAACAAATAGCCTCAGGCAAGGATTACTGTATCTCACTAACAAAAGCTCCAATAAATGTGGAAATTGATATGATGATAAAGTGTAATACACCAATGATCAACATTGTGATAAGATCTCTGTAAACAATGTAAATCTTGTAATACAACAACAAATAGCCTCAGGCAAGCATTACTGTATCTCACTAACAAAAGCTCCAGCAAATGTGGAAATTGGTGTGATGGTAGAGCTTAATTCAACGTTGTGATAAAATCTCTGTAAACCATGTAAATCTTGTAAAAAATAGCCTCAGGCTAGCATTACCATATCTCACTAACAAAAGCTTCACAAAATGTGAAAATTGGTGTGATGATAAAGTGTAACACACCAATGATCAACGTTGTGATAAGATCTCTGTAAACAATGTAAATCTTGTAATATAACAACAAATAGCCTCAGGCAAGCATTTCTGTATCTCACTAACAATAGCTCCCTTAAATGTGAAAATTGGTGTGGTGGTAAAGCTTAATACCCCAAAGATCAACAGTGTGATAAAATCTCTGTAAACCATGTAAATCTTGTACAAAATAGCCTCAGGCTAGCATTACCATATCTTACTAACAAAAGCTCTACTAAATGTGAAAATTGGTGTGATGGTAAAGCTTAATACCCCAAAGATCAACATTGTGATAAAATCTCTGTAAACCATGTAAATCTTGTAAAACATAGCCTCAGGCTAGCATTACTGTATCTCACTAACAGAAGCTCTACCAAATGTGAAAATTGGTGTGATGGTAAAGCTTAATACTCCAATTATCAATATTGAGATAAATTCTTGTAATCATGTAAATAGTAGCCCCAGGCACTGCTTTGCAATATATCATTAACAAAAGCTCCACTAAAGTAAAATTTGGTACAATATAATACACAAAAATTGATGTTGCAATAAAAATGTTGGATAGCCTCAGGCTACAAGCTCTATTAGATAATATGTTAGCTACCAAGCAAGCTACAAAAATAGCAAAATGCATGTACCAAGGTCCAGAAAAAAATGATGGGAGACAAGTAAATAAAAAATTTAGGAAATTTGGAAGGAAATATAGGGATTGCATAAAAAGAAACGGAGACAAGATTGGGACACAGACATCTTATGATATATCGACGTACCCATAATGTTACGTTGATATATCATAACATGTCTGTGTCCCAATCTTGTCTCCGTTTCTTTTTATGCAATCCCTATATTTCCTTCCAAATTTCCTAAATTTTTTATTTACTTGTTTAACCAATATTTGGCATGGTTTCACATTTGATTCTTTCCTCACAGACATGAGATGTCATCAATGGATTCCCCAGCAGTGAAGGGTGTTGCCATAACTACTACCCCTAATGAGGCCTATGAGCAGATGCAGACAGGAGGAGGCAAGGGGGTTGCCATAACTACCACCCCTAATGTGGCCTATGAGCAGATGCAGCCAGGAGGGGGCAAGGAGGCAGAAGAGACCCCCCAATATGACGACTATGAGAAGATGCAGCAGGGAGGGGATGAAAAGACTTCCCTGGTCTGTAGTCCTACCGAATGTCCCTCCGTCACTCGACACCCCCTACCTGCTGTACCCTCTCCTCCAAATGCCCCTACAGAGGGTGTGGATGAGGTAGAGGAGGAGGCTGTGTATGAGCCAATTCCTGGAGACAAGTGAAATACACACACAACTATAATACTGTATACTAACTAGTGTTGATGACGATTTGCTACATTGAATTTTGTCTGTGTATTGAACTTTGTAAAAATGTATGTGAAATGCTTATATTTTGACTACATATTGCGATACATTCTGTGCTTGGTGTCTATGATTAACCCCGAGACCATATTTTCCTCTCTTTGCTTGTGTCTCAGCAAATGTTTGGAAGAAGTACTAGTCGCTCAAACCAAAGTGCTATCACATTGACTGTCAGCGAGTTTATTTAACACCCAAGCCTTATTCCTTTTCTTAAGCCTGCAAACCAAACAAGAAGAGACAGAATTCAGCTGGTCGACTTGCCACTAATGAGTCTATAGCTTGATTCATGGTTGGGCATGATCATGAGGTTGCCCTCTTTGATGACTGGGTATGTCTAAATCAGTGAAATAGGCTAAATTTAGGATGGACATTCCTTACAAAGACATTCCCATCTCTTCTTGGGATCCACAAGTGTCCCATGAGCTGTAGCATTGACTGCAAAGCCAGCTTGTATGACAGTATCATACACCAGACGATCGTACGTCACACAAGGGATTTCCCTGACATATTTTTCTATCTATGATCAAAAAAGAATGTGGAAGTAATTATCACTAATCCCGCAAACTAATTGTTTGTGCGCGCTGCGCCCACAGACTGCGCCTTAATTAAATTAACGCTAACGGAGATCCACTTCAATATGGGATATAGGATATGGGATATAGGATATGGGATATGGAACTATAATGAGGGTTTGCGCCGCCAGACACGCTGCGCCGCGAGGTGCTGCGTACGCTCTAATGAAGTATATATAAAGCCGAGATACTCTTAGTTGCTGCACTGCAAATCCTTGACAGACAGCGTCTTCTGCAGGATGTTGCAGAATATTTTTGCGGCAACAGTTGTGGCGTGCCTTCTCCTCGCCCCCGGAGGTAATTCAATACTTACGTACTAATTGAGTAAGATTGAGTAAGAAGGCGCCGTAGTGCGGGTAACCGACGACATATGTTAAAGTTGAAGTATCACCTTCGTACTTGGTATATATTAAGTTCTTCTAAATTACTACCCCCATTTCCTACACGAGATATTCTTAGTTGCTACACTGCAAATCCTTTGATTCTTTCCTTACCGACATGAGATGTTATCAATGGATTCCCCAGCAGTGAAGGAGGTTGCCATAACTACCACCCCTAATGAGGCCCATGAGCAGATGCAGCCAGGAAGGGTCAAGGAGGCAGAAGAGACTCCTCAGTATGATGACTATGAGAAGATGCAGCAGGGAGGGGATAAAGACTCCCCAGTATGAGCTGGTCTCTAGTCCTACCAAATGTCCCCCCTGCCCTGTCACTCGACACCCCCTACCTGCTGTACCCTCTCCTCCAAATGGCCTCATAGAGAGTGTGGATGAGGCAGAGGAGCAGGCTGTGTATGAGCCAATTCCTGGAGACAAGTGAAATACACACACTGACTATAATACTGTATACTAACTAATGTTGGTGACATTATAGTGGATTTGCTACATTGAATTTTGTCTATATATTGAACTTTGTAAAAATGTATGTGAAATGCTTATATTTTGACTACATAATTATTGCAATACATTCTGTGCTTGGTATCTATGATTAACCCTGAGACCATAGTTTTCCTCTCTTTGCTTGTGTCTCGGCAAATATTTGTAAGAAGTACTAGTCACTCAAATCAAAGTGCCATCACATTGACTGTCAGTTATAACACCCAAGCCTGCAAACCAAACATGACAGCATTCGGCTGGTCCACTTGCCATTAATGAGTCTAGCTTGAATTCATGGTTAGTTCTCACAATACGTGAGAGTGTGCCCTCTTTGATGAGTGGGTATGTCTAAATCAGTGAAATAGGCTAAATTTAGGATGGACATTCCTTACAAAGACATTCCTATCTCTTCTTGGGATTCACAAGTGTCCCATGAGCTGTAGCATTGACTACAAAGCCAGCTTGTATGACAGTATCATCCACCAGACGATCGTACGTCACACAAGGGATTTCCCTGACATATTTTTCTATCTATGATCAAAAAAGAACGTGGAAGTAATTATCACTAATCCCGCAAGCTAATTGTTTGTGCGCGCTGCGCCCACAGATGCGCCTTAATTAAATTAACCCTAATCGGAGATCCACTTCAATATGGGATATAGGATATGGGATATGGAACTATAATGAGGGTTTGCGCCGCCAGACACGCCGCGCCGCGAGGTGCGTACGCTCTAATGAAGTATATATAAAGCCGAGATACTCTTAGTTGCTGCACTGCAAATCCTTGACAGACAGCGTCTTCTGCAAGATGTTGCAGAATATTTTTGCGGCAACAGTTGTGGCGTGTCTTCTCCTCGCCCCCGGAGGTAATTCAATACTTACGTACTAATTGAGTAAGATTGAGTAAGAAGGCGCCGTAGAGCGGGTAACCGACGACATATGTTAAAGTTGAAGTATCACCTTCGTACTTGGTATATATTTAAGTTCTTCTGAGTAATTGCGCCCCTAAATTACTACCCCCATTTCCTACACGTCAGCGTTCCGTCTGTTCTGACTAAAATTGAGCGAGACAGCAATTATCGACTAGCGAAGTGCTTTTAGTAACACATTTTAATTTCAGTATATTTCATGCGTATAGATCTACTGGTCATAAATAAATTGGAAGGTTTAGAAGAGTCTATTATATTTGTATTCGCTTTTAAACTTCCTGATTCAAACCTTATAAATGCTTCGTACTCTCAACTGTCCTAAGCACCCCACCCACGCTACGATAATTTTTTAAAATAACATTTATCTGCATCTGTAAATGCAAAAGAAATACACAAACCTAGTAATTATAGTATATACCCCATACAAAACAAGACAAAAACACATTTAGGCTGTATTACAGTATACAACGAAGTAAACCCTGATGGAAGTGGCACATACAATGGGATTTAGACAACTTTACATGGATACCTAGACCACCAACTGTTTTAGAAAAAAATTGCTTTTACACGAGCTCTACAGCAGGAATGAGAGAGTGCTAAAGTCACCGTCCTATAGTATGGGCCGCCAAGTGTACCAAAATTCATTTTGCATCATCACACAAATGAAGACGTACCTAATATTACGACGAAAGACCGTAATATTACGTCTAGGACTAGGGCTAGGGCTGTAATGCAATATAACAGCTTTCGTCGTAATATTACGTCTTCATTGGTGCGATGATGCGAAATTAATTTTGGTAGCTACACTTGGCTTGCCATACGTCCGAAGACCGCAATTTTGGATGAAACTACCAATATTCGGACTGTCGCCTGAGCACAGTATAGTTGGCGAAAGAGAAATGACATCTCCATGAAAAGAAGTACTATCTCTTGCCTATTCACCAAGCAATTGCTAGAATCTTTTCGACTTGGTTTTACAAGCAAACGCTGCGAAATTAGACGTGTCACGCCCTCAATTTTCGAACGCAGTATGAAAATACTTTCTGTAAAGCTCACAGCATAAATCTACAGTTACAGTCTAAAATTTCTAGGGACCTTACCAGACTGTACTAACTAACTATCTGTGCTGTTATCACCAAATTAGCCACATTTTAATATTTATAAATAAATATAAATCCCATATCTCGGACAATAGTGAGCCAGCAGTACGATTATAATTGACTGGGTGGTAGTATCTTCGAAAATTGTTAAAAGTTTGTTTCGCTTTATGCTGTAAGAGGTAATCGGCAAAAACATAACTAAGCGTCCGTAGAGCAAACGATCAACCTTCGGACGGATCTAATTTCGGACGTTTATTTCAACCTCATTGAGAGTGTGCGCTTTTACACGAGTTCTACAGTCGGAATGACAGAGCACTAAATTCGAAGACCGCAAATTTCGGATGAAACTACCAATATTCGCACTTATCGGCCTGAGCACAGTATAGTTGGCGAAAGAGAATTGAGATCTCCATGAAAAGAAGTACTATCTCTTGCCTATTCACCAAGCAATTGCTAGGATCTTTTTTTGACCTAGTTTTTTTACAAGCAAACGCTGCGAACTTAGGTGTGTTGCGCCCTCAATTTTCGAATGCAATATGAAGATATTTTTCTGTAAAACCCACAGCATAAAGAGTTTAAAAATTTCTAGGGACCTTACTAGACCTCTACTAACTCTCTGTGCTGTTATCACCAAATTAGCTACATTTTAATATTTTGAAATTTGATAATCATAGAGTCGGTAGACTCTATATGTACACTATAAAATCAGTTTTGTCATAATAGCAAAATTGTTTGTTGCATGAGTTTCATCCCATACATACATCAGTTCATCATATGATACTACGATATTGTACTCCCTAGACAATGACTATTCCTTACATGTGTGAGTGTTGATAAAGTAGTCTACTATTCCACAATGTCTCTACACACGTGACTGTTGGCCCAGGGATTACATACTCTTTACAGCATGCAGTGTATTAGAGAGTCGGTAGACTCTCTATGTAGGGATGGCGCCGACAGGACACGCCCATTTTCCAAACTAGAATGGCCCAGAACTCCCAAACGCGGCAGTTACAAACCCTTTTGGACACATACACGTACTCTACGAGCGATTCTGTACCCGCTAAGACCCTCAAAGCACGTAAAATACACAGCTACAATGACTTACGGAAGTTGCCACACCCCCCTTTTTGGATTTTTTTGTTCATCATCTTCATCTTCTTCTTCTTCTTCTTCTTCAGTTAAACTGGCCTACCGCAAAAGCGGCACAAGTACCGTCCTTGGTTTTTACATGAAACGACTCCTTTCCCTTGCATGCGTGATCCTTGACCAATAGAATCTTCGTAACTCTACTCAGGGCTCTGTAATCGCAAATTTTCCTTATTTGTTGGAAGCCATTTCTATATGGTCACGTGCACACGTTTTAATGAAAGGTGGGGCTCAAGCGCGCGCAGGTCCGCGGGAGTAGAAGCGGGTGGGGCTCGTGCGAAGACAAGCAAGTAGGGATTACTCTACGTACAGAACACTGTAGGTACCCAAGAAAAACTAGTAAAACAAGTGTAAAAAACATTTCATTAAAATGTTAAAGGATGTAGGGATGGTAGTGCCAAAAATTAAAGGAACAAGATTGTAATAAGTTATTAACCCAAGTGGTGCACAGTGAACAACTGAGTATGATATGACCATACACAACTTATGTATATAGTTTGGAGTTCAGAGTTCACGCTACCACAAAGATGAATTTCAATTCATGTATGCAGACAAGGGATAATTGCATGCAACAATAACAACATGCGTAACCCCTCCCTACATTTTATTTCATGGGGTTACGCATGTTGTTATTGTTGCATGCAATTATCCCTTGTCTGCATACATGAATTGAAATTCATCTTTGTGGTAGCGTGAACTCTGAACTCCAAACTATATACATAAGTTGTGTATGGTCATATCATACTCAGTTGTTCACTGTGCACCACTTGGGTTAATAACTTATTACAATCTTGTTCCTTTAATTTTTGGCACTACCATCCCTACATCCTTTAACATTTTAATGAAATGTTTTTTACACTTTATACATATGTGTCAAGTTAGCAGTCAGATGTGTAGAATGATGAAGTACTGTCAACAGTCACACATGTAGGGATATAATTTAGTATATAGTACAGTTGATGTAGCTATATCACACAAACACACAGATAGACAGACAGAGAGAAAGTGCTGTCTGAACCATTCAACTACACATAGCAGCTTTAAAAGTGTGCATGAATATCTTAAACACTTGAGGAAGGCAAGTTGAACACTAAAGTTTAGACAAACTATATCCCTATGTGTGGCTGTAAACACAGTACTTCATCATTCTATGCAAGTGACTTTTAACTAGATACACATGTACACTGCATGCTATAAAGAGTATGTAATCCCTCGGCCAACGTTAACAGTTACATGTGTAGAGACATTGTGGAATAGTAGACTACTTTATCAATACTCACACATGTAAGGAATAGCCATTGTCTAGGTAGTACAATATCGTAGTATCACATGATGAACTGATGTACGTATGGGATGAAACTCATGCAACAAACAATTTTGCTATTATGACAAAACTGATTTTACAGTGTAGGGATGGCACCGACACGCCCATTAAGCCTTAACAAAAGTAACGGCTCAGAACTCCCGAACGCGGATGTTTTAAGCCTTTTTAGACAAGCTACATGCTCTGCGAGTGCTTCTATACACTTTAATACTCTCAAAGTACGTAAAATATACAGCTACAGTGAATTTCGGAAATTTGTAAAAACCCGGATTGTTCATCTTCTTCTTCTTCTTCTTCTTCAGTTCAAACGACCTACCGCGAAACTGGGATTAGTAATCGCTCTAATTCTTTCACGAAAATCATTTATACAGGAGCGTACATGATCCTTGATGCACAAAATCTTCATACCTTCTCCCAAAGCCGTCAAACTCCAGGTCTGCAACCCTACAAGTGTTAGTTTAGACGCCATTTTCTTGTTTGCTCACGTGCCGAACACGTGAAGTTAGTTTTGTGCACAGTTCATCGAGCTGCCGCTGTTTCGAGCGCTGTGTTGTCTTTTTTGGCTACCTTGCTCCGTTTCTTTGAACGACTAACTGTTGCAGGCAACTGGACCCGCTGTTGTACAGGATGTAGGAGTCACTGACAATTACTAGATATCCTGCTTCTAGGTATGCAAGGGAGGTAGAACTCTGCACGAAAGTCAGTAGGTTTATATGTGTTGCTACACACAGTAAAAACCAGTGAAACAAGTGTAAAAACATTTTCACTAAAATGTTGAAGGATGTAGGGATTGAAGTGCCAAAAAGTATAGAAACAAGGTCAAAGTGCAGCATGCATGCAGACAAAGGGAGGGGATGATAGCATGCAACAATCATAACATGCGTAACCCCATATCCCTACATCTGTAAATACTAAAAGGGGTTACGCATGTTATGATTGTTGCATGCTATCATCCCCTCCCTTTGTCTGCATGCATGCTGCACTTTGACCTTGTTTCTATACTTTTTGGCACTTCAATCCCTACATCCTTCAACATTTTAGTGAAAATGTTTTTACACTTGTAATTTTCACTAAAATGTTGAAGGATGTAGGGATGGAAGTGCCAAAAAGTATAGAGACAAGGTCAAAGTACACCATGCATGCAGACAAAGGCAGGGGATGATAGCATGCAACAATCATAACATGCGTAACCCCTTTTAGCATTTACAGATGTAGGGATATGGGGTTACGCATATTATGATTGTTGCATGCTATCATCCCCTGCCTTTGTCTGCATGCATGGTGTACTTTGACCTTGTCTCTATACTTTTTGGCACTTCCATCCCTACATCCTTCAACATTTTAGTGAAAATGTTTTTACACTTGTTTCACTGTTTTTTTAGTTGTGTAGCAACACATATAAACCTACTGACTTCCGTGCAGAGTTCTACCTCCCGTCCATACCTATATCTAGCAATTTTCAGTGACTCTTACATCATGTCTTGTACGAATATTGCCTACTGAGTACAACAGCGGGTCCAGTTGCCTGCAACAGTACCGTAGGGGCGGGGGTTTCCGAACGGGAGGGGGTTTCCGAACACGGCCAATTATTTCACCTCCTCAAGCACAAGGCTGCCAAGTTTTTACGGCATTAGTTAGGTGTATACTTTTGCTGTACTACTACTGTAAAACCTGGCCTTTTTGTATTTGAGGAGGTGAAATAATTGGCCGTGTTCGGAAACCCCCTCCCGTTCGGATACTCCCGCCTTTACGGTAAAGAAACGGAGCAACGTAGCCAAAAAAGACAACACAGCGCTCGAAACAGCGGCAGCTCGACGGACACAAAGTCTGCATCACTAGTGCACAAAACTAATATCACGTGTTCGGCACGTGAGCAAACAAGAAAATGGCGTCTAAAACTAACACTTGTAAGGTTGCAGACCTGAAGTTTGACGGCTTTGGGAGAAGGTATGTAGATTTTGTGCATCAAGGATCATGTACGCTCCAGTATAAATGATTTTCATGAAAGAATTAGAGCAATTACTAACCCCAGTTTCGCGGTAGGCCGTTTGAACTGAATTAGAAAGAAGAAGAAGAAGATGATGAACAATCCGGGTTTTTACAAATTTCCGAGATTCACTGTAGCTGTATATTTTACGTACTTTGAGAGTATTAAAGTGTATAGAAGCACTCTCAGAGCATGTAGTTTGTCTGAAAAGGCTTAAAACATCCGCGTTCGGGAGTTCTGAGCCGTTACTTTTGTTAAGGCTAATGGGCGTGTCGGCGCCATCCCTACATATAGAGTCTACCGACTCTATGATAAAGTCCATATCTAGGACGATTATAATTGGAATGTGTAGTAGAGTAAAAAATCAATTATCCGACGGCATGTACGTCGGACACTTCTTGTGCGAAGCTCGTACAAGCTACGTCAGTAAGAGTGCTACCAAAATGTAGGCCAATGATAGTGTACAAAAAGAAGAAATATTGCCGCATTTACTCGTGAAGCGGCGCATCGCGGAATGTAGCGTCAATGATCGGCCTTTTTTATCTATCGTCGGACACCTCGCTAAAATGACTGATATGTCTGTGTACTAGAAACGAAAATGTGTTTTATATTCACTGTTATCTAGTACCTACTTAGTTATATACAGTAGAGAAATGGATGCCTTCTCGGTTTTGCACACTGATGGCCGATCATTGATTACTTCGGACGCTACGTTCCGCGATGCGCAGCTTCACGAGTGAAGCTCGAATAAGTGCGGCAATTTTCATTTTTAGGTTTTATTTTCTAGGTCTATCTATTGATGGTATCACACTCTCTAGTTCTTCACACTCTCTAGTCCTTCACACTCTCTAGCCCTTCAATGACGTTGAAATAAGCGTCCGAAATTAGAAAGTTGATCGTTTACTCTACGCGGTATGGGAGTCTGAATGCGAGCATGATACAAGCACATGGACGGGAGGTCCACCGATCAAGGGGTCCACCATTCCTCTGACAACACTGGAGGGTTAAGTAATTCAAGTTGATATGCATGCACCTGCTTAGGTGCCCCCTTAATTTGGTAAAGAGGATCTTTTAGTTTGCCTGTAATAATAGTATCAGTGTATTTTTCTACCCAAGTTCCATTTTTCGAAGGGCATTGAAGCTTGTGCCAAAAAGAACGAAGTTTGTCTGGTCCAGGATTACCCCATTTATGGTATTGTAGCTATCCCTAAACGGCTCTTGTGTGTAATATAAACATCTTCAAACTTATAGCAAAGAGGTCATTGTACAAAAAGCTGTACATACTGAATGGTGCTTGCCTTACATGCACAATATGAATAGTAAATGTTGATATCCATTTGTTTTCTCCAATACAGTCCTCTCACAACAGTGCTATAATCAGTCCAACTGTGCAGGAGATGTAATTTCAGGACCGACCACAGCAAAAGAGTGCTGTGTTGGAACAGATGATGGCATGTCATTTGAAGATAGCAGTGGAACTTGTACTGTCTCGCAGTGTATAGGTAAGATACACACGCTGTTAGCATTTATTATATTGCCAGTTCACTACAGAGCTGTCACTCTCCTTCAAAAGGAGCTATACACTAAAAAGTTTATGATTTGCAGGGTTGTCTAACTTGAATTACAAGTTTTCAAAAAATAGGAATTATCACACAAGTGTATAAACAAGATTCAAGCAAACTTATTTGGATGCCCTATTAGTGCAACTTTGACGGCCCTGTAGAGTATGGCCAATTGCCTCAGTCCATGTTGCATAAGAGTGATGGTGCCTCAGTTCACATTGTGTAGATACAGATGCATATATACAAGCCAAGACCACAGGTTTGCAAGATACAACACTTTCTGCCAATATTTGCATGTCATGGTGCCTAATAAGACATCACAATTACAACTACCGCTCCTTACCTATGTCCTCTGTGACAATTGAAGTCACTAGGGTACTTGGTAAATGTAACTGTAATTGTACATTTGGGACAGTGGGCAAGACCAGTGTCCAATAATGTGCTAGTCCAAAAGAGTGAAAAGTCTGTTTTGACCTTGCTGATGTCTTAATTTTCAACCTCATCTTGTACAGTCCATGGATTTGAGAATGTACGGTATTATGTGAGAGAGAGAGTGGAAATGGAAGATGGTATGGAGGAGGAAGAAGGGCAAGACAGAGTTGACACTACATTTAAATTTAATGTGAAGGGAACAACAGCCTTTGGACGTATATCACTTCTTGGAGATATTACCACAGTAGCAGGCCCAAATACAGGTCAGTTTTACTACATGTACAGTTGAAATATTACATAGATTTTGCAAAGTAATTCAATTCGCAGAATATTTAATTCTTGATATAAAATGATTGTGTATAGGGTAGCTAAGTGTTGAGACAGATGAGTTAAGAAGATGATTATTTGATGTACAGAAGGTCACTTATGGGATGGAATTGTAGTAGAGTAGTAACTTGAGGTAGCACAAAAAAGATGAATGTAGACTTTGTTGGGTGTTGAAGTGACATCATTGTCAAGTCCCCTGGAAGCTTAAAAATAGTTATGATATGGTAAATGATCAACTCGCTTAAACATGGTACTTAATTTCCTCCCTACATCTTTTATAATGTTATTGTTGCATAACATCATTTCCTGTCTTGCTCTGTATATACTCTTTCAGTAGTAATATGTTTTTCTGGCTATTAGATTTTGATATGCTTAATAAACAGCATAATTATGCTTTGAATGAGCAATTCAACTCTCTTTACCCTTTAGTTAGTTTTATTTTATGATGTAATGTATTTAGTACAAAAACAAATGCTAAAAGTGAGGATTTCTGTAGCAGCTCTTTGATTAATAAACTCTCTCTATACTCTATAGAGGACAGTGACTTCCAAAGTCTTACTTTAAGAAATCAGATGGTAACTCCTACCGAAGGTATATCCATTCAGCTGTTCAGCGATAATGATGCCATCACTCTGGAGTATAATGATACTGTCATTTTGAGGTTTACTGCTAATCCTGGACTTGCCCCCCTAATTATCCAGCTTGAGGCTGCAGGAGAGTATATTAGGGACACTGCTATTGTGGATATTATTGACAATGACCGTAAGTAATTTTTACTGCTAAGTTATTTGATTATACACCTGGTACAAGAGTATATAAGGATGTATAGCAATGGCAGTGCCCCATACTAAAAAGATGCAGGGAGGGGTTGAATTTTAGCAATGCCATTCCTGCATCCTTCGACATTTTAATGTTTTACTCTTGGTTTCACTGCTTTTTTACTGCATCAAAGTGTAACCTTGTGGTTTTATGAAGGTAATGCCTTGTTGGTAAATGCCATCTACAAGCCCCACCTATCTGCTGCACACGATATGTGAAAAGTCAGGTGCTATAGACTGTATGCACAATGTTGTTTCTCTGTGTAGAAGGTAACTAATGTAAATGTAAGCATATCACTAAAATCACTAGATGAGCATATTTTAAATGTGACCCATACCTGGCACGTAGATCTATCCCTTTTACTAGGGCTGCTTACAGAAAGCAAAAAGGTTTGTATAGTTACTATTTCTCACTTGGTAGCTATATCTGTAGAGATCTCTGAGCCTTCTTCGCTAAGTTGCTTTGCATTAAAATTTCTGCTTAGCACTGGCATGGGGATAATTGTCTAATAGTGCATGCATAAGCAGTCACATGACAGTTGCAATGGTGTCCAATTTTAAATGCTATTGGATCTCGCTGATCTTATTCCGTTGGAAGATTCTGTTGCTCAAGGGTAATGCATGGAAAAGAAAGAAGCCATTTATGTCTTCATAAATTAAGGCCCATGTTTTCCAATATTAAGGTTTGTTGCCTGGCTGAGTAACAGATCAAAGGCTAAAGTGTGCCAACATATCATATGTGGCACTCCTATGACATCATCTAGAGTGAAGTTATGTAAACACAACTAATTCATTTTTAGCACAATACATTGTACACAGTAGCACCCGTTAGCTGTAGCCGCTGTGCCAGGGCTGTTGTGATAGCAGGTGTGGGAAGGGGGCGTGGAAATAATAGTTGCTTAGCAATGGCAACAAATTAGTTGTTGCATGGGCATTCCTCGTGCCACAACTAATACACACAGTTTGATAAAGAAGAGCATGGAAAAGTCGGCTGTTACCAAATTTCTGTATGTCATTGCAGTGGTTCATTTTACCTACTTTGAGGGTTTTATCATGTATAGAAACACTGTCTGTTATGTCTTAAAATGCTTATAGCTGCTGAGAGTTCTGAGCTCTTTTCGTTTGTTAAGGCTAGTGGGCGTGTTGTGCCATCCCTACATAGAGAGTCAACTGATATACATACAATGTGCTGATCATGTACACTTCAATGGCATAAATGTACCTTTTGTCCATTTTACAGAACTGTTAATCAATTTTCGAGAATTAGATTACGTTGTCAATGAAGGTGACCAAGCAGGTTCAATTGTTTTGCGGTTCAGGGAGGTACAGAACTCATTCAATTTGACTCTGCACCCAGTCAACATCACAGAGGCAAGAGATCCAGATGTTTTTAATGTGACTGCTTTTGTGCAACCTGTCACTGAAGATGCCCAAGCTACACCAGGTAATGGAGCAAAAGTACTTACTAGGAAATTTGTAGGATCTGGGAAGGAGAAGTGTGTAGAAGTTGAGAGGGAATGAGAAAGACAGACTTCCACCAGGAATTGAACTCTAGATCAGTGACTGGAAATCCAGTGCAATGATCATGAGCCACAATTTCAATTGTGGAAAAGAATGTGATGTGTACTGCCCATTAAAGAGTACTGTTACTGACCATTACAGGAGTTCTTACTTTGCCCTTGTAGATGCTGACTTTAATACTACATCCGTTACAATCACAATACCAGCTGGAAAAACAGAATATATAATACATAATACATTTTTCTTTGATGATAAGATTAATGAGATTGACCAGAGCTTTGCTCTTGTTGGAGTGCTAGGAGATGATGTTCCAGAAGAATTTGCCTGTTTCCAGAGACGAACTGGTGATGACCTATGCTTTGGAAGAACTGGTGCAACTACTGTTAAAATTGAAGATAATGATGGTAAGGCTTTGTAGTAAATGATTTGTAGATAACATTTAGCTAGCGAGCTATATATAAGTTAGACGCCGAGTCGAGGGAACTACGCGATTTAGAAAGCGGAGGGCCAGATGTAGCGTCCCAAGCGTAGCGAGGGTGCTACCAAGGGTCCAAGGCTTTCTAAATCGCGTAGTTTCCGATGACGAGTGCGTCTAACTATTTTAGACTACAGCAGAGAAACTGATTGGACAATAACCATTCAAACCGTTAGCAACAAGCGTGCCAATAGATCCCGTTACTAGCCAACTATAGATCCCGCTAACGAGGTGACTATGAAAAATAGATCCCGTGTTTCTCGCAACCTGATTGGTCGATTTAAAGTTGCCATAGTCTAAAAGGAGAAACATTAATTTTCTAATCTTAATTTAGATGTATAGGAAGTGAGATCATGCCCTAGTCAACTGGTCCTTGGTTGGGGATCTGAGGGAGTTGATTGCAAAGTAGCAAGTTACATGTAGGTCCCTTTGTGTTGATTGTTGAAGGACTAATAGTAGATTCAGTAATGATACAACAGTGTTTGTATATTCTACTTTCTCCATATTATGTTACTTTGTTTCTGCAGATATGATTATTGGATTCAGGACTGATATGACGATACGGAGTGAGATGTTGGCAGAATTCAGTATTGATATACACTCCAGGATAACATCTGAGGTGGAATATACTATTGGCTTCCGCCAAATCCGACAGGGTGCTGTTGCTACTGTGGAGACCTCTGACATTTTTGACCCAATATTTGATAGTGATTATGATGCTCAATTTGGAGATCGTCCCAATCCAGAAAATGCAGGGGATCCTCTAGAGACAACCCGTATACTGCAAGTGGGTCGTCTTGAACCAGTGAGACCACTGAGGACAACTATTTTTCCTGATGTGCGTCCTGAAGGAAACGAGACCTACATAATAAGTATTTTTGTAATAGATACAGAGACAGGTGGTGGTCGTGTTAATTATGACTGCAATGACAATAGAAATAACCCAGATGACTTTTTCTGTGACCATACTGTCTTCATTGTGGATGATGATGGTTAGTTGAGACCAAGTAGACTTGTTATCACACTTTTAACATGCCTAGAATTGGCAATTTTCCATATAGTGGTGTATTTATGTACTTTGAGAGTATTGTCGTGTATAGAAACACTTGTATAGATATAGAAATCTGTCTAAAAAAGGCAGGGTTTTTGAGCTGTTTTTATTAGGCTAATGGCATGTCGGCACCATAGATTTTACTGACTTATATTGACTATTGACATGCTATTAACCCCTACATTATGAAACAGCTCATAACTCTTAAAGACTGCTGTTATAAGCCCTTTTAGATGTGCCTATAGGTATTTCTATACATGATAAATCACTCTAGGCAAAATACACCACTACAATAATATAAGTAACAATACTTCTTTTGTTAAGATCCATTTGAAGTTGGGTATGTGCAGACGATATACACTGTCATTGAGGATGAGAATCCAGTGAGGGTGTGTGTCAATCTTACTAAACCTACGGTAGATATTGAAGAGGAGGTAGTCTTTGTGGAATCACTTCATTTTAATAAATCAGTCCACATTCCAGCAAATGCTACACTAGCAAGTTAGTTATTATGCCTGCGATATTATTAACTTTTTTAGTCCATATTGTCCATCCAGCGCCAGATCCGTTTAATTTTCTCACTCAATCATATGAAATGATCACATTTTCTGACTATGAACAACAACAACTGCTGTCTAATCATATCAGAGATATAGGCATCAATGCAACAAGAAGAGTAATCTGCTATGACCAGTTAATCTATGATGACCTGCGTTTGGAACCGGCAGAATACTTTGGTATGAGACTGACTGTTCAGGGTATGCCACCTACTACAGTCCTCACTCAAGTACGGCCGATGTATGGTGAAGTTGCTATCCTGATTGTGGATGATGATGGTGAAAATACGTAACTTGAAGATAGAATCCATAGCAACTATCATGAAATGATATTTATCATTACAAGTTACAACTTACATGTGTTCATATACATCTTTCACACTTTCACTTCAGAGGCTGTGGTGGGTCTGGAGAAGACATTTTACAGTATCACAGAGGATGTGGGTGTGATAGAAGCATGTGTTATTGTGTACAGCCCCACTATTGACTGTCCCATTGAATTTCCCTTTGATGTCCGTCTCTTAACTAGAGATGGCAGTGCAGGTAAACATTGTACATTATGATTAGAGCATATGCAACTATATAGAGTCTCTGAGTGGAATTAATTACATAGTTCTATTATCATTCCAATTGTATGCATTTGCATAAGGCTCTATTAAGGTAAGGTGTTTGGGAGGGATAATGCACATTAGTTATATTTTGCAGAGTCTCCCATGGACTACATTGGACTGTCTACAATCCTGAGTTTTCCTGCATGTGAGACAAAGCAATGTGTGGATGTGACCATTGTGGATGATGATGTGTTGGAGAATGTTGAGTCATTTAGTGTCAGTCTGGAGGGACCTGGTCAGGATACAAGGACTGTTAGGAGCCCTGATCTGTATATGAGGATCAGACTGCACCCAATGTATGGATCCGGAGTGGCTGAGATCACAGATAATGGAGGTTTGTTCTTTAGTTCTTCAGAGAGGGAACTGTATGGCTGGCTATTAGAGAAACAGAGATTAAGGCTTTGGAATTTCCAATTTCTAGAAACAATTACTTCAACTGAGCAATCATCTACATAGCCATTATTGAGTCATTAATTATGCATACCATTGTACCAAGGAGGTTGCCTAGGTGTAGGTGTAGCTTTTAGTTGGTAGATAATTATTTTCTGAAGAAGACTACACAGAATTGTAGTTGAAATGTAAGAATATTTTACAAAAAAGCCAGTCTGATATAATGTTTGAATACCATTAATTCCTATGATTACAGATGCTAGTGTGGGTCTGGAGCAGACGATCTACCAGGTCTCTGAGGGTGATAGTGTGGTGGAAGTGTGTGCTATTGTGTATGAACCAAATGGAAACCTTGACTGTCCCATCTCATTCCCATTTGATGTCAGTCTGTTAACTGGAGATGACAGTGCAGGTATGCCTACTGCTCTGCTGTATGTCTACATGATGACTACATTCTTCTACAGTTGCTTCTCTGGACTACCATGATGTGTCCACCATCTTGATGTTTGAGGCATGTGAGAGACGACGTTGTGTAAATGTGACCATTGTGAATGATGATGTACTGGAGATGACTGAGTCATTTCATGTCACTCTGGAGAGGACCCCTGGTCTGGATATGAGAATCAGACTAGACCAGGTAGATGGAGTGGTTGAGATCACAGATGATGATGGTGAGTATATGTAGTTGCCATTCATTTCTCAATGACATTTCCTCCACTTACCATCTCCGTAATGCAGAGACTATGGTGGGTTTGGAGAAAACATTTTACAACGTCACAGAGGATGTGGGTGTGGTGGAAGTGTGTGCTATTGTGTACAGTCCCACCATTGACTGTCCCATTAATTTTACCTTTGATATCAGCCTTTCAGCTCGTGATGGCAGTGCAGGTATAGTGATGAAACTGTATCTATAAAGTTACTGAGTGAAATTACAGTCATTTCTCTATGCTCTTCACCTGTTTGGTATGATATCTTTATATGTTTAGATTAATAGAGGTTAAAATATGTAAGTATGTAAGAGTTAGTAACACTTGTATGAGGTATATATGATGACCACATTTTGCAGTGTCTCCCATGGACTACAGTGCAATGTTTAGAGACCTGCTGAATTTTCCTGCATGTGGAACAAAACAATGTGTGGATGTGGTTATTGTGGATGATGATGTGTTGGAGAATGTCGAGTCATTTCATGTCACTCTGGGGAGGACTCCTGGTCTGGATACGAGGATCAGACTTAGCCTAGTGGATGGAATAATCAATATCATAGATGATGGTGGTGAATTTTACTGAATAGATTGTGGTGGTGTGCATATGTGTACATTAGTCTTATTTCATATGTATTCTCCAAATCCCTCTGTATACAGTACATTGTTGACAGAACTAAAAGAATGAAGATATTTTTTATGTTTTCTTCCAGTACAACCCCTAACTCCAGTGATAGTGAATGACACACTGACAGGAGATCCACTCATGACTGTACCAATATGGACTGATCCAAATGTAAAAGAGGGTGATGACATCATTTCTCTATGCTATGAGGTTCATGGAGAGGCAGACAAGTTCTTCAACTTGGTTAGTGATTCTTGCGTTACAGTCAATGCCCACTACTCCAAAGCCCCAATCCCTGGTCCTGGTGTTGACCTCAATGTGGTGGATGCTATTGGTGTGAGGGCAGTCCCCAATACTGGTGATTGTGTAACTATTCGTGTTGGACTGCAAGGGTGCAATACAACTGTGAATGGTGCTGTTATCAGTATGTATCGAAGTAATGGTATTACAGTTCGAAAGTACTCCAACCGAGTGAGGATGAGTGTACCAAATTGTGGGGACACTGACCTTGTTATGTGGGCATTCTGTACAAGTGGCAGGACTGAAGACTCCAATTCGGACTACCATGACTTTGACTTTATACGATTTGTGGTCATGCGTGGACTGAACCTTGCTGAAGAGTCACATGGAATCATAGGTGAGGAATAGAAGAGTGCTACTTTACAAAGCATTGGTACACAAAAAGCCGTAAAGCAGAAACATTCTGTAGGAGAAAACTATGAATTTTTCATTTCAGTGCCTTTGTATGAAAAAAATTCACAGTGTATTTTCTCCCACAAGTTTTTTGCTATATGGAACATCAAGTCTGTTCTGTTTACTGGAATATTAGTGTCTCCTAATCAAAGGTTTTGGGGTTTTACTTATTAGGTGATAGTCATTATATAGGGTGTGACTTTATTCTTTAGGTCAATTTTGGAATATACCAGTAGATGTCGCAGAACACCTGGATGATTTTAATGGTGTTCAGCGTGATGATGACTACAACATTACAGTTAACTATCCAGGATCCACACCAAGAAGCTTTGTTGGGATTTTTTCAACAGTGACATGGGAGTTTGAGAAACGACCTTGTCTCTATGTTGGCAATTCTCAGGCTGGTCCACTTGGAGAAGATGTGGTTCCAAATGATTCCGTTATTGAAGGGGAGTATGGTGATTATGAAGTTGATTCAATGTTTGCTTCTAACTTTATATTCTCTCATTTTGAAGAGTCAAGGTGCTAACATAATTGAGTAATAAAGACTAATACAATGACTCACACTTTATTAGTAGTCAGCTAAATAGTGAATAGTTTGCTTACTGTATTACGAACATTGTATACTTGTTGCCCTCTATAGTCTTGTGGTGTATTATGTGGTGAAAATATGTATCTACCTGCCAATGTTAGTGATGACTAGCCTCAATTTTCACTCTCCAAGTTCTCCATAATTGTTGCATGACCCATCAAAGATCTCAGCCTCATCATAGACTATTATTATTGTTGGATGCCATTATCCTCTGCCTTTGCTTCATACTGCACTTTGTTTCTCATGCCATATATCCTTGCCTTTGTGTGCATACAGCACCCCTCGTTTCGCATAGGAATATATATAAGAAGCTTTGCTATGTGGAAATGAAGGTATATAAGTGTATACTAATTATGTGTTAAACCACTTAAACTGAAGAAGAAGAAGAGAAGATGTGTTTTAGCATTTTGCACATGTTATTATAGCAGTGTATTTTACCTACTTTGATAGTTTTATTGTGTATAACAACACTCGTAGTCCATATTATGTGTCTGAAAAGGCTAGTTCTGAGTCATTTCATTTGATGTTGGCTTCATCCCTACATATAGAGTCTACCAACTCTCTGATTAATGTCTTGGACTTCATTATCATATGTCTGATATAGCTCCAAGTGTAGCTAATATATTGGCCCATAGACACAATATGGGAGGGTAGCTAGATAAGGGAAAGATGTCTCAAAAGCTCTCTTTATATGAAGTGCAATGATGGGGGAGAGTGGACTATAGATGCACCTTTCTCCTTTTCTGTCTGCATGCATCCTGTGCTTGGTGTCTAAGATAGATCTCGAGACCATAGTTTTCCTCTCTTTGCTTGTGTCCCAGCAAATGTTTACAAGAAACTTCAATGCCATTGACTGATAAGAGCCAAGCCTTCAGAGCTCTGGCTCTTATTGGTCAGCTTGGCTCTTATCAGTCAATGCCATCACATTGACTGATAAGAGTCAAGCAATCAAGCATGAAGAGACAGCATTCAGCTGGTCCACTCTTCAGTCCTGCCACTAGCTTGAATTCATGGTTGGTTCTCACAATGCGTGAGGGTGACTGCAAAGCCAACTTGTATCGTCACAATTGACATTGCCAAGGGATCTCCTGACACGTACGCGCTTCTACGGTGGCCGAGAAGGGCTTTTCGCTTTTGCCTTCGCGGAGCGAAGCACGCAATTTTCGTTGAGCGAAGCGCACGATTTGCGTTGCACGAAGGCAAAAGTGAAAAGCCCTTCTCGACCACCGTACGCTTCTTCTATCGATGACCCGCTCATCCAAAAAAGGTATGAAATGTGGAAGTGATTATATATCATCCACCGGTATGCGGTATGCCCCGACGTATAGTACGTACGTTATTAGCGCTGCGCGCGCGTGCATGTCCCACATGATTACGCCTTAATAGATAATAAACACTAATCGGAGGTCAAATTCAATATGGGATATGGGCTATAGGATATAGGATATGGGATATGGAACTATAATGAGGGTTTGCGCCGCCACGCGCGCCGCGCCGCAAGATGCTTTGTACGCTCTAATGAAGTATATATAAAGCCGAGATACTCTTAGTTGCTGCACTGCAAATCCTTGACAGACAGCGTCTTCTGCAGGATGTTGCAGAATATTTTTGCGGCAACAGTTGTGGCGTGTCTTCTCCTCGCCTCCGGAGGTAAGGGTAACTTCTGACATCTGTTTTATTTTTTTTGTGAATAGTGGATGCATGCACTAGGTATAAGGGAAGTTATACTTACATATTCTTTTAAGTTATCCTGAGTAACGCCTCTATCACCATTTCCTGCAAGTCAGCGTACTGCCTGTTCAAACTTGATTTAAACTTTAGAATATTCATAGCACGCTTTCGTACTTACTAACTGTCCGAAGCGCCTCACTCAGGCTACGAACAACGCATCCAAATGGACTGCCTACAAGACTCTAGGTAGGTATGAGAGTCGTGTGACCTCTCTAGGGTATAGCTATGGCTAGAGAAAATTTAGTTGACGGACTAGCGAGCTGCGGCTACTTACACTACGGCTGCAGTCTAGAAAGTTATGAGTAGTATTGTTTTGAGGAGCTGAAATTATCAGCAGTTTTCAGAAACACCTCTCCCCTATACGGTATGCCAGAACGAGCATGATACGAGCACATTCGACGAAAGCGCTCAAATGAGTCGGTTTAGATGCATGTAAACAAGACCTAGTTTCTGGTTGGATTATCAAACCAATGAAAATGACTCGCATTGTATAATGAAGGGAGGCTCCACCGATCAAGGGGTCCAAACTAGAGGGTTAAGTAATTTAAGTTGGTTTACATGCACCTGCTGCTTTAGGTGCGCCCTTAATTTGGTCAAGGAGCTGTGGCAAATGGAATGTGCCGCATCCGTTTACCGTACACCATGTAGCTGGAGTACGTAGATTTATGTACTGTGTGTAGGCACTGTATGTACATTAAACGCCTGCAGAAAAGTAAAGAGGATGCTTTATATATAGTTGGCCTGTATCAGTGTATTTTTCTACCAAGTTACATTTTTAAAATGGCATTTAATGGAGCTGTGCCAAAAAAACATGGTTTGTCTGGAGTTACCCTAAACTGCTGTTGCGAGTAATATGAACATGCAATATGCCTTCAAACTCACAAATTGGGAACACAAGTGGGCGTAGCGAAAGCTGTATATACTGAACATACTAAAAGGTGCTTGCGTAATTGCTGGCAAACTGCACATGTTATTGTAACATGCACAATAGAATAGTTATCCATTTGTTTCTCCAATACAGTCCTCTCACAACAGTGCTATAATCAGCCCAACTGTACAGGAGATGTAGTTCCAGGACCAACCACAGCAGAAGAGTGCTGTGTTGGAACAGATGATGGCATGTCATTTGGAGTTAGTCCTGGAAATTGTACTGTTTCACAATGTATAGGTAATTTATGGATGGGCGTACAAAGATATATACACTGTTATAAGCTATTGCAAGTTCACTATAGAGCAGCCATTCAAAAGGAGCTAAACACTTGGTTTGCAGGGTTGTCTCAGTTGGATTACAGCTAGGTTTTCAAAAAAATGGGAATTATCACACAAGTGTAAAATAGCCCTATCATTTTACAATTTATCCCATATTTGAACAAGAATCATGCAAATTTATTTTGATGTCCGTAAACAGCCCTATAGAGTATGGCCAATTGCTTCAGTCCATGTTGAGTAAGATTGAGTGATGGTGCCTCACTTCACATTGTGATTAGGCTACAGACAAGCCAAGGTTACAAGTTTGCAAGATACTTCTGCCCCTATTTGTCCCTGTTATGGTGTCTAGTAAGTTATCCCAACAGCAATAACTGCTCCTTCCCTATGTCCTCCTTGTGACAATTAAAGTCACTAGGTACCTGGTAAATGTAATTGTAATTGTATATTTGGGGCAGTCCACAAGACAGTGTTCAATAATGAGTAATTGCCTAGTCCAATAAAGTGAACCGTGACATGCCAAGTCTTCAAAAGATGTTTAGCCTGCTGGGTCTTACTGACGTTGTCTTGATCTTTAACTGTACAGTCCATGGATTTGAGAATGTACGGTATTCTGTGAGAGAGAGAGAGGAAATGGAAGATGGTATGGAAGAGGAAGAAGGGCAAGACAGAGTTGACACTACATTTAAATTTAATGTGAAGGGAACAACAATATTTGGAGGTATATCACTTCTTGGAGATATTACCACAGAAGCAGGCCCAAATACAGGTCAGTTTTTACTACATGTACAATTGAAATATTTTGTAAAGTACAGACCCTTAATTCTCCCTATATTTGATTGTGTATAGGGTAGGTAGGTGATGGGACAGTGGAGTTAAGGAGAGGATTATTTGATGTACAGAAGGTCACTTATGGGATGAATATTGTAGCTAGATTGTGTAAGAGAGTAATAACATGAGGTAGTTAAAAAAGAGAGAAGTATAATGTTGAAGGAACATCAGTTACATTGCCATGTGCCCTAGAAGATTGTGATGATGGGTAAATGGTCAAATTGCTTGAATCGGGTACATAATCCCCTCCCTACATCTTCTATGTGTTGTGCATGTTATTGTTCCATTTCCTGTTAAGCTCTGTATACACTGTACTTGAATCTTCTGGAGTTGAAGGGCAAAAGAATGGTAAGTTAGGTAAGTTTGCGTGTGTTGCATGTGGGAATGTGCACGCATCTGTGTATATGTGACTCCACCCCCATTGCGTGTGTTGCATGTGGGAATGTGCACGCATGTGTGTATATGTGACTCCACCCCCATTGGATGAATAATCAATGTCAGTATTGCTGTAGCAGCTCTTTGATTACTAAACTCTCTCTCTATAGAGGACAGTGACTTCCAAAGTCTCACTTTAAGAAATCAGAGGGCAACTCCTACCCAAGATATAGCCATTCAGCTGTTCAGCGATAATGATGCCATCACTCTGGAGTATAATGATACTGTCATTCTGAGATTTATCATTAATCCTGGACTTGCCTCCCTAATTGAGCAGCTTGAGATGGCAGGAGAGTATATTAGGGACAATGCTACTGTGGATATTATTGACAATGATCGTAAGTAACTGCTAAGTTATTTGAAACTACACATACTTACATATATATGTATGTATACATATAAATGTACACTACAATGGCATTAGTGTACCTACTGTCCATTGTACAGAACTGGAAATTAATTTTCGAGAATTAGATTACGTTGTCAATGAGGGTGACCAAGAGGGTTCAGTCGTTTTGCGGTTCAGGGAGGTACAGAACTCATTCAATGTGACACTACGCCCAGTCACCATCACAGAGGCAAGAGATCAAGATGGTTTTAATGTGAGTGCTTTTGTGCAATCTGTCACTGAAGATGCCCAAGCTACACCAGGTAAGGGAGTTGTACGTAGCAATTATTGCTTACTAGGAAATTTGTCAGTTCTGGATGAAGAATCATATGTAGAAAGATTTTCTTGAGAAGTTAGTCAGGCTAAAAGTAATGAGGGGAGTAAGACAGACAGACTTCCACTGTGAATTGATCAGTCACTGGAAATCCAGTGCACTAACCATTGAGCCACAATTCCTAGATAAAAGACAGTCTCCTCACTCCCCTTATTGTTCTGTGTTGGCCTGGTGATAGATATAGAAAGTTTTTCTAGTTCAGAGCAGAATGCGATGTGTACTGCCCATTATGGAGTTCATTTCCCTTTTAGATGCCGACTATAATACTACATCCATTACAATCACAATACCCGCTGGAAGTACAGAATATGATATACGTAATACATTTTTCTTTGATGATGAGATAAATGAGATTGACCAGAGCTTTGCCCTTGTTGGAGAGCTAGGAGATGATGTTCCAGACAGATTTGCCTGTTTCCAGAGACGAACTGGTGATGACCTATGCTTTGGAAGAACTGGTGCAACTACTATTAAAATTGAGGATAATGATGGTAAGGCTTTACAGAAACATCTTGCATTCTAGGTAGTGAGCTATAGGAGAAACATTTCAAATATTAATTTAGAAGTATGTGAGATGAGATCATGCATGACCCTTGTTTGGGGATCTGTGGGAGTTGATTGCGAAGGCTTTCTAAATCGCGTAGTTCCCGATGATGAGTGCATCTAACTATTTTAGACTACAGAGGAGAAACTGATTGGACAATAACCATTGAAACCGTTAGCAACAAGCGTGCCAATAGATCCCGGTACTAGGGGCCAGCAGCCAACTATAGATCCCGCTAACGAGGTGACTATGAAAAATAGATCCTGTGTTTCTCGCAACCTGATTGGTCAATTTAAGTTACTGTAGTCTAAAAGGAGAAACATTAATTTTCTAATCTTAATTTAGAAGTATAGGAAGTGAGATCATGCCCTAGTCAACTGGTCCTTGGTTGGGGATCTGAGGGAGTTGATTGCAAAGTAGCACATTACATGTAGGTCCCTTTGTGTTGATTGTCGAAGGACTAATAGTAGGTTCAGAAATGATACAACAGTGTTTGTATATTCTACTTTCTCCATATTATGTTACTTTGTTTCTGCAGATATGATTATTGGATTCAGGACTGATATGACGATACGAAGTGAGATGTTGGCAGAATTCAGTATTGAAATACACTCTAGGATAACATCTGAGGTGGAATATACTATTGGCTTCCGCCACATCCGACAGGGTGCTGTTGCTACTGTGGAGACCTCTGACATTTTTGACCCAATATTTGATACTGATTTTGACGCTACATTTGGAGATCGTCCCAATCCAGAAAATGCAGGGGATCCTCTAGAGACAACCCGTATACTGCAAGTGGGTAAACTTGAACCAGTGAGACCACTGAGGACAACTATTTTTCCTGATGTACGTCCTGAAGGAAATGAGACCTACATAATAAGTGTTTTTGTAATAGATACAGAGACAGGTGGTGGTCGTGTTAATTATGACTGCAATGACAATGCAAATAACCCAGATGACTTTTTCTGTGACCATACTGTCTTAATTGTGGATGACGATGGTTAGTTGAGACCGAGCAGACCTGTTGATACACATCTACACTTTTAACATGCCTGTATACCTGTATTCCATATATACAAGTGTAAAGTAAAAAACAAAACTAAAGAAGAAGAAGAAGTAAAAGACTACAATTGGCATTTTTGTAATTTCCAAATGGTGTATGTATGTACTTTGAGAGTATTGTTAGGTACAGACCCAGACATGTGTAGGTGTTTTGAGCCGTCTTGTTTGTTAGGTTAACGGGCATGCCAGTACCGTAGAGTCCACCGACTCTCTGAAATATATGTATTGTATTATAGTCTAGAAAGGCAGGAGAATTGAGTTGTTTTGTTAATGGGCATGTCGGCACCAAAGAATCCACCAACTCAGATACTATGTTGCAGCTATATTTGAAAGTTTGTCATAGATTTGGTAGACTCTAAATGTAGGGATGGCACAGACATGCCCATTAGCCTTTACAAATGTAACGGCTCAGAACTCCCAAACACAGATGTTTCAGACAAAAAAAACAGCTCTATAAGTGCTTCTACACCATAATACTTTCAAAGTATGTGAATTACACAGGTACAATGATACTCAGAAAATTTTTAAAATGCCAATTGTTCATCTTCTTCTTCTTTTTCTATCAAACGGCTTATCGCAAAACTGGCATTAATAATCTCTTTAATTCTTTCACAAAAACAATTCATACTAGATTGTACACAATCCTATTCTTCATACCTTCTCCAAATGCCTTCAACTCTAGGACTGCAACCTTACAAGTGTTAGTGTTAGATGCCATTTTCTTGTTTGCTCCTGTCTCAAACATGTGAAGTTAGTTTTGTGCAGCTGTTTTATCCTTCTTTTTTACCTTGTTTTTGTTTCTTAAACAACTATCTGTTGTAGGTAAATGGAAGGGAATGATTGCATGCAACAATAATAACCCATATCCCTACATTTAAAAGGGGTTACACATATATCTAATACTTCTTTTGTTTTAAGATCCATTTGAAGTTGGGTATGTGCAGACGATATACACTGTCATTGAGGATGAGGGTCCAGTGAGGGTGTGTGTCAATCTTACTAAGCCAGAGATAGATATTGAAGAAGAAATGGTCTTTGTGGAATCAATTGATTTTCCTACTTCAGTCTACATTCCACCTAATTGTACACTAGCAAGTGAGTTACATACTATGCCTGTGATGTGATGACTATTTATTCCATATTTTTCCCTCCAGCACCAGATCCGTTTAATTTTCTCACTCAATCATATAACATGATCCCATTTTCGGACTATGAACAGCAACTACTGCTGTCTAATCGTATCAGAAATACAGGCATCAATGCAACAAGAAGAGTAATCTGCTATGACCAGCCAATCTATAATGACACACGTTTGGAAGTGGCAGAATACTTTGGTATGACACTCACCGTTCAGGGTATGCCACCCACTACAGTCCTCACTGAAGTACGGCCAATGTATGATCAAGTTGCTATCTGTATTCTGGATGATGATGGTGAGAAAGGCACATACGATCTAACAAATTATAACATGTCATTTACAAACTTCGTGCATTGATAATTGAGCAGGCCTACTCAGGCATAGTTTATTACGGACAGGTCTATCTATAATTTCACATGCAGGCCCGATATATGTGCACACACCCAATATACATCATACCAGTGTAAAAGCATTCTCTTAAAATACATCTGACTCTTTCTATTCACTTTAGTAATGTGACCCATGAATGAGCTACAGCTCATGTGCACACATACACACAACTCAGAGTTCTTGAATAAGGCACTATGTAACTAAAAACATTTCTATTCAAATATTGAAGGATGTAGGAATGGTAAGCTATGACAGTGCCAATTATCAGTGCCCCCCCCCCCCCTAAATCTTACTATGAGGTTTTGCATGTTGCCTACCGTGCATGTAAATGATTTTTGGTACTGTATTCTTAAAAATTTGAAATGAGCAGTTATACATGTCTTTATAATGTTCATTTGTCACTTTTAGAGGCTGTGGTGGGTCTGGAGAAGACGTTTTACAGTGTTCCAGAGGATGTGGGTGTGGTAGAAGTGTGTGCTATTGTGTACAGCCCCACCATCGTCTGTCCCATTAATTTTCCCTTCAATGTTAGCCTATCGACTAGAAATGATAGTGCAGGTATACATTTTGATGAGTGTATGCATTATATAGTGTCTCTGAGTGGAATTACGTACTAAGAAGAAATTGTACTCTCATTTGTGAGGTTCCTTTTAATGTATTGTGAGGGATAATGCATTTATTATGTATATTTTACAGAGTCTCCCATGGACTACATTGGACTGTCTACAATCCTGAGTTTTCCTGCATGTGAGACAAAACAATGTGTGGATGTGACTATTGTGGATGATGATGTGTTTGAGAATGTTGAGTCATTTAATGTCACTCTGGAGAGGACCCCTGGTCTGGATATGAGGATCACACTGGACCCAGTGGATGGAGTGGTTGAGATCACAGATGATGATGGTTTGTTTTTTTTATAATTTTCTAGAGAGGGAACTACATAGCTAGTTATAAGACATACTATAAGTCGATTCTAACTACAGAATTTTGGAACAGAGATTAAGTCTTTGAATTTCCATTTGCTAGAAACCATTACTTTAACTGATTGTAGTATATACCATCTCTGATTGTACATATAGCCATTATTGAGTTTCTTTCCGTAGCGCGGTTCATGGTTGGAGCTCAAACATATTAGACAGGGTTATTGGGTAGCCAACCAGAATAGTGACCAGATCAATTTCAAATTATAATCTGCCAACGTTTCGACATGCATACAGCAGTCATCATCAGGGCAAAATATCCATGCAACAATGATGATGACTGCTGTATGCATGTCGAAATGTTGGCAGATTATAATTTGAAATTGATCTGGTCACTATTCTGGTTGGCTACCCAATAACCCTGTCTAACATTATTGAGTTATTACATACCATTGTAACCAAGGGTGGTTGCTAGATGTAGGTGTTGCTTTTAGTTGGTGCATTTTTCTCTGAAGAAAACTATACAGAATTGTTGTTTAAATACCACTTGGTTGGAATTGATTCAATTTCAGGGGCCATTGTGGGTCTGGAGAAGACATTCTACCAGGTCACTGAGGATGTGGGTGTGGTGGAAGTGTGTGCTATTGTGTATGAACCAAATGGAAACCTTGTCTGTCCCATCTCATTCCCATTTGATGTCAGTCTGTCAACTGGAGATGACAGTGCAGGTATTAGATATTGCTGTACTGTATGTCTACATGATGTCTACAATACTACAGTTGATCCCATGGACTATATTAGTGTGTCCACCATCTTGATGTTTGAGGCATGTCAGAGAAGAAGTTGTGTCACTGTAACTATTGTGGATGATGAAGTGTTGGAAAATGTTGAGTCATTTAATGTCACTCTGGAGAGGACCCCTGGTCTGGATATGAGGATCACACTGGACCCAGTGGATGCAGTGGTTGAGATCACAGATGATGATGGTTTGTTAATTTTCTAGAGAGGGAACTACATAGCTAGTTATAAGACATACTACAAGTCAATTCTAACTACTAGAACAGAGATTAAGTCTTTAAATTTCCATCTGCTGGATATATAGCATTATTGAGTCATTAAACTACGCATACCATTGTAACCAAAGGTGGTTGCTAAGTGTAGGTGTTGCTTTTAGTTGGTGCATTTTTCTCTGAAGAAGACTATACAGAATTGTTGTTTATTAAGGTTCAATTTCAGAGGCCATTGTGGGTCTGGAGAGGACCTTCTACCAGGTCTCTGAGGATGTGGGTGTGGTGGAAGTGTGTGCTATTGTGTATGAGCCAAATGAAAACCTTGTCTGTCCCATCTCATTCCCATTTGATGTCAGTCTGTCAACTGGAGATAACAGTGCAGGTATTAGATATTGCTGTACTGTATGTCTACATGATGTCTACAATACTACATTCTACAGTTGATCCCATGGACTACCTTGGTGTGTCCACCATCTTGATGTTTGAGGCATGTCAGAGAAGAAGTTGTGTCACTGTCACTATTGTGGATGATGAAGTGTTGGAAAATGTTGAGTCATTTAATGTCACTCTGGAGAGGACTCCTGGTCTGGATATGAGGATCACACTGGACCCAGTGGATGGAGTGGTTGAGATCACAGATGATGATGGTTTGTTAATTTTCTAGAGAGGGAACTACATAGCTAGTTATAAGACATACTACAAGTCAATTCTAACTACAAGAACAGAGATTAAGTCTTTGAATTTCCATTTGCTGGATATATAGCCATTATTGAGTCATTAAATTACGCATACCATTGTAACCAAAGGTGGTTGCTAAGTGTAGGTGTTGCTTTTAGTTGGTGCATTTTTCTCTGAAGAAGACTATACAGAATTGTTGTTTATTAAGGTTCAATTTCAGAGGCCATTGTGGGTCTGGAGAGGACCTTCTACCAGGTCTCTGAGGGTGATGGTGTGGTTGAAGTGTGTGCTATTGTATATGAACCAAATGGAAACCTTGTCTGTCCCATCACATTCCCATTTGAAGTCAGTCTGTCAACTGGAGATGACAGTGCAGGTATGTCTACTGCTCTACTGTATGTCTACATGATGACTACATTCTTCTACAGTTGATCCTATGGACTATATTGGTGTGTCCACCATCTTGATGTTTGAGGCATGTCAGAGAAGAAGTTGTGTCACTGTAACTATTGTGGATGATGAAGTGTTGGAAAATGTTGAGTCATTTAATGTCACTCTGGAGAGGACTCCTAGTCTGGATATGAGGATCACACTGGACCCAGTGGATGGAGTGGTTGAGATCACAGATGATGATGGTTTGTTCCTTAGTTTTTCAGAGAGGAACTGTATAGCTGGCTACTAGAGAAACAGAGATTAAAGTTTTGGAATTTCCAATTTCTGGAAACAATTACTTCAACTGAGCAATTATCTACATAGCACATTATTGAGTCATTAATTACACATACCATTGTACCAAGGATGGTTGCTAGGAGTAGGTGTTGCTTTTAGTTAGGGCACATTTTACATAATTATTTTCTGAAGAGACTATACTGTAAGAAAAAGCCATTTAGTTGGAATTGATTCATTACAGAGGCCATTGTGGGTCTGGAGAGGACCTTCTACCAGGTATCTGAGGGTGATGGTGTGGTGGAAGTGTGTGCTATTGTGTATGAACCAAATGGAAACCTTGACTGTCCCATCTCATTCCCATTTAATGTCAATCTGTCAACTAGAGATGACAGTGCAGGTATGTCTACTGCTCTACTGTATGTCTACATGATGACTACATTCTTCTACAGTTGATCCTATGGACTATATTAGTGTGTCCACCATCTTGATGTTTGAGGCATGTCAGAAAAGAAGTTGTGTCACTGTCACTATTGTGGATGATGATATACTGGAGATGACCGAGTCATTTGATGTCACTCTGGAGAGGACCCCTGGTCTGGATAGCAGAATCACACTTCGTCCAGTGGATGGAGTGGTTGAGATTACAGATGAAGATGGTGAGTATATGTAGTTGCCATTCATTCCTCAATGACATTTCCTCCACTCACATCTCCATACTGCAGAGGCTGTTGTGGGTCTGGAGAAGACATTTTACAACGTCACAGAGGATGTGGGTGTGGTGGAAGTGTGTGCTATTGTGTACATGCCCACCATTGACTGTCCAATTAATTTTGCCTTTGATGTCAGCCTTTCAACTGATAATGGCAGTGCAGGTATAGTGATGAAACTGTAATTACAATGTATAGAGTTTCTGAGTGAAATTACAATCATACTCTCTTCGCCTGTTTAGTATGGTAGGTTTACATGTTCATGAGCTATAAGGTTATTAGAGGTTAGAATATGTGAATATGTAAATTTGAGAGCTAGTAACCCTTGTGTATATGAGGCATGATAATTACATTTTGCAGAGTCTCCCATGGACTACATTGGACTGTCTACAATCCTGAGTTTTCTTGCATGTGAGACAAAACAATGTGTGGATGTGACCATTGTGGATGATGAAGTGTCAGAAGGTGATGAGTCGTTTGATGTCACTCTGGAGAGAACTCCTGGTCTGAATATGAGGATCACACTGGACCCAGTGGATGGAATAATCCGTATCATAGATAATGACAAAGGTGAATATAATTATTAGATCATGG
This sequence comes from Theonella swinhoei, assembly GCA_963970385.1. Lineage (NCBI taxonomy): Eukaryota > Metazoa > Porifera > Demospongiae > Tetractinellida > Theonellidae > Theonella > Theonella swinhoei. Next base: position 464,410 of record OZ019952.1, on the reverse strand, counting down.
TGGTGTGTATATGTGTACATGAGCAATATTGTACTCATTTCTTATGTCCAATCACACTGTCTACAGTACATTGTTGACAGAACTAAAGTATTGTTAAATGTTTTCTTCCAGTAAAAACCCCACCTCCACTGATAGTGAATGACACACTGACAGGAGATCCACTCATGACTGTACCAATATTGACTGATCCAAATGTAGAAGAGGGTGATGACATCATTTCTCTATGCTATGAGGTTCATGGAGAGGCAGACAAGTTCTTCAACTTGGTTAGTGATTCTTGCGTTACAGTCAATGCCCACTACTCCAAAGCCCCAATCCCTGGTCCTGGTGTTGACCTCAATGTGGTGGATGCTATTGGTGTGAGGGCAGTCTCCAATACTGGTGATTGTTTAAATATTCGTGTTGGACTGCAAGGGTGCAATACAACCGTGAATGGTGCTGTTATCAGTATGTATCGAAGTAATGGTATTACAGTTCGAAAGTACTCCAACCGAGTGAGGATAAGTGTACCAAATTGTGATAACACTGACCTTGTTATGTGGGCATTCTGTACGAGTGGCAGGACTGAAGACTCCAATTCGGACTACCATGACTTTGACTTCATACGATTTGTGGTCATGCGTGGACTGAACCTTGCTGAAGAGTCACATGGAATCATGGGTGAGATACCATTGGTACACATTGAGTGCTGTAAAGTAGCTTTGTACAAAAATATTATCCACAAAATTCACAGTGTATTAATAATTTGCAAAATTTTCTCCCACAAATTTTCTTGCTATATTATGGACCATCAGAGTCTGTTCTGTTTACTGGGATATTAGTGTCTCCTAATTAAAGGAGTTTCACTTGTTAGTTAATGGTATAAAGAGTGTGACTTTTTTCTTTAGGTCAATTTTGGAATATACCAGTAGATGTCGCAGAACACCTGGATGATTTTAATGGTGTTCAGCGTGATGATGACTACAACATCACAGTTAACTATCCAGGATCCACACCAAGAAGCTTTGTTGGGATTGCTTCAACAGTGACATGGGAGTTTGAGAAACGACCTTGTATCTATGTCGGTAATTCTCAGGCCGGTCCACTCGGAGAGGATGTGGTTCCAAATGATTCCGTTATTGAAGGGGTGTATGGTGATTATGAAGTTGATTCAATGTTTGCTTCTAACTTTACATTCTCTCATTTTGAAGAGTCAAGGTGCTAACATGATTGAGTAATACAATGACTCACACTTTACAATTAGTAGTCAGCTAAATAGTCAATAGTTTGTTTACTGTATTATGAACATTGTATACTTGTTGCCTTCTATAGTCTTGTAGTGTATTGTGTGGTCATAATTATGTATCTACATATCAATGTTAGTGATGACTAGCTTCAATCTCCACTGTCCAAGCTCTCCATAATTGTTGCATGACCCATCAAAAGATCTTGACCTCATCACGTAAGTGTCACCTTAATATGTAATCTATGGTGAAGTTCACCAGGATAGTGCAACAACATCTATAGAAGGATCAGCAAAAGGTGCCCCGGCCCATTAATTGTGTTGTGCATAATGTATAGTTGCTGTTTCAATACCCTTTTCTCACAGGCATGGGGTATCACTGACAGTTTCCCAGCTGCTGTATGATCTCACTTCAAATCCATGTGAAAGAACCATGTTGAACTTCCACTCAGCATCTAGACCTGTTGGAGTAATCTGTCATGACTACAGTGGTTATACCACTGTATGCAATGCACATCAAAATGTAAGAAAAGTGGTGTTACATATATGGAGGAGAACACTGTAGCATCATGTTGGTTTGCTCTCATTTTACTGCACACGATCGCATTTCTGAGGTTTGTGCTGGAGTCAAACACTACATGGATATTATTGCACTGTAGAGGTATACACTATGTGAAATGCAACAAATTTAGTAGATACAAAACCTGGCAACAAAACACGTTGTCTACATACTAAGCATATTTTAGAGATCACTCAAAAGTTTAGTCCATTTAAAGTAACTCTAGAAAGCAGTACAGAGCTAAGGAGCTGTTCTCATCCACATTTGGTAAAGTGGCTGTAGACATAGTCGGTAGCAAACAATGAATCGACTTTGTATATAGTCACTGTATACTCCCTCAATGACTGAATCGTTGGGGTCAGATACCTCTGCAAGCTGACCCGCCTGTGTGTTGCCAACGTAGTAGCACACCCTTTTTTCAAACTCCCACGTCACTTCAGACCTCAAGCCCACAAAGCTTCTTGGAGGAGAGTCAGGGTGGTCGACAGTGATGACATAGTCATCAGTTCTCTGTACACCACCGAAATCCCCATTGTGGGGTGTCACTGTTACAGGCACATTCCAGAACTGACCACAAATAGCAGATCTTCAAATATAACTCATTGACAAGGATTACCAATTACTCCATCATGAGATTTCTTATTGAGGCTTAATCCACACATGAACAAATATCGAATGAAATTGACAGGGAAATTACAATTTATTAGATCTTCAACCTGACCACTCTTACAGAACACCCACATGACTAGCATACATTGGTCAGTTTTTCACATATGAATGATGAAAAAAGTCTTTAAGCTTTTAACAGAGGGCTTGGTAGTTGAGTTTATAAAGCTGGGAAACTGCCAGTGATCTCATGCCTGTGACAAAAGGTATTGCACCAGCAACTACATTCATAATATAGCTGTATATATTCGAACATGGACTATATGCACAACACCAATGAATCATTTGGGGCAGATCATACTGTGTAGTGTAAAATATTATGTTAAAGGATGTAGGGATGACAATGCTAAAAGTACAGGAACAAGATGTAGTATATGCAGGCAGTGCAGCATTCAGGAGTTGTGGGCTGTTTCATAATGTTAGGGCTCGATGGGCATGTCGGCATCATCCCTACATAGAGAGTCTACCGACTCTCTGATAGGGATTGATGTTGTTGCACTATATATCCTGGCAAGTTAGTTTCACCATAGATTACATAATCAGGTGACACTCTGTGATGATGAAGTTTAATTATGATGTAAATACATATTTTCACCACACAATACACCACAAGACTATAGAAGGCAACAAGTATACAATGTTCATAATACAGTAAACAAACTATTCACTATTCAATTATAAAGTGTGAGTCAGACCAGTCTTTATTACTCAATTATGCTAACACTTCGACTCATCAAAATGAGAGAATGTAAAGTTAGAAGCAAACATTGAATCAACTTCATAATCACCATACTCCCCTTCAATAACGGAATCATTTGGAACCACATCCTCTCCAAGTGGACCGGCCTGAGAATTACCGACATAGAGACAAGGTCGTTTCTCAAACTCCCATGTCACTGTTGAAGCAATCCCAACAAAGCTTCTTGGTGTGGATCCTGGATAGTTAACTGTGATGTTGTAGTCATCATCACGTTGAGCACCATTAAAATCACCCAGGTGTTCTTCAACATCTACTGGTACATTCCAAAATTGACCTAAAGAAGAAATTCACACTATTATAATGACTATCACCACTAATAAGTAAAAACCCTTTAATTAGGAGACACTAATATTCCAGTAAACAGAACAGCCTCTGATGTTCCATATAGCAAGAAAACTTGTGGGAGAAAATTTTGCTGTAGTTCACTGTGAATTATTTCATACAAAGGTACTGAAATGATAAATTCATAGCTTTCTCCTACAGAATATTTCTGCTTTATGGCACTCAATGTGTACCAATGGTGTCTCACCCATGATTCCATGTGACTTTTCAGCAAGGTTCAGTCCACGCATGACCACAAATCGTATGAAGTCAAAGTCATGGTAGTTCCAGTTGGAGTCTTCAGTCCTGCCACTCGTACAGAATGCCCACATAACAAGGTCAGTGTTATCACAATTTGGTACACTTATCCTCACTCGATTGGAGTACTTTCGAACTGTAATACCATTACTTCGATACATACTGATAACAGCACCATTCAGGGTTGTATTGCACCCTTGCAGTCCAACATGGATATTTACACAATCACCAGTATTGGAGACTGCCCTCACACCAATAGCATCCACCACATTGAGGTCAACACCAGGACCAGGGATTGGGGCTTTGGAGTAGTGGGCATTGACCGTAACGCAAGAATCACTAACCAAGTTGAAGAACTTGTCTGCCTCTCCATGAACCTCATAGCACAGAGAAATGATGGGATCACCCTCTTTTACATTTGGATCAGTCAATATCGGTACAGTCATGAGTGGATCTCCTGTCAGTGTGTCATTCACTATCACTGCCGTGGGTGGCTCTAGGAGAAAATATTCAAAAATATATTTATATTTAGTTCTGTTAATGTCAACTTCAGTCCTTGGCTGAGGATCTGCAGCTGACTGGAGTTGAGGGTCAAACGTATGGTAAGTTATGTTCCTCAGATGAGGGAGGAACAGATGGTAAGGATTTGCCAGTGCGTACATGTATGTGTGGCTCAGCCCATGTTTGTTGGTGCGTGGTCGATGGCAGTAATGCAATGGTAGCCTTATGAGTATTATTATTGGTTCTGTCAATAATGTAATGTGATTAGGGAAATACAAAAGAAATGAGTATCAGAATGTAGGGATGGCACCAACATGCCCATTTAGCCTTAACAAACATAACGGCTCTGAACTCTCCAACGTGGCTGTTCTAAGCCTTTTTAGACACACAACCTGAGTATTCTATACATGGTAAGACTCTCCAAGTAGGTAAAATCCACTGTTACAATGGTACACGGAAACTTCCTAAACCACCGATTTTTTTCATCATCACCTTCTTCTTCAAACAAAACTGCCAAATGCACTGAACTTTATTTTAGCATGAAACGATTCCTTTCTCTCTGGTGCATGATCCTTGGCCCCCCGTTGTAGGATCCCTGTCGTATGAGAATGACAAGGATTTACGAGTACTTCCATGTAGTCCATCGCCATTTCCTCATTGATTGCGTACTAACTTGACAATTGATGTACAATGAAAAATCAATGAAACAAGTGTAAAAAATTTTCATTAAAACATTGAAGGATGTAGGGATGGCAGTGTTAAAAATCAGAGAAACAAGGACTGTAGCAAGACAGGGGATGATGGCATAAAACAGGAATACCATGTGTAACTCCTCCCTGCATCTATTATTGGTATGGAGTTACGCATGGTATTACTGTTGTATGCCATCATTCTGTCTTGCTGCATATATACAGTCCTTGTTTCTCTGATTTTAGCACTTCCATTCCTACATGTACATCCTTCGTTTTAATGAAAATGTTTTATAATATTACTCATATACACATATGCACACCACCATGATCTAATCATTATTTTAAGTAAAATTCACCTTCGTCATCATCTATGATCTCAACCACTCCATCCACTGGGTCCAGTGTGATCCTCATATCCAGACCAGGAGTCCTCTCCAGAGTGACATTAAATGACTCAACATTCTCCAACACATCATCATCCACAATAGTCACATCCACACATTGTTTTGTCTCACATGCAGGAAATTTCAGGTTTGTAGACAGTCCAATATAGTCCATGGGAGACTCTGCAAAATGTAATCCTCATGCCTCATACAGCCATTCTCAAGTGTTACTGACTCTCACATGCTTAGATATTCACATATTCTAACCACTAATACTTCATGAACATGTGAACATACTGTACCAAACAGGTGAAGAGAGTAAGGAAATGACTATTTTTACTCAGAAACTCTACAGTTACCGTTTCATTATTATACCTGCACTGACATCATCAGTTGAGAGACGGACATCAAAGGAAAATGCAATGGGACAGTCAATGGAGGGACTGTACACAATAGCACACACTTCTACCACACCCACATCCTCTGTAACGTTGTAAAATGTCTTCTCCAGACCCACCACAGCCTCTGCAGTATGGAGATGTGAGTGGAGGAAATGTCATTGAGAAATGAATGGCAACTACATATACTCACCATCATCATCTGTGATCTCAACCACACCATCTACTGGACGAAGTGTGATTCTGTCATCCAGACCAAGGGTCCTCTCCAGAGTGACACTGAATGATTCAGTCATCTCCAGTATATCGTCATTCACAATGGTCACATTTACACAATGTCTTTTGTCACATGCCTCAAACATCAGGATGGTGGACAGGCTAATATAGTCCATGGGATCAACTGTATAGAAGAACGTAGTATTGTAGTCATCATGCAGACATAGAGTAGAGCAGTAGGCATACCTGCACTGCCATCTCCAGTTGACAAATTGACTTCAAATGGGAATGAGATGGGACAGGCAAGGTTTCCATTTGGTTCATACACAATAGCACACACTTCCACCACACCCACATCCTCAGAGACCTGGTAGAAGGTCCTCTCCAGACCCACAATGGCCTCTGTAATTATAGGATTTGAATTAATTCTAACCAAGTGGCTTTTTCTTGCATTTCAACTACATAGTCTCCTTCAGAAAATAATTATACACCAACTAAAAGCCACACCTACACCTAGCAACCATCCTTGGTTACAATGGTATGTGTAATTAATGACTCAATAATAGATGATTGCTCAGTTGAAGTAATTGTTTCCAGAAATTGGAAATTTCAAAGCCTTAATCTCTGTTTGTCTAGTAGCGAGCCTCTCTGAAGAATTAAAGAACAAACCTGCATCATCTATGATCTCAACCACTCCATCCACTGGGTCCAGTGTGATCCTCATATCCAGACCAGGAGTCCTCTCCAGAGTGACATTAAATGACTCAACATTCTCCAACACATCATCATCCACAATGGTCACATCCACACATTGTTTTGTCCCACATTTAGGAAAACTCAGGATTGTAGACAGTCCAATGTAGTCCATGGGAGACTCTGCAAAATATAACTAATGTGCATTATCCCTCCCATAAAAGAATATAGAGCCTTATGTAAATGTGTGTAAACCCCATACAATCCTTGTATGTAACAGAATGATAATCATAGAGTCAGTAGACTCTATATGTAGGGATGGCGCATTAAGCCTTAACAAAACTAACAGCTCAGAACTTGCAAATGAGGATGTTTTTAAGCCTTTTCAGACAAACAACATGCTCTGCGAGTGCTTCTATACACTATAGTACTCCTAAAGTACATAAAATGTACAGCTACAGTGATTCTCGGAAAATTGTAAAAACGCCAATTGTTCATCATCACCTTCTTCTTCTTCTTCAGTTCAAATGGCCTACGGCGTTAGTAATCACTCTAATTCTTTCACGAAAATCATTTATACTGGAGCGTACATGATCCTTGATGCACAAAATCTTCGTACCTTCTCCAATGCTGTCAAAATCAAGGTTTGCAACTTGGTTTTAGATACCATTTTCTTGTTTGGTCATGTGCCGAACACGTGAAGTTAGTTTTGTGCACCAGTGTATACTAGCTGTTTCGAGTGCTGTGTCGTCTTTTTTGGCTACGTTGCTCCTTTGTGTCCGTTTCTTTGAACAACTATCTGTTGAAGGCAACTGGACCCACTGTTATACTCAGTAGGCCAAGACATGATGTACGAGTCACTGACAATTGCTAGCTACCCTGTTTATAGGTATGCAGGAGAGGTAGAACTCTGTACTAAAATCAGTCGTGCTGCTACAGATAGTAAAAAACAGTGAAAACAAGTGTAAAAACATTTTCACTAAAATGTTGAAGGATGTAGGGATTGAAGTGCCAAAAGCATAGAAACAAGGTCAAAGTGCAGCATGCAGGCAAAGGCAGGGGATGATAGCACCCCATATCCCTACATCTGTTAATACTAAAAGGGGTTACGCATGTTATGATTGTTGATTGCTATCATCCCCTGCCTTTGCCTGCATGCTGCACTTTGACCTTGTTTCTATGCTTTTTGGCACTACATCCTTCAACATTTTAGTGAAAATGTTTTTACACTTTAGAACTATGTAATTCCACTCAGAGACTCTAATCATAATGTACAATGTTTACCTGCACTGCCATCTCTAGTTGAGAGACGGACATCAAAGGGAAATTCAATGGGACAGTCAATGGTGGGTATGTACACAATAGCACACACTTCTACCACACCCACATCCTCTGTGACGCTGTAAAATGTCTTCTCCAAACCCACTACAGCCTCTGAAGTGAAAGTGTGAAATATGTATAAACACATGTAAACTTGTTCAATTATCATACACTCCGTAGATTCTATATGTAGGGATGCCCATTAGCCCTATACAAACAAAGTGGCTTGAAACTCCCAAATGCTGTAGTTCTGAGCTTTTTTAGATACATATCCATCTCTATGACTGGTTTTATGGTTTTATGCCTGACGGTACTCTCAAAGGACATAAAATACACCACCACAGTGACATACAGAAAATTGCAAAAACAGCAATTCTCCATCTTCTCCATCTTCTTCTTATTTATCAAATGGTCTATCATGAAATTGGTACAATTAATCACCTTCATTTTTGGACAAAGCAACTGCTTTCTGGTCCATGTATTATGATCATATTCTTCATAGGGCCTTTCTAAACCTGCCAAACTGGCTATATTTACTATCACTTCCATATAGCTGTATGCCATTTCCTTGTGCTCTCATAACCTGCCAAACTGGCTATATTTACTACCATGTCCGTTTAGCTATACGCCATTTCCTTGTGCGATGTGACTGCTTCGACTGCATTGCCTACTGGCAACTGGACACTAGGTAAACTCATAATAGACAGGATGTAGAGTTACTGACAATTGGTAGCTACTTTGCTTAGGCATGTTAGGAGGTAAATGGATCCATGTTGCTTCATACAGAAAAAAAAAAGAGAAAAACATTTTTGTTAAATGTTGGAAGATGTAGGGATGGTGGTGCCAAAAATCACAAAAACAAGTGCACCATTCAGGCAAAGGCAGGGGATGATGGCATGCAACCATAATAACATGCATAACCCCTTTTGTAGGGATATGGGGCATGTTATTATGGTTGCATGCCATCATCCCCTGCCTTTGCCTGAATGGTGCACCTTGTTTCTGTGATTTTTGGCACTATCATATCCCTAAATCTTCTAACAATTCAATAAAAATGTTTTTACTCTTGTCATAACCTCTAGCCATTATGTAAACGACAACTTGTAACTGGTAATGATAATTATCATTTCATGATAGTTGGTATGAGCTCTATCTTTAAGTTACGTATTTCTCACCATCATCATCCAGAATACAGATAGCAACTTGATCATACTTTGGCCGTACTTCAGTGAGGAATGTAGTAGGTGGCATACCCTGAACAGTCAGTGTCATACCAAAGTATTCTGCCGGTTCCAAACGCAGATCATCATAGATTGGCTGGTCATAGCAGATTACTCTTCTTGTTGCATTGATACCTATATTTCTGATACGATTAGACAGCAGTTGTTGTTGTTCATAGTCCGACAAATGGATCATGTTATATGACTGAGTGAGAAAATTAAAAGGATCTGGCACTGGAGGGGAAAATATGAAATAAAAAATCATCACATCACAGACATAATATGTAACTCACTTGCTAGTGTACTACAATTATGTGGAATGGAGACTGAACTTGAAAAATCAAGTGATTCCACAAAGACCATTTCCTCTTCAATATCTACTGCAGGCTTAGTAAGATTGACACACACCCTCACTGGACCCTCATCTTCAATGACAGTGTATATCGTCTGCACATATCCCACTTCAAATGGTTCTTAAAACAAAAGAACGGTCTTGTATACATGTATACATCTTGACATAAATATATGAAGTACCAGTTACCACCTGACCTTTGCCCAGACAAACAGGAATAGATCAAGAGTCGGTAGACTCTATATGTAGGGATGGCACCGACACACTCATTAGCCCTATACCAACAAGACGGCTCGAAACTCCCGAACACTGCAGTTCTAGACACATATCCACCTCTACGAATGGTTATATACCTGACACTACTCTCAAAAGATCATAAAATCGGTACGAGTAGTCACCTTCATTTTGGACAGAACAACCGTTTTGTGGTCCATGTATGATCCTAGACCAAGGGATTCTTTGTAGGGCCTTCCTAAACTTGCCAAACTGGCTATGTATACTAGCACTTCCTAGCTATACGCCATTTCCTTGTGCTCTCACGTGATCATGTGCGATTCAGAGGGGTATGGCCCACTGATGCATCGCTCATGACTGCATCCTCATTCCTTGACTGCATCGCATACTGGCAACTGGATCCACTGTTCTGGGTAAAACTCGTTGTAGACAAGGTGTAGAGTTACTGACATTTGCTAGCTACTCTGCATGGGCATAGATACATGTTGCTATACAGTATTGGAAGATGTAGGGATGGTAGTGCCAGAAGCAAGGTGTACCATTCAAGCAAAGGCAGGGGAGGATGGGCATGCAATCATGCGTAACCCATATCCCCACATCTGTAAATACTAAAAGGGGGTTACGCATGTTGTTAAAAAGTGTGCATGTGTACGTGTATCAACAGGTCTGTTAAGTGTTAACTAACCATCATCGTCCAAAATGTAGATGGTATGGTCACAGAAAAAATCCTCTGGGTTATCTGCATTGTCATTGCAGTCATAATTAGCACGACCACCACCTGTCACTGTATCTATTATAAAAATATTTATTACGTAGCTCTCATTTCTTTCAGGACGCAAATCAGAAAAAATAGTTGTCACCAGTGGTGTCAGTGGTTCAAGATGACCCACCTCCAGTAACCGGGTTGTCTCTAGAGGATCATCTTCCATATTTGGATTGGGACGATCTCCAAATTTAGCATCAAAATCATTATCAAATATTGGGTCAAAAAGGTCATTAGTCTCCACAGTAGCAATATTAATGCCCTCCCGCCGGATGTGACGGAAGCCAATAGTATATTCCACCTCAGATGTTATCTTAGAATGTATGGCAATAGGGATTGGCCCATCAATCTCATTTGTTATTGAAATATTAGTCCTGAATCCAAGGATCATAGCTGCAAAAACAGATTAACATAATATGGAGAAGGTAAAATAATAAACAAACACTGTTTTATCATTACAAAACCTATAATTAGTCCTTCAACAAGGGACATATATATAACTTGCTATTTGCAATTAACTCCCAACCAAGGACCAGTTGACTATGGCATGATCTTATAATTACTCTCATGCATCTAAATTGAAATTTATAGGTCACACCTAGAATGCAAGATGCTTTTTGGAAACTCTACAAACCAGAAAATACTTACGATCATTATCCTCAATTTTAATAGTAGTTCCACCAGTTCTTCCAAAGCACAGTGGATCACCAGTTCGTCTCTGGAAACAGGATAAACCATCTGGAACATCATCTCCTACCACTCCAACAAGGGCAAAGCTCTGGTCAATCTCATTAGTCACATCATTACGGAAAAATGTATTATTTATTTCAAAATCTGTAGTTCCAGCAGGTATTATGATTGTAGTGGAATTAGTATAAAAGTCATCAACTACAAGGGCAAAGTAACAGTACTTCTTTAATGGGCAGTACACATCACATCCTGCAGTGCAATGAAAAACTTCCTACATCTCTATATACCAACACAGAACAATTAAAAGGATGTCATATCTAGGAATTGTGGCTCAGTGTTTAGTGCACTGGATTCCAGTCACTGATCAATTCCCAGCGGAAGTCTGTCTATATCGCTCTCTTTCTTATTTACTTTGAGTCTGACTTACTTCTGAAGAAAATCTTTCTATACATGCTTCTCCATTCCTGATCTCACAAAATTCCTAGTAAGCATCAATATACTTTTTGCTAGGTACAACTCCCTTACCTGCCGTAGCTTGGGCATCTGCAGGGACAGCTGCAACGAATAAACTCACATTAATACCAGCTGGATCTCTTGCTTCTGTAATGGTGACTGGGTGTAGAGTCACAGTGAATGGGTTCTGTGTCTCTCTCAATCGCAAAATGATTAAACCTCCTTTGTCACCTTCATTGACAACATAATCTGTTTCTCGAAAATTGATATTCAGTACTGTAAAATGGATAGTAGGTACAAAAGTGTCATTGAAGTGTATGTTCTGCACTTTGTAGGTGTGTAGTCAATAAACTTAGCAGTATAAGTTACTTACGATCATTGTCAATAATATCCACAATAGCAGTGTCCCTAATATACTCTCCTGCAGCCTCAAGAGTCTGAATTAGAGGGGTAACTCCAGGATCAGCAATAAATCTTAGAATGACAGTATCACTATACTCCAGAGTGATGTCATCGTTTCTACTGAACAGCTGAATGGCTATATCACTGGTAGCAGATATCATTTGGTTAGTTGTAGAAAAAGGTTGGAAGTCTGTCGTGTCTGTAGAGTGAGTTTAATAATCAAAGAGCTGCTACAGCAATATTGTCATTGAGCCCAAGATGGAGTCTAGACCTAGGCTCAACCTAACTTGCCATTATTTTCCCCCTCAACTCCATACATTATATCTTGAATACAACTAACTGAAGGAAATTACTCTCAATGCCCATTAGTTGTTTTTTTCTATAGTTGTTAAACACAAAGTCTGCATATCTGCTAAACGCTCCTGAAACTACCTACAACTACTAAAAATTTTTGCACTTACATCCAGCCCATATATTAGAGGGGTAGGAGAAGGGGGGCGGGGGCCAGTTTCCCCCTCCCCCTTTTGCTCAAGGCAAGGCAAAAAAATCAGCTTAGAATTTACCAGAATAAGTCTAAGATCATCCTCTCAAACTTTTCCAGGGGACTTGCCCCCACCTTCTTAACTTGCTCCTACCCCTCTGTATATGGAACAAGACAGGGAATAATTTTATGCAACAATAATAACATGCATGACTCCAAGATGTAAGAAGAGGTTAGTAGAATTTCATCACCATAATCTTGACTTTGAGCCCTTGAATTTTGGCAATAACTCTCAAAATAAATGTTCCCGTTGCATTCCTTCGCGCGTTTTGCCGCGTCTAACCATAGGTCTCACTAAATATGAATCTCTACCACTCCAAAGAACGTATTTCCGTAAGAATAGTATGAAGATACCATTGACCGCGAGGAATGTCCAATGCGCGTGACATCAACCATACGCGCGCGCTTAGGCTCGCTAACGTGCTCGAAGCGTTTGCTGGTGTGAAAAGCAGCAAGAAAGAGGACGACACAAGGATTCTCAGGTTTGTAATACATATTTACAATGAGATGTAGCGTAGCACTCAAAATGGGTCCATGTGAACTAGGATCACACGTGCTTCCTGCGTCATGGCTCACCTTTAGCCACTTATCCCTAGTCTTTGGCCTAACCAACCTACAGCACTCGAAAAAACACTTCTCGTAGCGTTCAGCGCGACTGCTCCCTCCAGTTGCCTGCGCATACCACTACCTGCAGAAGTTGTCGCAATGACACGCGCGCTGCGTAGCAAGTAAAACCTCAGCAACTTATTTTTTATCAAATGAATAAAAAACACAAGCGGGATGAAAGCAACTTCCGGGGCTCAGGCAAATAGACTTTCAACACCCTAAATCTAAGTATTATACTATCTACAATATTCATTCCCATAAGTGACCTTCTTCACATAAAATAATTTTCTCCCTTACTTCACTGTCCCACTACCTACCTACCCTATACAAATCTTACAACTGTACATTTGTAAAGACTGACCTGTATCTGGGCCTGCTTCTGAGGTAATACGTCCAATAAGACCTAGATCTCTTAGAGATGCAATGGTTGTGTTTCCCTTCACATTGAGTTTGAATGTAGTATCCACTCTGTCTTGCCCTTCTGCCTCTTCCTCTTCCTCTCTCTCTCTCGCAGCATAACGTACATTCTCAAATCCATGGACTGTACAGGATAGGGTTATAAATCAAGACATCAGTAAGACCCACTAAGGCCAGAAACATCTTTTGAAGACTTGGCACAAATATTGGCAGAAAGTGTTGTATCATGCAAATATGTGGCCTTCACTTGTAGCCTAATCACCTCCCACACAATGTGAGGCACCATCACTCTAATACAACTGTATGATACTACAATTTGTCCAAGCAGCTCTTACAATAGCTCAAGTACATATGCATACTCATAAACATTACCTATACACTGTGAGACAGTACAAGATCCACCACTATCTTCAAATGACATGCCATCATCTGTTCTAACACAGCACTCTTCTGCTGTGGTCACTCCTGAAACTACATCTCCTGCACAGTTGGACTGATTATAGCACTGTTGTGAGAGGACTGTATTGGAGAAACAAATATAGCTATGTCAACATACATCATTACCTTTATATTTGATAGCTAGCCTCCAGAATCAGGTAGCTAATTTTAGGAAGAAAATCAATTTTCGACAGCCGCTTTATACATTGAAATACCATGGAATTTTCTGGTGTTTTCAGCATTAGTTTTGTGGTCTTTGATATCGACAAACTTCATGAAAAAGCGTGTAAGAAACAGATCCACAGTGTACCTGCTCTGCAGAATCGATGTAGATTTGTGGAATTTGTTTTAAAACGTTTTTCTGAGATTTCTGAACATTGACAATTTAGTTAGTTTTGTGGTCTTTTAACAAGTCTCCCCAGAGAACGCATAGGACAGTAGATTCACTGTAGCAATGTTTACTCTGCAGATATTTGAATCTAGATCTGTGGTATTTCGTGCTCACGCTGACATATGGTGCACGTAATATAGCAAAAGGTCATCCAGGAGACTTATAAGGTAACCTGATCACGGGGTAATTACGAGCACATTATAAAATTTTTATTAATATGCTCACTATCAATAACGCAATAAAGTTTTATGCCATAAAGATACGGATATCCCTTTCCTAGTATTTAATTTTTCCCTATTTCAAAAAATTCCGACGCAGAGTAAAGGCATGGCTCTCATGAAAAACGTTACGTAGATCTATAACGTTCTCTTTTTTGTTACGTATAACTCTCTCTTTTGAAGCTTTTGGTTTGTAATTGGTGAAAATAGCTAACACTCGCGTAAGTTGAGAGCACGACCCTATTGCATCACTAAGTGGGATTCAAGGGTAATTCCAATCAATTACTAAAAGCGTAATATATAACGTTTTGAAGAACGACAGACTGCAAGCAGTGTTGTTACGAATTTCTTATGGACGTGTATTTTATGATCTACAAGCAGTAAGTAAAGAGTTACCCCGCTTTACCTTACTGATCTAATTTGCATAATATATTTACCTTCGCCAGCCAGAAGAAGTCCCACCACAACGGTTACAGCTAAGAAGCTCTGCAACATCTTCCCCCAAGGTGACAGGGACCAGAGCTAAAGCAACTCTGAGCGGCGACTGCCCACAAACCGATTTTATATCCATGCGGCGCGCGTGCACTCGCCTTTGCCAAATTAAGTTCCGACTCTTGGATTATTAGTTCTCCTCAGATATAGTTTCCTAACACGCTAGCTACGGGGGCGGGCGGTAATTTCCATTATTTTATGTAAACCACAGATATACAAACAATGGCAAGCTTTAGTCTCTGGTCGAAGAACGTTCAGTCAGAAGTGTCGGAAGACATAATGCGGCACGAAACTACATTTCGACAGTAAACGGACGCGTTTTCCCGAACCATAGTCCAGATCTTTACAGCACTGCAAGAGCATGGCGGTCATGTGATGAGACGCGCGCCCTCTAATTACAACTAGACTAATTAGTCATCAAAATGCAGCGATAACATCGGCGGCGCTAATCAAATCTGGAAACGGATACGTGTATATACTGGGCAACTGCGCCAAATGAGGATAGCATATCACAAACCACATGCAGTCCCAGTTGAGGAAAGAACATGCACATTTTGCAAAGACAACTCAATAGAGAATGAGACCCATTTCCTGTTTCAATGTATAGCATACAAAGGATTGCCTGAATATAAGTTATTTACAACCACATTTCCCCTCACAACATACAAACATCTGACATCAGAAGGGAATTTTGTGGATCAAAGCTAAAGAAAACAGCAATCAGATGATAATCCTTACCAAATATATATATGCTGCTTTTTTTAAGTTACGTCAAAACTTAAGCTGTAATTAATTTCTGTGTTTATTTATTTTTATATGACTAATAGGCCTCCTGGCTTACCTTGTCAATAAAATTATTATTATAAATGTTTTGAAGACTGACAGTCTGCAAGTAGTATACTTGCATAGCAGTTTTATAAGCAGTAAATAAAGAGTTACCCCGCTTTACTAGTGACCTTACCGATCTAATTTGCATAATATATTTACCTTCGCCAGCCAGAAGAAGTCCCACCACAACGGTTACAGCTAAGAAGCTCTGCAACATCTTCCCCCAAGGTGACAGGGACCAGAGCTAAAGCAACTCTGAGCGGCGGCCCCCTAAAAACCGATTTATATCCATGCGGCGCGCGCGCACTCATAACGAATTAATAAGTTCCAACTCTTTGATTATTACTTTCTTATCATGTATATGGTTTCCTAATACTCTACGCGGGCGGGCGGTAATTGCCATTATTGTTATGTAAACCACAGATATGCAAACAATGGCAAGCTTCAGTCGAAGAACGTTATCGAAAACTTGACCCAGAAGTGTCGGCAGACATAATGCGCCACGAAACTACATTTCGACAGTAAACGGACACGTTTATCCGAACCATAGTCCAGATCTTTACAGCACTGCAAGAGCATGGCGGTCATGTGACCCTCTGATTGCAATTAGACGAATTGGTAATCAGCATCGGCGGCGCTAATAAAATATGGAAACGGATACGTGTATATACTGGGCAATTTTAACGCTGCGCCGAATGTTATTAGATTAGTCTGGACTAGCCACAGCCACACTCTCCCGGGGCTCCACCCCACCCTAACTGTCTTTTTGGACGTTGTCTCGTTTCCCGGGCTTTCGCTAAAAAATAGACACTAGTAGGTGATTCACAGCATGAATAGATCTGTAAGGTAAGTAACATGCATGAGAAAAGTACCGAATCTCTATTTCCCAGCATGCTGCTGTACAGCTTGCATCGGCTTCAAGGTTTTGATCGGAGATTGGTACAACTACAGCATGGCAAACGAATTGGTGTACTGGTTACAGCAGCAGGGGGCTCGAGGATGACCTGATCAAAAGGGAGGGAGGATGACCTAAACAAAAGCGTGGACATGTCCACAAATATACAAGGTTGACAGCAAAATGCTGAGAAGTGGTGACTC
Source organism: Theonella swinhoei (assembly GCA_963970385.1). Classification (NCBI taxonomy): domain Eukaryota; kingdom Metazoa; phylum Porifera; class Demospongiae; order Tetractinellida; family Theonellidae; genus Theonella; species Theonella swinhoei. Next base: position 447,278 of record OZ019952.1, on the reverse strand, counting down.
ACTACTTGTTGTCGTGCATGTTACTTTATCTTACTGCCACATGCATATGAAAATGTTTTACTCTTGTATAGTATACAGATGTGACATGTTATTATCAAACATACAAAGCAGCAGCTACGTATCATCCTACGAATTACAATGATTGGCACCAACGCAGAAAAGACGGGATTTGTTCCCGGATGTACGTATATTACGCGTAAGTACCGGAGTTGTATATATAACGTTTACGTACGTGTAACCACGCGTAATCGTATAACGATCTCTCGATACTTAAAAGCGCATGATAACGGGACTTTAATAGACGCGCGCGCGCGCACATACGAAGGCTAAAAATAACCCTGCCGGTAGTGCTCTACTTCGTACTTGAGAGTGAAAAGATGGTTGATTAGAGGAAGAGAACAAACACTTTCCTACAAACATTCTGTCAGAGTGCTTTAAAGGTATTGAATATGATTCGAGTACAGTCGAGGGAGAAGGGAGGATTCACACCAAATGTTATGTGCTTACTCTATTCAGCAATGGTGCAACCTACAGTTGTGAAGTCTGGGGTGTTAAATATTTCCATGACATAGAAAAGGTCCTCCTGAAATTTTGCAAGGAAATGTTAGGTCTTCCTCCTAATGCATCTAATATGGCAGTATATGGTGAAACAGGAACATTCCCCCAATGGTTAACAGAATTATCAAGTATTTCATCAGAATACATGTTAATGCACCACCTCTAGTCTCTGAAGCCCTAACATTATTAAAACATACACCAAACAAGAGAAACAATTGGTACACTACAACAAGTGAAATTGTTATGAAGTACACATACAATCAAAGTCTCAATGCCAATGAAATAGTTCTGAAAGAAGTTAAGGGGAATTTGCAGGAATCATTTATTAATATTTGGAAAGAACAGCTGTGGGATGATAACAGAGTTAGTGGTGGAAATAAACTTCGAACTTATAGAACATTTAAAAAAGATTTTGCGTTGGAATATTATTTGACTAGAGTTACTAAAAGGAGTCATTTGGTGGCACTGGCAAAATTACGAACAAGCTGCCACAGTCTGGCCATAGAGACAGGGAGATACCACAAACCATCAATTCCTCCGGAACAACGCCTCTGTACATCCTGCAATAATGGAAGTGTTGATGATGAATATCATTTTATCACTGAATGTCAAGAATTGCAGCACTTCAGGAAATGCCTCTATGAAACAGCAGGGAAATACAATACACAATTCCACAACTTACCTAACAGACAAAATATGTTATTTATTTGAAACTAGCAACACACCTACAATTAGAAAAGTAGCCTGGTTTGTATTTATGTCTTTTAATTATAGGAAGCATACCCCTTACTAAATACTAAATAGTGGACTAATGGCCACCTTGGGCTTTCTAAGTCATTAAAATGTATTATTATATTCTTGATCACAATGATAACGTCGGCGCCTTTTAATCAAATCCTATAGAGTATGCTGTGGTGATCGAAACAAGTCGATAACTTATAAGCGACAGGATAGACATAATTTGGGATTGAATAGGCTGGGCCTAAGGAATGAGCCTGCTCCGCACATTCTACTCAGGCCTACTCACCTGTATCCTGTGTAACTACTGAAGAAGTACATATATGATCTTATGTATGAACATCTATCTAACTGTCAAGTGTTATCTTATTCACAGTGGAGTTTTTGTCCCGGTTGGGGTAAATTACAGCTTTGCAAATGAGGTGGGTGTTGGAAGCCACCCCCAAACCTGACAATCATTGAAGGCATATACATACAGTGGAACCTCTCTAATCCGGACACCCTTGGGACAGAAGAGAGTGTCCTGATTAGTGAGGTGTCCTGATTTGAGGGTTAAATTGTACACAAACATGGCATTTGGGAAAGCTAAAAGTGTCCTGTTTATTGAGGTGTCCTCATTTCAGGGTGTCCTGATTAGAGAGGTTCCACTGTACACAGAGAAGGTGAAGGATATAGTGGAACCCCTCTGGATTTCTACCCAGAAACTAACTGTGATTATAAAATGGCATATAAAGGGTTAAATTAATTTTGTAAATTGTTCATCTTCCGACACTGCTTCTTCCACTTGAAAAAGCGTAACTCACTAATGGTAACACATTTAAACATGAAACTTGGTACAGTGATATAGTTCCACTGCGGGTATAGTGAATTTTCATGTTATTAAAATGATGTACTTCTTGTAAAATAAATAGCCTCAAGCCATGTAATAATGGGAGCCGCACAATCCTATATCTGACTAATGAAAGCCCTGCTAAATGTGAAGTTTTGTATGATAGTATAGTTTAATACCCCAATGACCAACATTGTGATAAAATCTCTGTAAACAATGTAAATCTAACAACAAATAGCCTCAGGCAAGCATTTCTGTGTCTCACTAACAATAGCTCCCCTAAGTGTGGAAATTAGTATGATGGTAAAGCTTAATACCCCAATGATCAATATTGTGATAAAATCTCTGTAAACCATGTAAATCTTGTAAAAAATAGCCTTGAGCAAGCATTACTGTATATACCTCACTAACAAAAGCTCCACTAAATGTGGAAATTGGTGTAATGGTAAAGCTTAATACCCCAATGATCATCATTGTGATAAGATCTATGTAAACAATGTAAAACTTGTAACAAACAGCCTCAGGTAAGCATTACCATATCTCACTAACAAAAGATTCACTAAATGTGGAAATTGGTATGCTGGTAAAGTGTAATGCACCAATGATCAATGTTGTGATAGGAACAATGTAAATCTTGTAATATAATAGGGATTAACCAGGGTTAGTCCAAGTTAACATCAAAAGGGGAGGCCAGGGAGTGGTTGAATAGGTCAGGAGGCAGGCAAGGCGCGCGCCGCAGGGCTTAACACGTGGCTCAGATTGAACAGGCTATAATCAGCACCCCAGTCAGTGAACCAGTGCCTGTGAGTTGTGTTGTGTTGCTTTGTCTTTCTGTTGTTTTGTGTTGCCTTGCCTTTCTTTCTAAGCATCTCATGGATGATTAAGAAAGTCATGTTAACTCCTCCCACCCTCCCACAGGTTTTGTACGGGCATAATATATTTTTTCTTTTCTTTACCTCCGTTGGGGCCCTGTTCCCCAACGTGATCTGTGCAAGAGGTGTTGGGCAGGGGTGCAGCTTCGCAGCTCCTCCCCCAAGCATAACCTCCTGCGAGGAGGGAAAAGGGGAGGGGTTGAGATCAGAGATAATGATGGTGATTATATGTATTTGCCATGTATTTCAAAATGACATTTCCTCCACTCACATCTCCATACTGCAGAGACTGTGGTGGGTTTGGAGAAGACATTCTACCAGGTCTCAGAGGATGTGGGTGTGGTAGAAGTGTGTGCTATTGTGTACAGTCCCAGCATCACCTGTCCTGTTGCATTTCCCTTTGATGTCAGCCTTTCAACTGAATACTTCACAGCAGGTATAGTGATGAAACAATAACTGAGTGAAATAATCATTTCCCAATCAATTCTCTTTGCCTGTTCGGTATGGTATGTTCTGCTATAGATAGGTCTTGTATGGGGCATGATTACATTTTGCAGAGTCTCCCATGGACTACATTGGACTGTCTACATTCCTGAGGTTTCCTGCATGTGAGGCAAAACAATGTGTGGATGTGACCACTGTGGATGATAATGTGTTGGAGAATGTTGAGTCATTTGATGTCACTTTGGAGAGGACTCCTGGTCTGGATATGAGGATCACACTGGACCCAGTGGATGGAGTGGTTGAGATCACAGAAATGTACCGATTGTTGTTCAATAGCCTAACGGGGTACTAAACACTACCTGAAATATGGGCTAATGTAATACAGCACGCTTCTCAAGCCTTCTCTATTAGATGGGGTTCCAATGTATAGCTAATTAACACGCCGAGTGTTTTGCGCTTTAGTGCTATTCATTGAGTCATTAATTACACATACCAACCGTTGTAACCAAGGCTGTTTGCTAGGTGTAGGTGTTGCTTTTAGTTGGTGAATTTTATATAATTATTCTCTGAAGAAAAATTGTAGATGAAAAATAAGAAAAAGTCACTTGATTGGAATTTATTCAAATATTATTATTACAGAGGCCATTGTGGGTCTGGAGAGGACGCTCTACCAGGTCTCTGAGGATGATGGTGTGGTGGAAGTGTGTGCTATTGTGTATGAACCAAATGGAAACCTCGACTGTCCCATCACATTCCCATTTGAAGTCAGTCTGTCAACTGGAGATGACAGTGCAGGTATGCCTACTGCTCTACTGTATGTCTACATGATGACTGTAGTACTACACTTCAGTTGCTCCCATGGACTACCTTGACCTGTCCACCATCTTGATGTTCGGGGCATGTCAGAGAAGAAGCTGTGTCACTATTGTGGATGATGATATACTGGAGATGACTGAGTCATTTGATGTCACTCTGGAGAGGACTCCTGGTCTGGATAGCAGAATCACACTGGACCCAGTGGATGGAGTGGTTGAGATCACAGATGATGATGGTGAGTATATGTAGTTGCCATTCATTCTGAATGACATTTCCTCCACTCACATCTCCATACTGCAGAGGCTGTGGTGGGTCTGGAGAAGACATTTTACAATGTATCAGAGGATGTGGGTGCGGTGGAAGTGTGTGCTATTGTGTACATGCCCACCATTGACTGTCCAATTAATTTTCCCTTTGATGTCAGGCTTTCAACTAGAGATGGCAGTGCAGGTATAATGATGAAACTGTATGTATAGAGTTTCTGAGTAAAGTTACAATTCACTTCATGTTTGGTATTGTATGTTCATGAGCTATATATGAATATGTAAATATGAGAGCTATATAGTAACACTTGTAGGAGGCATGATCATTACATTTTACAGATTCTCCTATGGACTACATGGGACGGTCTATAATCCTGAATTTTCCTGCATGTGAGACAAAACAATGTGTGGATGTGACCATTGTGGATGATGATGTGTCAGAAGGTGATGAGTCATTTAATGTTACTCTGGAGAGAACCCCTGGTCTGAATATGAGGATCACACTGGACCCAGTAGATGGAATAATCCTTATCATAGAAAAAGAAAAAGGTGAATATAATTATTAGATCATGGTGGTGTGTATATGTGTACATGAGTAATATTATATTTCTTTATGTCCAATCACACTGTCTACAGTACATTGTTGACAGAACTAAAGAATAAAAGTATTGTTAAATGTTTTCTTCCAGTAAGAACCTCACCTCCAGTGATAGTGAATGACACACTGACAGGAGATCCACTCATGACTGTACCGATATTGACTGATCCAAATGTAAAAGAGGGTGATCCCATCATTTCTCTGTGCTATGAGGTTCATGGAGAGGCAGACAAGTTCTTCAACTTGGTTAGTGATTCTTGCGTTACAGTCAATGCCCACTACTCCAAAGCCCCAATCCCTGGTCCTGGTGTTGACCTCAATGTGGTGGATGCTATTGGTGTGAGGGCAGTCTCCAATACTGGTGATTGTGTAAATATCCGTGTTGGACTGCAAGGGTGCAATACAACCGTGAATGGTGCTGTTATCAGTATGTATCGAAGTAATGGTATTACAGTTCGAAAGTACTCCAACCGAGTGAGGATGAGTGTGCCAAATTGTGGGGACACTGACCTTGTTATGTGGGCATTCTGTACAAGTGGCAGGACTGAAGACTCCAATTTGAACTACCATGACTTTGACTTCATACGATTTGTGGTCATGCGTGGACTGAACCTTGCTGAAGAGTCACATGGAATCATGGGTGAGATACCATTGGTACACATTGAGTGCTGTAAAGTAGCTTTGTACAAAAATATTATCCACAAAATTCACAGTGTATTAATAATTTTCAAAAATTTCTCCCACAAATTTTCTTGCTATATTATGGAACATCAGAGTCTGTTCTGTTTACTAGGATATTAGTGTCTCCTAATTAAAGGAGTTTCACTTGTTAGTTAATGTTATGAAGAGAGGGTGATTTTTTCTTTAGGTCAATTTTGGAATATACCAGTAGATATCGCAGAACACCTGGGTGATTTTGATGGTGATCAGCGTGATGATGACTACAACATCACAGTTAACTATCCAGGATCCACACCAAGAAGCTTTGTTGGGATTGCTTCAACAGTGACATGGGAGTTTGAGAAACGACCTTGTATCTATGTCGGTAATTCTCAGGCCGGTCCACTCGGAGAGGATGTGGTTCCAAATGATTCCGTTATTGAAGGGGTGTATGGTGATTATGAAGTTGATTCAATGTTTGCTTCTAACTTTACATTCTCTCATTTTGAAGAGTCAAGGTGCTAACATGATTGAGTAATAAAGACTAATACAATGACTCACACTTTACAAGTAGTAGTCAGCTAAATAGTGAATAGTTTGCTTACTGTATTATGAACATTGTATACTTATTGCCTTGTTGTGTATTGTGTGGTCATAATTATGTATCTACATATCAATGTTAGTGATGACTAGCTTCAATCTCCACTGTCCAAGCTCTCCATAATTGTTGCATGACCCATCAAAAGATTTTGACCTCATCACGTAAGTGTCACCTTAATATGTAATCTATAGTGAAGTTCACCAAGATAGTGCAACAACATCTATAGTAGGATCAGCAAAAGGTGCCCCGGCCCATTAATTGTGTTGTGCATAATGTATAGTTGCTGTTTCAATACCCTTTTCTCACAGGCATGGGTATCACTGACAGTTTCCCAGCTGCTGTATGATCTCACTTCAAATCCATGTGAAAGAACCATGTTGAAATTCCACTCAGTATCTAGATCTGTTGGAGTGATCTGTCATGACTACAGTGGTTATACCACTGTATGCAATGCACATCAAAATGTAAGAAAAGTGGTGTTACATATATGGAGGAGAACACTGTAGCATTATGTTGGTTTGCTCTCATTTTACTGCACACGATCGCATTTCTGAGGTTTGTGCTGGAGTCAAACACTACATGGATATTATTGCACTGTAGAGGTATACACTATGTGAAATGCAACAAATTTAGTAGATACAAAACCTGGCAACAAAACACGTTGTCTACATACTAAGCATATTTTAGAGATCACTCAAAAGTTTAGTCCATTTAAAGTAACTCTAGAAAGCAGTACGGAGCTAAGGAGCTGTTCTCATCCACATTTGGTAAAGTGGCTGTAGACATAGTCGGTAGCAAACAATGAATCGACTTTGTATATAGTCACTGTATACTCCCTCAATGACTGAATCGTTGGGGTCAGATACCTCTGCCAGCTGACCCGCCTGTGTGTTGCCAACGTAGTAGCACACCCTTTTTTCAAACTCCCACGTCACTTCAGACCTCAAGCCCACAAAGCTTCTTGGAGGAGAGTCAGGGTGGTCGACAGTGATGACATAGTCATCAGTTCTCTGTACACCACCGAAATCCCCATTGTGGGGTGTCACTGTTACAGGCACATTCCAGAACTGACCACAAATAGCAGATCTTCAAATATAACTCATTGACAAGGATTACCAATTACTCCATCATGAGATTTCTTATTGAGGCTTAATCCACACATGAACAAATATCGAATGAAATTGACAGGGAAATTACAATTTATTAGATCTTCAACCTGACCACTCTTACAGAACACCCACATGACTAGCATACATTGGTCAGTTTTTCACATATGAATGATGAAAAAAGTCTTTAAGCTTTTAACAGAGGGCTTGGTAGTTGAGTTTATAAAGCTGGGAAACTGCCAGTGATCTCATGCCTGTGACAAAAGGTATTGCACCAGCAACTACATTCATAATATAGCTGTATATATTCGAACATGGACTATATGCACAACACCAATGAATCATTTGGGGCAGATCATACTGTGTAGTGTAAAATATTATGTTAAAGGATGTAGGGATGACAATGCTAAAAGTACAGGAACAAGATGTAGTATATGCAGGCAGTGCAGCATTCAGGAGTTGTGGGCTGTTTCATAATGTTAGGGCTCGATGGGCATGTCGGCATCATCCCTACATAGAGAGTCTACCGACTCTCTGATAGGGATTGATGTTGTTGCACTATATATCCTGGCAAGTTAGTTTCACCATAGATTACATAATCAGGTGACACTCTGTGATGATGAAGTTTAATTATGATGTAAATACATATTTTCACCACACAATACACCACAAGACTATAGAAGGCAACAAGTATACAATGTTCATAATACAGTAAACAAACTATTCACTATTCAATTATAAAGTGTGAGTCAGACCAGTCTTTATTACTCAATTATGCTAACACTTCGACTCATCAAAATGAGAGAATGTAAAGTTAGAAGCAAACATTGAATCAACTTCATAATCACCATACTCCCCTTCAATAACGGAATCATTTGGAACCACATCCTCTCCAAGTGGACCGGCCTGAGAATTACCGACATAGAGACAAGGTCGTTTCTCAAACTCCCATGTCACTGTTGAAGCAATCCCAACAAAGCTTCTTGGTGTGGATCCTGGATAGTTAACTGTGATGTTGTAGTCATCATCACGTTGAGCACCATTAAAATCACCCAGGTGTTCTTCAACATCTACTGGTACATTCCAAAATTGACCTAAAGAAGAAATTCACACTATTATAATGACTATCACCACTAATAAGTAAAAACCCTTTAATTAGGAGACACTAATATTCCAGTAAACAGAACAGCCTCTGATGTTCCATATAGCAAGAAAACTTGTGGGAGAAAATTTTGCTGTAGTTCACTGTGAATTATTTCATACAAAGGTACTGAAATGATAAATTCATAGCTTTCTCCTACAGAATATTTCTGCTTTATGGCACTCAATGTGTACCAATGGTGTCTCACCCATGATTCCATGTGACTTTTCAGCAAGGTTCAGTCCACGCATGACCACAAATCGTATGAAGTCAAAGTCATGGTAGTTCCAGTTGGAGTCTTCAGTCCTGCCACTCGTACAGAATGCCCACATAACAAGGTCAGTGTTATCACAATTTGGTACACTTATCCTCACTCGATTGGAGTACTTTCGAACTGTAATACCATTACTTCGATACATACTGATAACAGCACCATTCACAGTTGTATTGCACCCTTGCAGTCCAACACGAATATTTACACAATCACCAGTATTGGGGACTGCCTTCACACCAATAGCATCCACCACATTGAGGTCAACACCAGGACCAGGGATTGGGGCTTTGGAGTAGTGGGCATTGACTGTAACGCAAGAATCACTAACCAAGTTGAAGAACTTGTCTGCCTCTCCATGAACCTCATAGCATAGAGAAATGATGGGATCACCCTCTTTTACATTTGGATCAGTCCATATTGGTACAGTCATGAGTGGATCTCCTGTCAGTGTGTCATTCACTATCACTGCCGTGGGTGGCTCTAGGAGAAAATATTCAAAAATATATTTATATTTAGTTCTGTTAATGTCAACTTCAGTCCTTGGCTGAGGATCTGCAGCTGACTGGAGTTGAGGGTCAAACGTATGGTAAGTTATGTTCCTCAGATGAGGGAGGAACAGATGGTAAGGATTTGCCAGTGCGTACATGTATGTGTGGCTCAGCCCATGTTTGTTGGTGCGTGGTCGATGGCAGTAATGCAATGGTAGCCTTATGAGTATTATTATTGGTTCTGTCAATAATGTAATGTGATTAGGGAAATACAAAAGAAATGAGTATCAGAATGTAGGGATGGCACCAACATGCCCATTTAGCCTTAACAAACATAACGGCTCTGAACTCTCCAACGTGGCTGTTCTAAGCCTTTTTAGACACACAACCTGAGTATTCTATACATGGTAAGACTCTCCAAGTAGGTAAAATCCACTGTTACAATGGTACACGGAAACTTCCTAAACCACCGATTTTTTTCATCATCACCTTCTTCTTCAAACAAAACTGCCAAATGCACTGAACTTTATTTTAGCATGAAACGATTCCTTTCTCTCTGGTGCATGATCCTTGGCCCCCCGTTGTAGGATCCCTGTCGTATGAGAATGACAAGGATTTACGAGTACTTCCATGTAGTCCATCGCCATTTCCTCATTGATTGCGTACTAACTTGACAATTGATGTACAATGAAAAATCAATGAAACAAGTGTAAAAAATTTTCATTAAAACATTGAAGGATGTAGGGATGGCAGTGTTAAAAATCAGAGAAACAAGGACTGTAGCAAGACAGGGGATGATGGCATAAAACAGGAATACCATGTGTAACTCCTCCCTGCATCTATTATTGGTATGGAGTTACGCATGGTATTACTGTTGTATGCCATCATTCTGTCTTGCTGCATATATACAGTCCTTGTTTCTCTGATTTTAGCACTTCCATTCCTACATGTACATCCTTCGTTTTAATGAAAATGTTTTATAATATTACTCATATACACATATGCACACCACCATGATCTAATCATTATTTTAAGTAAAATTCACCTTCGTCATCATCTATGATCTCAACCACTCCATCCACTGGGTCCAGTGTGATCCTCATATCCAGACCAGGAGTCCTCTCCAGAGTGACATTAAATGACTCAACATTCTCCAACACATCATCATCCACAATAGTCACATCCACACATTGTTTTGTCTCACATGCAGGAAATTTCAGGTTTGTAGACAGTCCAATATAGTCCATGGGAGACTCTGCAAAATGTAATCCTCATGCCTCATACAGCCATTCTCAAGTGTTACTGACTCTCACATGCTTAGATATTCACATATTCTAACCACTAATACTTCATGAACATGTGAACATACTGTACCAAACAGGTGAAGAGAGTAAGGAAATGACTATTTTTACTCAGAAACTCTACAGTTACCGTTTCATTATTATACCTGCACTGACATCATCAGTTGAGAGACGGACATCAAAGGAAAATGCAATGGGACAGTCAATGGAGGGACTGTACACAATAGCACACACTTCTACCACACCCACATCCTCTGTAACGTTGTAAAATGTCTTCTCCAGACCCACCACAGCCTCTGCAGTATGGAGATGTGAGTGGAGGAAATGTCATTGAGAAATGAATGGCAACTACATATACTCACCATCATCATCTGTGATCTCAACCACACCATCTACTGGACGAAGTGTGATTCTGTCATCCAGACCAAGGGTCCTCTCCAGAGTGACACTGAATGATTCAGTCATCTCCAGTATATCGTCATTCACAATGGTCACATTTACACAATGTCTTTTGTCACATGCCTCAAACATCAGGATGGTGGACAGGCTAATATAGTCCATGGGATCAACTGTATAGAAGAACGTAGTATTGTAGTCATCATGCAGACATAGAGTAGAGCAGTAGGCATACCTGCACTGCCATCTCCAGTTGACAAATTGACTTCAAATGGGAATGAGATGGGACAGGCAAGGTTTCCATTTGGTTCATACACAATAGCACACACTTCCACCACACCCACATCCTCAGAGACCTGGTAGAAGGTCCTCTCCAGACCCACAATGGCCTCTGTAATTATAGGATTTGAATTAATTCTAACCAAGTGGCTTTTTCTTGCATTTCAACTACATAGTCTCCTTCAGAAAATAATTATACACCAACTAAAAGCCACACCTACACCTAGCAACCATCCTTGGTTACAATGGTATGTGTAATTAATGACTCAATAATAGATGATTGCTCAGTTGAAGTAATTGTTTCCAGAAATTGGAAATTTCAAAGCCTTAATCTCTGTTTGTCTAGTAGCGAGCCTCTCTGAAGAATTAAAGAACAAACCTGCATCATCTATGATCTCAACCACTCCATCCACTGGGTCCAGTGTGATCCTCATATCCAGACCAGGAGTCCTCTCCAGAGTGACATTAAATGACTCAACATTCTCCAACACATCATCATCCACAATGGTCACATCCACACATTGTTTTGTCCCACATTTAGGAAAACTCAGGATTGTAGACAGTCCAATGTAGTCCATGGGAGACTCTGCAAAATATAACTAATGTGCATTATCCCTCCCATAAAAGAATATAGAGCCTTATGTAAATGTGTGTAAACCCCATACAATCCTTGTATGTAACAGAATGATAATCATAGAGTCAGTAGACTCTATATGTAGGGATGGCGCATTAAGCCTTAACAAAACTAACAGCTCAGAACTTGCAAATGAGGATGTTTTTAAGCCTTTTCAGACAAACAACATGCTCTGCGAGTGCTTCTATACACTATAGTACTCCTAAAGTACATAAAATGTACAGCTACAGTGATTCTCGGAAAATTGTAAAAACGCCAATTGTTCATCATCACCTTCTTCTTCTTCTTCAGTTCAAATGGCCTACGGCGTTAGTAATCACTCTAATTCTTTCACGAAAATCATTTATACTGGAGCGTACATGATCCTTGATGCACAAAATCTTCGTACCTTCTCCAATGCTGTCAAAATCAAGGTTTGCAACTTGGTTTTAGATACCATTTTCTTGTTTGGTCATGTGCCGAACACGTGAAGTTAGTTTTGTGCACCAGTGTATACTAGCTGTTTCGAGTGCTGTGTCGTCTTTTTTGGCTACGTTGCTCCTTTGTGTCCGTTTCTTTGAACAACTATCTGTTGAAGGCAACTGGACCCACTGTTATACTCAGTAGGCCAAGACATGATGTACGAGTCACTGACAATTGCTAGCTACCCTGTTTATAGGTATGCAGGAGAGGTAGAACTCTGTACTAAAATCAGTCGTGCTGCTACAGATAGTAAAAACCAGTGAAAACAAGTGTAAAAACATTTTCACTAAAATGTTGAAGGATGTAGGGATTGAAGTGCCAAAAGCATAGAAACAAGGTCAAAGTGCAGCATGCAGGCAAAGGCAGGGGATGATAGCACCCCATATCCCTACATCTGTTAATACTAAAAGGGGTTACGCATGTTATGATTGTTGATTGCTATCATCCCCTGCCTTTGCCTGCATGCTGCACTTTGACCTTGTTTCTATGCTTTTTGGCACTACATCCTTCAACATTTTAGTGAAAATGTTTTTACACTTTAGAACTATGTAATTCCACTCAGAGACTCTAATCATAATGTACAATGTTTACCTGCACTGCCATCTCTAGTTGAGAGACGGACATCAAAGGGAAATTCAATGGGACAGTCAATGGTGGGTATGTACACAATAGCACACACTTCTACCACACCCACATCCTCTGTGACGCTGTAAAATGTCTTCTCCAAACCCACTACAGCCTCTGAAGTGAAAGTGTGAAATATGTATAAACACATGTAAACTTGTTCAATTATCATACACTCCGTAGATTCTATATGTAGGGATGCCCATTAGCCCTATACAAACAAAGTGGCTTGAAACTCCCAAATGCTGTAGTTCTGAGCTTTTTTAGATACATATCCATCTCTATGACTGGTTTTATGGTTTTATGCCTGACGGTACTCTCAAAGGACATAAAATACACCACCACAGTGACATACAGAAAATTGCAAAAACAGCAATTCTCCATCTTCTCCATCTTCTTCTTATTTATCAAATGGTCTATCATGAAATTGGTACAATTAATCACCTTCATTTTTGGACAAAGCAACTGCTTTCTGGTCCATGTATTATGATCATATTCTTCATAGGGCCTTTCTAAACCTGCCAAACTGGCTATATTTACTATCACTTCCATATAGCTGTATGCCATTTCCTTGTGCTCTCATAACCTGCCAAACTGGCTATATTTACTACCATGTCCGTTTAGCTATACGCCATTTCCTTGTGCGATGTGACTGCTTCGACTGCATTGCCTACTGGCAACTGGACACTAGGTAAACTCATAATAGACAGGATGTAGAGTTACTGACAATTGGTAGCTACTTTGCTTAGGCATGTTAGGAGGTAAATGGATCCATGTTGCTTCATACAGAAAAAAAAAAGAGAAAAACATTTTTGTTAAATGTTGGAAGATGTAGGGATGGTGGTGCCAAAAATCACAAAAACAAGTGCACCATTCAGGCAAAGGCAGGGGATGATGGCATGCAACCATAATAACATGCATAACCCCTTTTGTAGGGATATGGGGCATGTTATTATGGTTGCATGCCATCATCCCCTGCCTTTGCCTGAATGGTGCACCTTGTTTCTGTGATTTTTGGCACTATCATATCCCTAAATCTTCTAACAATTCAATAAAAATGTTTTTACTCTTGTCATAACCTCTAGCCATTATGTAAACGACAACTTGTAACTGGTAATGATAATTATCATTTCATGATAGTTGGTATGAGCTCTATCTTTAAGTTACGTATTTCTCACCATCATCATCCAGAATACAGATAGCAACTTGATCATACTTTGGCCGTACTTCAGTGAGGAATGTAGTAGGTGGCATACCCTGAACAGTCAGTGTCATACCAAAGTATTCTGCCGGTTCCAAACGCAGATCATCATAGATTGGCTGGTCATAGCAGATTACTCTTCTTGTTGCATTGATACCTATATTTCTGATACGATTAGACAGCAGTTGTTGTTGTTCATAGTCCGACAAATGGATCATGTTATATGACTGAGTGAGAAAATTAAAAGGATCTGGCACTGGAGGGGAAAATATGAAATAAAAAATCATCACATCACAGACATAATATGTAACTCACTTGCTAGTGTACTACAATTATGTGGAATGGAGACTGAACTTGAAAAATCAAGTGATTCCACAAAGACCATTTCCTCTTCAATATCTACTGCAGGCTTAGTAAGATTGACACACACCCTCACTGGACCCTCATCTTCAATGACAGTGTATATCGTCTGCACATATCCCACTTCAAATGGTTCTTAAAACAAAAGAACGGTCTTGTATACATGTATACATCTTGACATAAATATATGAAGTACCAGTTACCACCTGACCTTTGCCCAGACAAACAGGAATAGATCAAGAGTCGGTAGACTCTATATGTAGGGATGGCACCGACACACTCATTAGCCCTATACCAACAAGACGGCTCGAAACTCCCGAACACTGCAGTTCTAGACACATATCCACCTCTACGAATGGTTATATACCTGACACTACTCTCAAAAGATCATAAAATCGGTACGAGTAGTCACCTTCATTTTGGACAGAACAACCGTTTTGTGGTCCATGTATGATCCTAGACCAAGGGATTCTTTGTAGGGCCTTCCTAAACTTGCCAAACTGGCTATGTATACTAGCACTTCCTAGCTATACGCCATTTCCTTGTGCTCTCACGTGATCATGTGCGATTCAGAGGGGTATGGCCCACTGATGCATCGCTCATGACTGCATCCTCATTCCTTGACTGCATCGCATACTGGCAACTGGATCCACTGTTCTGGGTAAAACTCGTTGTAGACAAGGTGTAGAGTTACTGACATTTGCTAGCTACTCTGCATGGGCATAGATACATGTTGCTATACAGTATTGGAAGATGTAGGGATGGTAGTGCCAGAAGCAAGGTGTACCATTCAAGCAAAGGCAGGGGAGGATGGGCATGCAATCATGCGTAACCCATATCCCCACATCTGTAAATACTAAAAGGGGGTTACGCATGTTGTTAAAAAGTGTGCATGTGTACGTGTATCAACAGGTCTGTTAAGTGTTAACTAACCATCATCGTCCAAAATGTAGATGGTATGGTCACAGAAAAAATCCTCTGGGTTATCTGCATTGTCATTGCAGTCATAATTAGCACGACCACCACCTGTCACTGTATCTATTATAAAAATATTTATTACGTAGCTCTCATTTCTTTCAGGACGCAAATCAGAAAAAATAGTTGTCACCAGTGGTGTCAGTGGTTCAAGATGACCCACCTCCAGTAACCGGGTTGTCTCTAGAGGATCATCTTCCATATTTGGATTGGGACGATCTCCAAATTTAGCATCAAAATCATTATCAAATATTGGGTCAAAAAGGTCATTAGTCTCCACAGTAGCAATATTAATGCCCTCCCGCCGGATGTGACGGAAGCCAATAGTATATTCCACCTCAGATGTTATCTTAGAATGTATGGCAATAGGGATTGGCCCATCAATCTCATTTGTTATTGAAATATTAGTCCTGAATCCAAGGATCATAGCTGCAAAAACAGATTAACATAATATGGAGAAGGTAAAATAATAAACAAACACTGTTTTATCATTACAAAACCTATAATTAGTCCTTCAACAAGGGACATATATATAACTTGCTATTTGCAATTAACTCCCAACCAAGGACCAGTTGACTATGGCATGATCTTATAATTACTCTCATGCATCTAAATTGAAATTTATAGGTCACACCTAGAATGCAAGATGCTTTTTGGAAACTCTACAAACCAGAAAATACTTACGATCATTATCCTCAATTTTAATAGTAGTTCCACCAGTTCTTCCAAAGCACAGTGGATCACCAGTTCGTCTCTGGAAACAGGATAAACCATCTGGAACATCATCTCCTACCACTCCAACAAGGGCAAAGCTCTGGTCAATCTCATTAGTCACATCATTACGGAAAAATGTATTATTTATTTCAAAATCTGTAGTTCCAGCAGGTATTATGATTGTAGTGGAATTAGTATAAAAGTCATCAACTACAAGGGCAAATGAACAGTACTTCTTTAATGGGCAGTACACATCACATCCTGCAGTGCAATGAAAAACTTCCTACATCTCTATATACCAACACAGAACAATTAAAAGGATGTCATATCTAGGAATTGTGGCTCAGTGTTTAGTGCACTGGATTCCAGTCACTGATCAATTCCCAGCGGAAGTCTGTCTATATCGCTCTCTTTCTTATTTACTTTGAGTCTGACTTACTTCTGAAGAAAATCTTTCTATACATGCTTCTCCATTCCTGATCTCACAAAATTCCTAGTAAGCATCAATATACTTTTTGCTAGGTACAACTCCCTTACCTGCCGTAGCTTGGGCATCTGCAGGGACAGCTGCAACGAATAAACTCACATTAATACCAGCTGGATCTCTTGCTTCTGTAATGGTGACTGGGTGTAGAGTCACAGTGAATGGGTTCTGTGTCTCTCTCAATCGCAAAATGATTAAACCTCCTTTGTCACCTTCATTGACAACATAATCTGTTTCTCGAAAATTGATATTCAGTACTGTAAAATGGATAGTAGGTACAAAAGTGTCATTGAAGTGTATGTTCTGCACTTTGTAGGTGTGTAGTCAATAAACTTAGCAGTATAAGTTACTTACGATCATTGTCAATAATATCCACAATAGCAGTGTCCCTAATATACTCTCCTGCAGCCTCAAGAGTCTGAATTAGAGGGGTAACTCCAGGATCAGCAATAAATCTTAGAATGACAGTATCACTATACTCCAGAGTGATGTCATCGTTTCTACTGAACAGCTGAATGGCTATATCACTGGTAGCAGATATCATTTGGTTAGTTGTAGAAAAAGGTTGGAAGTCTGTCGTGTCTGTAGAGTGAGTTTAATAATCAAAGAGCTGCTACAGCAATATTGTCATTGACTATTCACCCACTATAATGGGTGAAGGCACACACACACATACACCTTTGCCATTGAAGAGCCTAAGAGCCCAAGATGGAGTCTAGACCTAGGCTCAACCTAACTTGCCATTATTTTCCCCCTCAACTCCATACATTATATCTTGAATACAACTAACTGAAGGAAATTACTCTCAATGCCCATTAGTTGTTTTTTTCTATAGTTGTTAAACACAAAGTCTGCATATCTGCTAAACGCTCCTGAAACTACCTACAACTACTAAAAATTTTTGCACTTACATCCAGCCCATATATTAGAGGGGTAGGAGAAGGGGGGCGGGGGCCAGTTTCCCCCTCCCCCTTTTGCTCAAGGCAAGGCAAAAAAATCAGCTTAGAATTTACCAGAATAAGTCTAAGATCATCCTCTCAAACTTTTCCAGGGGACTTGCCCCCACCTTCTTAACTTGCTCCTACCCCTCTGTATATGGAACAAGACAGGGAATAATTTTATGCAACAATAATAACATGCATGACTCCAAGATGTAAGAAGAGGTTAGTAGAATTTCATCACCATAATCTTGACTTTGAGCCCTTGAATTTTGGCAATAACTCTCAAAATAAATGTTCCCGTTGCATTCCTTCGCGCGTTTTGCCGCGTCTAACCATAGGTCTCACTAAATATGAATCTCTACCACTCCAAAGAACGTATTTCCGTAAGAATAGTATGAAGATACCATTGACCGCGAGGAATGTCCAATGCGCGTGACATCAACCATACGCGCGCGCTTAGGCTCGCTAACGTGCTCGAAGCGTTTGCTGGTGTGAAAAGCAGCAAGAAAGAGGACGACACAAGGATTCTCAGGTTTGTAATACATATTTACAATGAGATGTAGCGTAGCACTCAAAATGGGTCCATGTGAACTAGGATCACACGTGCTTCCTGCGTCATGGCTCACCTTTAGCCACTTATCCCTAGTCTTTGGCCTAACCAACCTACAGCACTCGAAAAAACACTTCTCGTAGCGTTCAGCGCGACTGCTCCCTCCAGTTGCCTGCGCATACCACTACCTGCAGAAGTTGTCGCAATGACACGCGCGCTGCGTAGCAAGTAAAACCTCAGCAACTTATTTTTTATCAAATGAATAAAAAACACAAGCGGGATGAAAGCAACTTCCGGGGCTCAGGCAAATAGACTTTCAACACCCTAAATCTAAGTATTATACTATCTACAATATTCATTCCCATAAGTGACCTTCTTCACATAAAATAATTTTCTCCCTTACTTCACTGTCCCACTACCTACCTACCCTATACAAATCTTACAACTGTACATTTGTAAAGACTGACCTGTATCTGGGCCTGCTTCTGAGGTAATACGTCCAATAAGACCTAGATCTCTTAGAGATGCAATGGTTGTGTTTCCCTTCACATTGAGTTTGAATGTAGTATCCACTCTGTCTTGCCCTTCTGCCTCTTCCTCTTCCTCTCTCTCTCTCGCAGCATAACGTACATTCTCAAATCCATGGACTGTACAGGATAGGGTTATAAATCAAGACATCAGTAAGACCCACTAAGGCCAGAAACATCTTTTGAAGACTTGGCACAAATATTGGCAGAAAGTGTTGTATCATGCAAATATGTGGCCTTCACTTGTAGCCTAATCACCTCCCACACAATGTGAGGCACCATCACTCTAATACAACTGTATGATACTACAATTTGTCCAAGCAGCTCTTACAATAGCTCAAGTACATATGCATACTCATAAACATTACCTATACACTGTGAGACAGTACAAGATCCACCACTATCTTCAAATGACATGCCATCATCTGTTCTAACACAGCACTCTTCTGCTGTGGTCACTCCTGAAACTACATCTCCTGCACAGTTGGACTGATTATAGCACTGTTGTGAGAGGACTGTATTGGAGAAACAAATATAGCTATGTCAACATACATCATTACCTTTATATTTGATAGCTAGCCTCCAGAATCAGGTAGCTAATTTTAGGAAGAAAATCAATTTTCGACAGCCGCTTTATACATTGAAATACCATGGAATTTTCTGGTGTTTTCAGCATTAGTTTTGTGGTCTTTGATATCGACAAACTTCATGAAAAAGCGTGTAAGAAACAGATCCACAGTGTACCTGCTCTGCAGAATCGATGTAGATTTGTGGAATTTGTTTTAAAACGTTTTTCTGAGATTTCTGAACATTGACAATTTAGTTAGTTTTGTGGTCTTTTAACAAGTCTCCCCAGAGAACGCATAGGACAGTAGATTCACTGTAGCAATGTTTACTCTGCAGATATTTGAATCTAGATCTGTGGTATTTCGTGCTCACGCTGACATATGGTGCACGTAATATAGCAAAAGGTCATCCAGGAGACTTATAAGGTAACCTGATCACGGGGTAATTACGAGCACATTATAAAATTTTTATTAATATGCTCACTATCAATAACGCAATAAAGTTTTATGCCATAAAGATACGGATATCCCTTTCCTAGTATTTAATTTTTCCCTATTTCAAAAAATTCCGACGCAGAGTAAAGGCATGGCTCTCATGAAAAACGTTACGTAGATCTATAACGTTCTCTTTTTTGTTACGTATAACTCTCTCTTTTGAAGCTTTTGGTTTGTAATTGGTGAAAATAGCTAACACTCGCGTAAGTTGAGAGCACGACCCTATTGCATCACTAAGTGGGATTCAAGGGTAATTCCAATCAATTACTAAAAGCGTAATATATAACGTTTTGAAGAACGACAGACTGCAAGCAGTGTTGTTACGAATTTCTTATGGACGTGTATTTTATGATCTACAAGCAGTAAGTAAAGAGTTACCCCGCTTTACCTTACTGATCTAATTTGCATAATATATTTACCTTCGCCAGCCAGAAGAAGTCCCACCACAACGGTTACAGCTAAGAAGCTCTGCAACATCTTCCCCCAAGGTGACAGGGACCAGAGCTAAAGCAACTCTGAGCGGCGACTGCCCACAAACCGATTTTATATCCATGCGGCGCGCGTGCACTCGCCTTTGCCAAATTAAGTTCCGACTCTTGGATTATTAGTTCTCCTCAGATATAGTTTCCTAACACGCTAGCTACGGGGGCGGGCGGTAATTTCCATTATTTTATGTAAACCACAGATATACAAACAATGGCAAGCTTTAGTCTCTGGTCGAAGAACGTTCAGTCAGAAGTGTCGGAAGACATAATGCGGCACGAAACTACATTTCGACAGTAAACGGACGCGTTTTCCCGAACCATAGTCCAGATCTTTACAGCACTGCAAGAGCATGGCGGTCATGTGATGAGACGCGCGCCCTCTAATTACAACTAGACTAATTAGTCATCAAAATGCAGCGATAACATCGGCGGCGCTAATCAAATCTGGAAACGGATACGTGTATATACTGGGCAACTGCGCCAAATGAGGATAGCATATCACAAACCACATGCAGTCCCAGTTGAGGAAAGAACATGCACATTTTGCAAAGACAACTCAATAGAGAATGAGACCCATTTCCTGTTTCAATGTATAGCATACAAAGGATTGCCTGAATATAAGTTATTTACAACCACATTTCCCCTCACAACATACAAACATCTGACATCAGAAGGGAATTTTGTGGATCAAAGCTAAAGAAAACAGCAATCAGATGATAATCCTTACCAAATATATATATGCTGCTTTTTTTAAGTTACGTCAAAACTTAAGCTGTAATTAATTTCTGTGTTTATTTATTTTTATATGACTAATAGGCCTCCTGGCTTACCTTGTCAATAAAATTATTATTATAAACGTTTTGAAGACTGACAGTCTGCAAGTAGTATACTTGCATAGCAGTTTTATAAGCAGTAAGTAAAGAGTTACCCCGCTTTACTAGTGACCTTACCGATCTAATTTGCATAATATATTTACCTTCGCCAGCCAGAAGAAGTCCCACCACAACGGTTACAGCTAAGAAGCTCTGCAACATCTTCCCCCAAGGTGACAGGGACCAGAGCTAAAGCAACTCTGAGCGGCGGCCCCCTAAAAACCGATTTATATCCATGCGGCGCGCGCGCACTCATAACGAATTAATAAGTTCCAACTCTTTGATTATTACTTTCTTATCATGTATATGGTTCCTAATACTCTACGCGGGCGGGCGGTAATTGCCATTATTGTTATGTAAACCACAGATATGCAAACAATGGCAAGCTTCAGTCGAAGAACGTTATCGAAAACTTGACCCAGAAGTGTCGGCAGACATAATGCGCCACGAAACTACATTTCGACAGTAAACGGACACGTTTATCCGAACCATAGTCCAGATCTTTACAGCACTGCAAGAGCATGGCGGTCATGTGACCCTCTGATTGCAATTAGACGAATTGGTAATCAGCATCGGCGGCGCTAATAAAATATGGAAACGGATACGTGTATATACTGGGCAATTTTAACGCTGCGCCGAATGTTATTAGATTAGTCTGGACTAGCCACAGCCACACTCTCCCGGGGCTCCACCCCACCCTAACTGTCTTTTTGGACGTTGTCTCGTTTCCCGGGCTTTCGCTAAAAAATAGACACTAGTAGGTGATTCACAGCATGAATAGATCTGTAAGGTAAGTAACATGCATGAGAAAAGTACCGAATCTCTATTTCCCAGCATGCTGCTGTACAGCTTGCATCGGCTTCAAGGTTTTGATCGGAGATTGGTACAACTACAGCATGGCAAACGAATTGGTGTACTGGTTACAGCAGCAGGGGGCTCGAGGATGACCTGATCAAAAGGGAGGGAGGATGACCTAAACAAAAGCGTGGACACGTCCACAAATATACAAGGTTGACAGCAAAATGCTGAGAAGTGGTGACTCACTACTTGTTGTCGTGCATGTTACTTTATCTTACTGCCACATGCATATGAAAATGTTTTACTCTTGTATAGTATACAGATGTGACATGTTATTATCAAACATACAAAGCAGCAGCTACGTATCATCCTACGAATTACAATGATTGGCACCAACGCAGAAAAGACGGGATTTGTTCCCGGATGTACGTATATTACGCGTAAGTACCGGAGTTGTATATATAACGTTTACGTACGTGTAACCACGCGTAATCGTATAACGATCTCTCGATACTTAAAAGCGCATGATAACGGGACTTTAATAGACGCGCGCGCGCGCACATACGAAGGCTAAAAATAACCCTGCCGGTAGTGCTCTACTTCGTACTTGAGAGTGAAAAGATGGTTGATTAGAGGAAGAGAACAAACACTTTCCTACAAACATTCTGTCAGAGTGCTTTAAAGGTATTGAATATGATTCGAGTACAGTCGAGGGAGAAGGGAGGATTCACACCAAATGTTATGTGCTTACTCTATTCAGCAATGGTGCAACCTACAGTTGTGAAGTCTGGGGTGTTAAATATTTCCATGACATAGAAAAGGTCCTCCTGAAATTTTGCAAGGAAATGTTAGGTCTTCCTCCTAATGCATCTAATATGGCAGTATATGGTGAAACAGGAACATTCCCCCAATGGTTAACAGAATTATCAAGTATTTCATCAGAATACATGTTAATGCACCACCTCTAGTCTCTGAAGCCCTAACATTATTAAAACATACACCAAACAAGAGAAACAATTGGTACACTACAACAAGTGAAATTGTTATGAAGTACACATACAATCAAAGTCTCAATGCCAATGAAATAGTTCTGAAAGAAGTTAAGGGGAATTTGCAGGAATCATTTATTAATATTTGGAAAGAACAGCTGTGGGATGATAACAGAGTTAGTGGTGGAAATAAACTTCGAACTTATAGAACATTTAAAAAAGATTTTGCGTTGGAATATTATTTGACTAGAGTTACTAAAAGGAGTCATTTGGTGGCACTGGCAAAATTACGAACAAGCTGCCACAGTCTGGCCATAGAGACAGGGAGATACCACAAACCATCAATTCCTCCGGAACAACGCCTCTGTACATCCTGCAATAATGGAAGTGTTGATGATGAATATCATTTTATCACTGAATGTCAAGAATTGCAGCACTTCAGGAAATGCCTCTATGAAACAGCAGGGAAATACAATACACAATTCCACAACTTACCTAACAGACAAAATATGTTATTTATTTGAAACTAGCAACACACCTACAATTAGAAAAGTAGCCTGGTTTGTATTTATGTCTTTTAATTATAGGAAGCATACCCCTTACTAAATACTAAATAGTGGACTAATGGCCACCTTGGGCTTTCTAAGTCATTAAAATGTATTATTATATTCTTGATCACAATGATAACGTCGGCGCCTTTTAATCAAATCCTATAGAGTATGCTGTGGTGATCGAAACAAGTCGATAACTTATAAGCGACAGGATAGACATAATTTGGGATTGAATAGGCTGGGCCTAAGGAATGAGCCTGCTCCGCACATTCTACTCAGGCCTACTCACCTGTATCCTGTGTAACTACTGAAGAAGTACATATATGATCTTATGTATGAACATCTATCTAACTGTCAAGTGTTATCTTATTCACAGTGGAGTTTTTGTCCCGGTTGGGGTAAATTACAGCTTTGCAAATGAGGTGGGTGTTGGAAGCCACCCCCAAACCTGACAATCATTGAAGGCATATACATACAGTGGAACCTCTCTAATCCGGACACCCTTGGGACAGAAGAGAGTGTCCTGATTAGTGAGGTGTCCTGATTTGAGGGTTAAATTGTACACAAACATGGCATTTGGGAAAGCTAAAAGTGTCCTGTTTATTGAGGTGTCCTCATTTCAGGGTGTCCTGATTAGAGAGGTTCCACTGTACACAGAGAAGGTGAAGGATATAGTGGAACCCCTCTGGATTTCTACCCAGAAACTAACTGTGATTATAAAATGGCATATAAAGGGTTAAATTAATTTTGTAAATTGTTCATCTTCCGACACTGCTTCTTCCACTTGAAAAAGCGTAACTCACTAATGGTAACACATTTAAACATGAAACTTGGTACAGTGATATAGTTCCACTGCGGGTATAGTGAATTTTCATGTTATTAAAATGATGTACTTCTTGTAAAATAAATAGCCTCAAGCCATGTAATAATGGGAGCCGCACAATCCTATATCTGACTAATGAAAGCCCTGCTAAATGTGAAGTTTTGTATGATAGTATAGTTTAATACCCCAATGACCAACATTGTGATAAAATCTCTGTAAACAATGTAAATCTAACAACAAATAGCCTCAGGCAAGCATTTCTGTGTCTCACTAACAATAGCTCCCCTAAGTGTGGAAATTAGTATGATGGTAAAGCTTAATACCCCAATGATCAATATTGTGATAAAATCTCTGTAAACCATGTAAATCTTGTAAAAAATAGCCTTGAGCAAGCATTACTGTATATACCTCACTAACAAAAGCTCCACTAAATGTGGAAATTGGTGTAATGGTAAAGCTTAATACCCCAATGATCATCATTGTGATAAGATCTATGTAAACAATGTAAAACTTGTAACAAACAGCCTCAGGTAAGCATTACCATATCTCACTAACAAAAGATTCACTAAATGTGGAAATTGGTATGCTGGTAAAGTGTAATGCACCAATGATCAATGTTGTGATAGGAACAATGTAAATCTTGTAATATAATAGGGATTAACCAGGGTTAGTCCAAGTTAACATCAAAAGGGGAGGCCAGGGAGTGGTTGAATAGGTCAGGAGGCAGGCAAGGCGCGCGCCGCAGGGCTTAACACGTGGCTCAGATTGAACAGGCTATAATCAGCACCCCAGTCAGTGAACCAGTGCCTGTGAGTTGTGTTGTGTTGCTTTGTCTTTCTGTTGTTTTGTGTTGCCTTGCCTTTCTTTCTAAGCATCTCATGGATGATTAAGAAAGTCATGTTAACTCCTCCCACCCTCCCACAGGTTTTGTACGGGCATAATATATTTTTTCTTTTCTTTACCTCCGTTGGGGCCCTGTTCCCCAACGTGATCTGTGCAAGAGGTGTTGGGCAGGGGTGCAGCTTCGCAGCTCCTCCCCCAAGCATAACCTCCTGCGAGGAGGGAAAAGGGGAGGGGTTGAGATCAGAGATAATGATGGTGATTATATGTATTTGCCATGTATTTCAAAATGACATTTCCTCCACTCACATCTCCATACTGCAGAGACTGTGGTGGGTTTGGAGAAGACATTCTACCAGGTCTCAGAGGATGTGGGTGTGGTAGAAGTGTGTGCTATTGTGTACAGTCCCAGCATCACCTGTCCTGTTGCATTTCCCTTTGATGTCAGCCTTTCAACTGAAGACTTCACAGCAGGTATAGTGATGAAACAATAACTGAGTGAAATAATCATTTCCCAATCAATTCTCTTTGCCTGTTCGGTATGGTATGTTCTGCTATAGATAGGTCTTGTATGGGGCATGATTACATTTTGCAGAGTCTCCCATGGACTACATTGGACTGTCTACATTCCTGAGGTTTCCTGCATGTGAGGCAAAACAATGTGTGGATGTGACCACTGTGGATGATAATGTGTTCGAGAATGTTGAGTCATTTGATGTCACTTTGGAGAGGACTCCTGGTCTGGATATGAGGATCACACTGGACCCAGTGGATGGAGTGGTTGAGATCACAGAAATGTACCGATTGTTGTTCAATAGCCTAACGGGGTACTAAACACTACCTGAAATATGGGCTAATGTAATACAGCACGCTTCTCAAGCCTTCTCTATTAGATGGGGTTCCAATGTATAGCTAATTAACACGCCGAGTGTTTTGCGCTTTAGTGCTATTCATTGAGTCATTAATTACACATACCAACCGTTGTAACCAAGGCTGTTTGCTAGGTGTAGGTGTTGCTTTTAGTTGGTGAATTTTATATAATTATTCTCTGAAGAAAAATTGTAGATGAAAAATAAGAAAAAGTCACTTGATTGGAATTTATTCAAATATTATTATTACAGAGGCCATTGTGGGTCTGGAGAGGACGCTCTACCAGGTCTCTGAGGATGTGGGTGTGGTGGAAGTGTGTGCTATTGTGTATGAACCAAATGGAAACCTTGTCTGTCCCATCACATTCCCATTTGAAGTCAGTCTGTCAACTGGAGATGACAGTGCAGGTATGCCTACTGCTCTACTGTATGTCTACATGATGACTGTAGTACTACACTTCAGTTGCTCCCATGGACTACCTTGACCTGTCCACCATCTTGATGTTCGGGGCATGTCAGAGAAGAAGCTGTGTCACTATTGTGGATGATGATATACTGGAGATGACTGAGTCATTTGATGTCACTCTGGAGAGGACTCCTGGTCTGGATAGCAGAATCACACTGGACCCAGTGGATGGAGTGGTTGAGATCACAGATGATGATGGTGAGTATATGTAGTTGCCATTCATTCTGAATGACATTTCCTCCACTCACATCTCCATACTGCAGAGGCTGTGGTGGGTCTGGAGAAGACATTTTACAATGTATCAGAGGATGTGGGTGCGGTGGAAGTGTGTGCTATTGTGTACATGCCCACCATTGACTGTCCAATTAATTTTCCCTTTGATGTCAGGCTTTCAACTAGAGATGGCAGTGCAGGTATAATGATGAAACTGTATGTATAGAGTTTCTGAGTAAAGTTACAATTCACTTCATGTTTGGTATTGTATGTTCATGAGCTATATATGAATATGTAAATATGAGAGCTATATAGTAACACTTGTATGAGGCATGATCATTACATTTTACAGATTCTCCTATGGACTACATGGGACGGTCTATAATCCTGAATTTTCCTGCATGTGAGACAAAACAATGTGTGGATGTGACCATTGTGGATGATGATGTGTCAGAAGGTGATGAGTCATTTAATGTTACTCTGGAGAGAACCCCTGGTCTGAATATGAGGATCACACTGGACCCAGTAGATGGAATAATCCTTATCATAGAAAAAGAAAAAGGTGAATATAATTATTAGATCATGGTGGTGTGTATATG
This sequence comes from Theonella swinhoei, assembly GCA_963970385.1. Lineage (NCBI taxonomy): Eukaryota > Metazoa > Porifera > Demospongiae > Tetractinellida > Theonellidae > Theonella > Theonella swinhoei. The sequence continues at coordinate 419,876 of OZ019952.1, read as the reverse complement.
TGTACATGAGTAATATTATATTTCTTTATGTCCAATCACACTGTCTACAGTACATTGTTGACAGAACTAAAGAATAAAAGTATTGTTAAATGTTTTCTTCCAGTAAGAACCTCACCTCCAGTGATAGTGAATGACACACTGACAGGAGATCCACTCATGACTGTACCGATATTGACTGATCCAAATGTAAAAGAGGGTGATCCCATCATTTCTCTATGCTATGAGGTTCATGGAGAGGCAGACAAGTTCTTCAACTTGGTTAGTGATTCTTGCGTTACAGTCAATGCCCACTACTCCAAAGCCCCAATCCCTGGTCCTGGTGTTGACCTCAATGTGGTGGATGCTATTGGTGTGAGGGCAGTCTCCAATACTGGTGATTGTGTAAATATTTGTGTTGGACTGCAAGGGTGCAATACAACTGTGAATGGTGCTGTTATCAGTATGTATCGAAGAAATGGTATTACAGTTCGAAAGTACTCCAACCGAGTGAGGATAAGTGTGCCAAATTGTGATAACACTGACCTTGTTATGTGGGCATTCTGTACGAGTGGCAGGACTGAAGACTCCAATTCGGACTACCATGACTTTGACTTCATACGATTTGTGGTCATGCGTGGACTGAACCTTGCTGAAGAGTCACATGGAATCATGGGTGAGATACCATTGGTACACATTGAGTGCTGTAAAGTAGCTTTGTACAAAAATATTATCCACAAAATTCACAGTGTATTAATAATTTGCAAAATTTTCTCCCACAAATTTTCTTGCTATATTATGGACCATCAGAGTCTGTTCTGTTTACTGGGATATTAGTGTCTCCTAATTAAAGGAGTTTCACTTGTTAGTTAATGGTATAAAGAGTGTGACTTTTTTCTTTAGGTCAATTTTGGAATATACCAGTAGATGTCGCAGAACACCTGGATGATTTTAATGGTGTTCAGCGTGATGATGACTACAACATCACAGTTAACTATCCAGGATCCACACCAAGAAGCTTTGTTGGGATTGCTTCAACAGTGACATGGGAGTTTGAGAAACGACCTTGTATCTATGTCGGTAATTCTCAGGCCGGTCCACTCGGAGAGGATGTGGTTCCAAATGATTCCGTTATTGAAGGGGTGTATGGTGATTATGAAGTTGATTCAATGTTTGCTTCTAACTTTACATTCTCTCATTTTGAAGAGTCAAGGTGCTAACATGATTGAGTAATACAATGACTCACACTTTACAATTAGTAGTCAGCTAAATAGTCAATAGTTTGTTTACTGTATTATGAACATTGTATACTTGTTGCCTTCTATAGTCTTGTAGTGTATTGTGTGGTCATAATTATGTATCTACATATCAATGTTAGTGATGACTAGCTTCAATCTCCACTGTCCAAGCTCTCCATAATTGTTGCATGACCCATCAAAAGATCTTGACCTCATCACGTAAGTGTCACCTTAATATGTAATCTATGGTGAAGTTCACCAGGATAGTGCAACAACATCTATAGAAGGATCAGCAAAAGGTGCCCCGGCCCATTAATTGTGTTGTGCATAATGTATAGTTGCTGTTTCAATACCCTTTTCTCACAGGCATGGGGTATCACTGACAGTTTCCCAGCTGCTGTATGATCTCACTTCAAATCCATGTGAAAGAACCATGTTGAACTTCCACTCAGCATCTAGACCTGTTGGAGTAATCTGTCATGACTACAGTGGTTATACCACTGTATGCAATGCACATCAAAATGTAAGAAAAGTGGTATTACATATATGGAGGAGAACACTGTAGTGTCATGTTGGTTTGCTCTCATTTTACTGCACACGATCGCATTTCTGAGGTTTGTGCTGGAGTCAAACACTACATGGATATTATTGCACTGTAGAGGTATACACTATGTGAAATGCAACAAATTTAGTAGATACAAAACCTGGCAACAAAACACATTGTCTACATACTAAGCATATTTTAGAGATCACTCAAAAGTTTAGTCCATTTAAAGTAACTCTAGAAAGCAGTACGGAGCTAAGGAGCTGTTCTCATCCGCATTCGGTAAAGTGGCTGTAGACATAGTCGGTAGCAAACAATGAATCGACTTTGTAGTCACTGTATACTCCCTCAATGACTGAATCGTTGGGGTCAGATACCTCTGCAAGCTGACCCGCCTGTCTGTTGCCAACGTAGTAGCACACCCGTTTCTCAAACTCCCACGTCACTTCAGACCTCAGGCCCACAAAGCTTCTTGGAGGAGAGTCAGGGTGGTCAACAGTGATGACATAGTCATCAGTTCTCAGTGCACCACCAAAATCCCCATTGTGGGGTGTCACTGTTACAGGCACATTCCAGAATTGACCTGGAAAGTACACAAATAGCAGATATTCAAATATTGACAAGCTTATAACAATAGTTACCTATTAGTCCATGAGATTTCTCATCGAGGCTTAAACCACGCATGACCACATATCGGATGAAGTTGACAGGAAAGTAGTCCCATGTTACTGGATCTTCAACCTGACCACTCTTACAGAACACCCACATGACTAGCGTAGTGTCACCACAGTTGGGAACAGAAATCCGTACTCTTGATGAGCTTGCATATCGTTTCACATGAATTCCATCAACAGGACCACTGGCTGGAGGCCCACCATTTACCAAAGCTTCGCAATTTCCTTCAAGATTAACTGTGATATTTGTGCAAACACCACTGTTTCCAACAGCTGTCACACCAATTTGAGTGACAACATTGAGATCAATATTAGGACTGCTAGTATTGGCCTTCTCATAGAATGCATTAACTGAAGTACACTCATCAGAGATGAGATTGAAGGATTGATTAGACTCTCCATGAACCTCGTAACAGAGAGAGGAAACAGGGTCTCCTTGCTGTACATTTGGGTCATTAAATATGGGAACAGTCATCAGGGGATCTCCAGTTAGAGTATCATTCACAAACACCTCAGCTGATGGAGGAGAGGAGAAATATTTGAGAGAATAATTAGACAGGAATAGTACAGTAGATTAGTGTATAACCTTTCCCTACCAAGCCAAAGTAATATAATCCTCCCAAATTTCACTTTACTGCAAGATCACTTACGTTCACATTTCTCAAAAATGATAACTTGTGCAGTTGGAGGATCTACTGTCACTGGTGCACCAGATTCAAGAGCCAGATTGGAAAAGAACTGCTCTGATGGTTCTTCACATAGTTCATCAACTACTATATCTACATCATGGCATTGCCTATCATCTCCAGTGTTGAAAGTCAGAATACCAGTGCTAGAGTTGTAGTCCTGGGGAGAAACTAGGAGAGAATCACTGATAAATATATTGCAATGGTACACTTCAGAATATATCCATACCAGCTGTGTCATCAGCAGTGGTATAACGAACGGTGAATGGTCGAGGTGTACCTCCACTGAGAGGTGAATAGATGATGGCACACAGTGTCACAACCCCCTCATCCTCTGTTGTTGTGTAGACTGTCCTCTCATACCCAACACGTATACCTGCACAACAATTTGCAGTTATGTAATGTAAGGCTCAAAGTTGGAAAAAGACACTGCTACAGTTAAATTGCCCAAACCCTGATTTCTCCATCTTCTTCTTCTTCTTCTCCTTCTTCTTCTTCTTCTTCATCTTCTCCTTCTTCTTCTTCTTCATCTTCTTCTTCTTCTTCTTCTTCTTCTTCTTCTTCTTCTTCTTCTTCTTTTCTTATTCTATGTACACAGTGCCTCACCAATCAAATCTTTGTAGGGTCCCTTTTGCACAAGTAAAGCTAAACCTCTGTGTAGTTAAATGCCATTTCTTCATTAACCATGAGCAGCGAAGGGGTAGGACTTACACACATGCAAAGTATACAGTGGAACAAGAGTAAAAACATTTCCATTAAAATGTTGAAGGATGTAGGGATGACAGTGCCAACAATCAGAGAAGCAAGTACAGTATATAGGCAGCAAGACAGGGATGAGAACATGCAACAATAATAACATACATCTTTCTATTGTGGGGTAAGTTACACACATGTATGTATATAGCTGTTGTTTAATAAGAGCATAAAATATGTATACAAGCTCTTACTGCACTCTGGTTCTAGAGAATCATCAATGATAACTTCAGCACGTTCTCTGATTACTGTAATTGGTTGTACACCACTGCCATAGGCCAGATTGGAGAAGAAATTCTCATTCGGCATGTTTTCACAAATCTCATCATTGTTGATATTGATAGTGTAGCATTTCCTAACTTCATTCTGATTGAACTGTAGGACTCGACCTACCACACTCTCATAGTCATCAGGAGCGACTGAACGGAATGCAATACAAGATCACTCTGTACTGCTATAACAGCTAACACTTTACACAAACAAACTAACCTGCAGTGCCATTTTCAGTGGTGATAGTGAGATTGAATTCTCGTGGTGCTCCTCCAGACGATGGTTCAAATATGACAACACACAGCTCTACCTGTCCACCCCCCTCAGATGTAGTGTACACTGTCCTCTCATGGCCAACAATGATGGGTACTAGAAGAAATGGTATTAGTCTTTCACTGGTTTTCCTACTATTCACTAATTCATAAGTACAATGCTGATTTACCATCATTATCATGTATGACAACCCTTGCATCCACTGGACGTAAGCTAATCCTGGAGTCCAGGCCGATGGTCCTCTCCAGAGTAACATCAAATTCCTCGTCTAGCTCATCCACCAAGTCATCCACAATGATAATATTTACACACTGTCTTGTTTCACATGCAGCAAAACTCAAGTCCATTGAGAGTCCAATGTAGTCCATGGGTTCCTCTGTGAAGAAATGTAAGTATACACCTGCCATTTCTTGTATGTATAATTATAAACAGATTTATTTTACGTAATAATTATCGAGCATAAACAATTCACAAAGGCTGCTGAATTTTAATGATACATTCAACAAACAATACCTGCTGTATTGTCACTAGTTGAGAGACTGACATCAAAGGGAAATGCAATGGGACAGTCAATAGTGGGACTGTACACAATAGCACACACTTCTACCACACCCACATCCTCTGAGACGTTATAAAATGTCCTCTCCAGACCCACCACAGCCGCTGAAGTGAAAGTGTGAAAAGAGTTAATACAAGAGAGTAAAAACATTATGTTGAAGGATGTAGGGATGACAGTGCCAAAAAGTAAAGAAACAAGTGCAGTATATACTGCCCTCATCCCCTGTCTTGCTGCATATATACTGCCTTCATCCCCTGTCTTGCTGCATATATACTGCACTTGTTTCTCTACTTTTTGGCACTGTCATCCCTACATCCTTCAACATAGAAATGTTTTTACTCTCTTGTATCACTGGTTTTCATTGTATAGAAACAGTCGTATGACATATTTATTATGTGTCTATAAAGCTTATAACAGCAGAAGTTCTGCGCTGTTGGCTTTATGGGTATGTCGGTGCAATCCCTACATATATGACTGGCTATATCAGAGAGTCGAGTCGTATATATGACTGGCTATATCAGAGAGTCGAGTCGTATATATGACTGGCTATATCAGAGAGTCGAGTCGTATATATGACTGGCTATATCAGAGAGTCGAGTCGTATATATGACTGGCTATATCGGAGAGTTGAGTCGTATATATGACTGGCTATATCAGAGAGTCGAGTCGTATATATGACTGGCTATATCAGAGAGTCGAGTCGTATATATGACTGGCTATATCGGAGAGTCGAGTCGTATATATGACTGGCTATATCAGAGAGTCAAGTCGTATATATGACTGGCTATATCGGAGAGTCGAGTCGTATATATGACTGGCTATATCAGAGAGTCGAGTCGTATATATGACTGGCTATATCAGAGAGTCGAGTCGTATATATGACTGGCTATATCAGAGAGTTGAGTCGTATATATGACTGGCTATATCAGAGAGTCGAGTCATATATATGACTGGCTATATCAGAGAGTTGAGTCGTATATATGACTGGCTATATCAGAGAGTCGAGTCGTATATACGACTGGCTATATCAGAGAGTCGAGTCATATATATGACTGGCTATATCAGAGAGTCGAGTCATATATATGACTGGCTATATCGGAGAGTCGAGTCATATATATGACTGGCTATATCAGAGAGTTGAGTCGTATATATGACTGGCTATATCAGAGAGTTGAGTCGTATATATGACTGGCTATATCAGAGAGTCGAGTCATATATATGACTGGCTATATCAGAGAGTTGAGTCGTATATATGACTGGCTATATCAGAGAGTTGAGTCGTATATATGACTGGCTATATCAGAGAGTTGAGTCGTATATATGACTGGCTATATCAGAGAGTCAAGTCGTATATATGACTGGCTATATCAGAGAGTCAAGTCGTATATACAACTGGCTATATCAGAGAGTCAAGTCGTATTATACTCACCATCATCATCAGTGATCTCAACCACTCCATCCACTGGGTCTAATGTGATTCTGTCATCAAGACCAAGGGTCCTCTCCAGAGTGACATGAAATGACTCAGTCATCTCCAGTACTTCATCATCCACAATGGTCACATTTACACAACGTCGTCTCTCACATTCCTCAAACATCAAGATGGTGGACACACCAAGGTAGTCCATGGGATCAACTGTAGAAGTATGTAGTATTGCAGTCATCATGTAGGCATACAGCAGTGTATGTAATACCTGCACTGTCATCATCAGTTGAGAGACTGACATTAAATGGAAATGAGATGGGACAGACAATGGGGGGGCTTCTCACAATAGCACACACTTCCACCACACCCACATCCTCAGACACCTGGTACAATGTCTTCTCCAGACCCACAATGGCCTCTGTAATCATAGACAAGTAGTTTTTCTTACATTTCAACTACAATTTTGTATATTCTTCTTCAGAAAATAATTATGGAAAATGCACCAACTAAAAGCACCTACACCTACCAACCATCCTTGGTTACAATGGTATGGGTAATTAATGACTCAATAATGGCTATGTAGGTAGATGATTCCTCAGTTCAAGTAATTGTTTCCAGAAATAGGAAATTCAAAGCCTTAATCTCTGTTTCTCTAATAGCCAGCTATACAGTTCCTTCTCTGAAGAATTAAAGAACAAACCATCATCATCTGTGATCTCAACCACTCCATCCACTGGGTCCAGTGTGATCCTCATATCCAGACCAGGGGTCCTCTCCAGAGTGACACTAAATGACTCAACATTCTCCAACACTTCATCATCCACAATTGTCACATCCACACATTGTTTTGTCTCACATGCAAGAAAATTCAGGTTTGTAGACAGTCCAATGTAGTCCATGGGAGACTCTGCAAAATGTAACTAATATGTATTATCCCTCCCATAACAAAAGAATTTACTTTTATAGAGCCTTATGTAAATGTGTGTAAACTCCATACAATTTTTGTATGTGATGGAATGATAATAGAATTCCACTCGGAGACTCTACATAATTGCATATTCACTAATAGTATTCTTCAAAATGTTTACCTGCACTGGCATCTCCAGTTAAGAGACGGATACCAAAGGGAAAAACAATGGGACAGACAATGTTGGGGCTGTACACAATAGCACACACTTCCACCACACCCACATCCTCTGTGACACTGTAAAATGTCTTCTCCAGACCCACCACAGCCTCTGAAGTGAAGTGTGAAAGATGTAAACTTGTTCAATTATCGATATGTGATATGCTCTAGCTATTAAGATAACGACAATTTGTAACTTGTAATGGTAATTATCATTTCATGATAGGCTCTATTACATATTTCTCACCATCATCATCCACAATCAGGATAGCAACTTCACCATACATTGGCCGTACTTCAGTGAGGACTGTAGTACGTGCTATCTGAACAGTCAGTGTCATACCAAAATATTCTGCCACCTCCAAACGCATGTCATCATAGATTGGCTGGTCATAGCAGATTAGTCTTCTTGTTGCATTGATGCCTATATTTCTGATATGATTAGACAGCAGTTGTTGTTGCTCATAGTCAGAAAATTGGATCATATCATATGATTGAGTGAGAAAATTAAAAGGGTCTGGCACTGGAGGGAAAAATATGAACTAAAAAGTCATCATCACATTACAGGCATAATAACTAACTTGCTAGTGTAGCATCATCTGGAATGTAGATTGAACTAGAATTATCAAGTGATTCCACAAAGACCATTTCCTCTTCAATATCTATCTCAGGCTTAGTAAGATTGACACACACCCTCACTGGACCCTCATCCTCAATGACAGTGTATACCGTCTGCACATACCCAACTTCAAATGGATCTAAAAACAAAAGAAATACAAGTAAATAAAAAAATTTAGGAAATTTGAAGTGTAATAATTATAGGGATTGCATAAAAATGAACAAAGACAAGATTGGGACACAGACATGCTATGATGCATGAAACAAGGTGCAGCATGCAGGCAAAGGCAGGGGATGATAGCATGCAACAATAACAACCTGCATAACCCCATATCCCTAATCTGTAAATGCTAAAAGGGGTTACACATGTTATTATTGTTGCATGCTATCCATCTCTTGCATTTGCTTGCATGCTGTACCTTGTTTCTATGCTTTTGGCACTTCCGTCTTTCTTACTCTTGCATATATGAATACAGGCATACGGGCATGTTAAAAGTGTATATCAACTGATCTGTTAGTCTCAACTAACCATCGTTATCCAAAATGCAGACAGTATGTTCGCAGAAAAAGTCAGCTGGGTTATCTTCATTCTCATTGCATGCATAATTAATACGACCACCACCCACCAGTGTATCTATTATCAAAATTCCAATAATGTAGCACTCATCCTCTTCAGGACGCAAATCAGAAAAAATAGTTGTCACCAGTGGACTCCTTGGAAGAAGACGACCCTTTTCCAGTTGACGGGATGTCTCTAGAGGATCAAGTCGATTATTTGGATTTGCACGATCTCCAAATCGAGCATCAATATCTGATAAAGGATTAAATGTTGGATCAATAAAGTCACCAGTCTCCACAGTAGCAGAATGTCCGTCAGTAGGTAAGCTGAGGCGGAAGCCAATCTCATAGTCCAACTCAGACTTTATCCTAGAATGTACTTCAATGGTGACAGTCCCCAAAGTTTCATTCGTTGTTGTCTTACTAGTGTTGAATCCAATGATCATAGCTGCAGAAATGGATCAAAGTGTAGAGAAGGTAGAATAAGTGTTGTCGTATCACTACAGATTAACACAAGTGTAAAAACATTGGATAAAAATGTTGAAAGAAATAAGAATAGCAGTGCCAAAATCAGAGGAACAAGGACTAAGCAAGACAGGGGACATACAGTCCTTGTTTCTCTGATTTTTGCCACTGCCATTCCTACATCTAACAACATTTGTTTTTACACTTGTTTCACTGTTTTTTTCATTGGTTATAGTTGCATCAATATGTCACCTGTCAAGTTGGTACCTTCTTTTTACATATTGTGCGTTGTGAGCCCCATTGCATCCACTGCACATATATCCTTGACACAATTGTCTAATAGCGCATGAGTAAATCACATGACAAATATGCAATCAATGAGGAAATGGCATCCAACTGTACAGTAAATCCTTGTTGTTCTTGTTTGAGAGGAATCCTGACGATTCTGTTGGCCAAGGATCATACCTCAGAGAGAAAGAAACTGTTTTATGCTAAAGGTGAGCTTGTTTGTCAACACTAAAGTAAAGGTGTAGACGAAGAAGATGATGATGATGAAGAAACCACCAGTTTTTGAATTTTCCATGTACCTTTATTTTACCTACTTTTGGTGTATAGAAACACTCATAGAGCAGATTGTATGTCTGAAAAGATTATTAAATGGGTGTGTCAGTGCCATCCCTACATAGTCTACTGGCTCTTTGATATGAAGAAAGTACAAGTACTACAGTATTACTCCTTTCAACACAAGGGGCATACATGTAACTTGCTATTTTGCAATCAATACCCCAGATCCCCAACCAAGGACCAGTTGACTAGGACATGATCTCACCATCCATACATCTAAATTAAGATTTTAATTCCTTCTTCCATAACTCACTGCCTCTATAGCACACAACATGTTTTCTGATCACTTTAGAAATCCACAAACCAGGGGTGCCGGAATCTCTAAAACATTGGTCCTGCGAAATGCTAGGGTAATTAATTATTCATACTTTTCTGCACATGTGCAAGCTCAGCTTGTCACGTTCAGCACTTTAGGTCTCCACAGAATGCATAGGCGTTGCCCCAGGGGGTCAGGGGGCTATGACCCCCCACTTTTTAGTACTTAGTGGCTGGAAAATTTTTACATGTGCAAAACAAATGCCCCCCCACTCTAAATTTGCTTCCGATGCCTATGGAATGATATTCATAAAAGTAATACCACGAGTGCACATGCGCCTTGATGACAGTTTTCGCAAGCAAATAATATATAATGAGCAGCACTAACTTGGTCCCGCAGTTGCGGGACCTGCAGTACCAGCTCTGGCACCTCTGCAAACCGAAAAATACTTCAAAGCCTTACCATCATTATCCTCAATTTTAATAGTAGTTCCACCAGTTCTATCAAAGCACAGTGGATCACCAGTTCGTCTCTGGAAACATGATAAACCATCTGGAACATCATCTCCTACCACTCCAACAAGGGCAAAGCTCTGGTCAATCTCATTAACTTCATCATCAAAGAAAAACCTATAAGTTATTTCAAATTCTATAGTTCCATTTGGTATTGTGATTGTAATGGATGTAGTATTAAAGTCAGCACCTACAAGGGGAAAGTAATAGTATTCTTTTAATGGGCAGTACACATCACATTCCACTTCGCAATGGAAAAACTTTCTATATCTACTACTAGGCCAAGACATAACATTAAGGGGAGAGTGAGATTGACTTTTATCTAGGAATTGCAGCTCAGTAGTTAGTGCACTGGATTAACAGTCACTAATCAATTCCCAGTGGAAGTCTGTCTTTCTAATTCCCCCTCATTACTTTCAGCCTGACTTACTTCTAAAGAAAATCTTTCTACACATGTTTCTCCATTTCTGATCCCACAAATTTCCTAGTAAGCATAAATATACATTTGGCTAGGTACACCTCCCTTACCTGGTGTAGCTTGGGCATCTGCAGGGGCATCTGCGACAAAATCACTCACATTAAAACCATCTTGATCTCTTGCCTCTGGAATGGTGACTGGGTGCAGAGTCACAGTGAATGGGTTCTGTGTCTCTCTCAACCGCAAAATGATTGAACCTTGTAGGTCACCTTCATTGACAACGGAATCTGTTTCTCGAAAATTGATATTCAGTACTGTAAAATGGACAGTAAGTACACTAATGCCATTGAATTGTACATATTCTGCACTTTGTATGTATATATATACCAGGTGTGTAGTCAAATAAACATAGCAATACAAGTTATATACTTACGATCATTGTCAATAATATCCACAATAGCAGTGTCCCTAATATACTCTCCTGCAGTCCTAAGCTGCTGAATTAGGTCAGTAAGTCTGGAATCAACAATAAATCTTAGAATGACAGTATCATTATACTCCAGAGTGATGTCATCATTTCTACTGAACAGCTGAATGGCTATATCATTGGCAGCAGTTATCGTTTGGTCAGTTGTAGAAAAAGGTTGGAAATCTGTCGTGTCTATAGAGAAAATTAAAGAGCTGCTACATCAATACTGTCATTCACTATTCACTGACTACAATGTGTGAAACCACACAACACACATGCATGTACATGCACACACATGCACAAATCCTCACTTTATTTTTATACATTAATTACTAACTAAATGGTGTAGGTACAAGATTTTTACTAAAATGTCAAAGGATGTAGGGATTGGAGTGCCAAAAAGTATAGAAACAAGGTCAAAGTGCAGCATGCATGCAGACAAAGCAGGGGATGATAGCATGCAACAATCATAACATGCGTAACCCCTTTTAGTATTTACAGATGTAGGGATATGGGATCATGCATGTTGCCTAAACCTAACTGACTTTCGCGTTTCGCGCATTGTTCTGCCTCCATTGCATACCTATGACTGAGCAGGATACCTAGTGACTCCTACATCATGTCTTGTACGAATATTGTCCACTGAGTACAACAGCAGGTCCAGTTGCGTGCAACAGTTAGTCGTTCAAGGAAATGGACAGAAAGGAGCAACATAGCCAAAAAGACGATAGAGCACTCGAAACAGCACGACAACTGCACAAAACTAACTTCACGTGTTCAGCACGTGAGCAAACAAGTCTAAAACTAACACTTGTAAGGTTGCAGCTCAGAGTTTGACGACATTGGAGAGGTATGAAAATTTTGTCCATCAACAATCATGTACAATCCAGTATAAGTGATTCTCATGAAAGAATTAGAGCAATTACTAATGCCAGTTTCATGGTAGGCTATTTGAACAGAAATTAAGAAGAACAATTGACATTTTTAAAATTTTCCGATAATCACTGTAGCTGTGTTTACGTAGTTTGAGTGTATTATAGTGTATTGAAGCACTAGTAGAGCAGGCTGTTCATCAGAAAAGGCTTATATCCACGTTCGGGAGTTCTGAGTCATAACTTTTGTTACGGCTAAATGGGCATGTTGGTGCCATCCCTACATATAGAGTCTACCGACACAATCCACAAAATATTTATCCCATAAGTGACCTCCTTGAACGTTGAATATTCCTTTCCTTAAATTGTCCCACCATCTAGCTACCCTATACACAATCATTTGTATACAATATAGGGAGAATTAAGTGTTCTGTGAGTGGAATGACCTGTATCTGGGCCTGCTTTTGAGGTAATATCTCCAATAAGTGTTAGAGATCCAAAGTTTGTTGTTCCCTTCACATTGAGTTTAAATGTAGTATCCACTCTGTCTTGCCCTTCTGCTGCTTCCGTTTCCTCTCTCTCTGTCACAGCATAACGTGCATTCTCAAATCCATGGACTGTACAGGATGGGGTTAAAATTAAGACATCAGTAAGACACAGTAAGGCCAAAAACATCTTTTGATGAGTTGGCATGTCCTGGTTCTCTTCTTGGACTATGTATTTATACATTATTGAACACAGTCTTATGCACTGTCCCAAATGTACATGCCAAGTGCACATGCACATTTGCCAGCCAATTTCAATTGTCACACAGAGGACATAGGTAAGGACTGGTAGTTGTAGTCGTGATGTCTTACTATATAGGCACCATAACACGAACAAATATTAGCAGAAAGTGTTGTATCTTGTAAACTTGTGGCCTTTGCTTCTATTAGTCTAGCAAGCTAGCCCCTTTTTTCCTCTGCAGTAAAAAAAACAGAGAAAAAAGGGGCTAGCTTGCTAGACTATTGCTTGTATATACCTGTGGCCTAATCACCTCCCACGCAGTGAGACTAATACAATGAACTAAGGGATGCTGCAACCATCTGTCAAAGCTACAGGTCACATTTCCACCACTCTGTTGTGGTTACATTCCTCAACAAGGTTAGCTTTCCTAGACCAACACAGTTTACCAATCAGAGAGTCATTGAATCGATAATAACATGTGTAACACATTGCCATGCACATCAATGTAAAAGTGTTAAGTTTAATTCAATCCTGGTGTGGTTCCTCTCTTGATGTTTACTGTGATTCTCTGGTGGTGTGTAGCACAAATTACTACAACTAAATTGGTGGTCAACAGGGGAAACGGTGCATAGGTAAGGATTACTGACCACCAATTAAGAAATTAGTGGTCGATAATCCTGGAAGTATGGGTAGTAATTAGTAGCCTGTACCACTAATTACATCACTGTTTCTGCTTCCAAGAATGTTTGGTACAGTCAAACCAACCTGACGCTCTTGAATCACCCAAACTAATGCATAAAACCTGCACACCTCTTTTTCCCTAGTAACAATGTAGTTGTTAACCATCACTCAGTAGTGATACACATCACACAGTAAACACCAGAAAAGATGCAACTGGGATGACTTTTTTTAACCATACCAGAGTAAAATTAAATGTAACATTTTTAGTGTTGTTTATCTGATCTTTGGTATTGGCATCTCTACATCTTACAACCTTAAACATCTACTATTGTGATAGCTGTCTTTCTATAACTACCAGGAAAAGGGCAGTTCTGACAGTACATATACATATGATCCATAAACATATTTCAATTACCTATACACTGTGAGACAATACAACTTCCATTGTGAAAGGACATGCCGTCATCTGTTCCAACACAGCACTCTTCTGCTGTGGTCACTCCTGGAACTACATCTCCTGTACAGTTGGACTGATTATAGCACTGTTGTGAGAGGACTGTATTGGAGAAACAAATATATATCAACAACATTCAGCATTCCTTTTACTGTGCACAATGTCACAGTTACACTTGCTAGGAGTTGATAGCTAGCCTACAGAACCATCGGCTTTTGCATTGTGCATGTACCTTAAGACCTGGTTTTGCCTATTGTGTAACACCTGTAGCTAGTGTAGTTTGGACTACAGAATCAGAACCCAGAGAGTGACTAATCAACAGACACTCCCTCAGACAAATACTTCTGTTAAACAGATTCTGAAGTAGATCTGTATCTGTGTATTTTTTCCTATTCCTGTAGGGCATTTACCTATCTGTTAAGGTGAATGGGCATGCGGGTGTTATCTGAGTCTTTGCTGTAACTCTATAGCTGCTATACACCGAATAATAAATATACTATTTTCTTACTAATAGCAACTTAGTTATAATTAGCTAACTTATAAAGATTAGAGATATCGTAAAAATGTATTGTATTGGCAAACCATTTACACATGTCTGATATTTGGGGCCGTGAGTTCGTGCGCTACACGTTGGCTTCAAAGTGTTGATAGGCAATAATTCTACGACGGCTCCAAGGTGTTGATAGGCAATTAAGTCTTTGCTCTTCTTACAGTACTGGGAATCCAATCATTGATACGATTATCTTTCTGGCTATATATACCGCTCCAAAAGGAAACCTGGCAGAAAAAATGTGCTCTTTTGAACTACTACAATCTATAGCCTCGCTCTGCCGGGGTCGCTAATCGACTTGCGCGGATATTGTTACATTTTACGTGGCGCCTATATACCCTCAAGCGGCATGCCGCTTAAGTGAGGCAGACAAAAGTATGTATGATTGGATCCCAGTGATATTCACTGAAAGCAGAAGAAAGTGTAGCAAAAACACTCATATCTATTGTATATCAACCAATAGAAAAGGTTTTTTTTCCAACCAGGACTTTAGATTTTATGTGTAGACTACTCCAAACAATGCCACAGACCTTTAAAAAGGTAATTAAAAATCAATTTTTGATGGACAACCGCTTTTATACATCGAAATTCCAGGGAATTTTCTGGTGTTTTCAGCAAGTCTTTGATCAACAAACCCTCCTGAAAAAGTGTGTAAGACAAGAGTTCCACAGTGTGTCCGTTCTGCAGATGTAGATTTGTGGCATTTCGTAAGCTCTATCTGAGTTTTGTGAACATTGACAATTTTTGTTAGATTTGTGGTCTTTGATCTAACAAAGCCTCACCAGAGAACGCATAGGACAGTAGATCCCAATTATGTCCACTCTGCAAATAGATCTAATTGAATCTAGATTTTGTGGTATTTCGTGCTCACGCTGACATATGGATGCACGTACGTATATAGCAAAAGGTCATCGAGGAGACTTATAAGGTAACCTGATCACGGGGTAATTACGAGCACGTTATAATATTATTATGCTCACTATCAATAACGCAATAAAGGTACTGGTATACCTTTCCTAGAATTTACATTTTTAGCCTTTATTAAAAAATTTCCGACGCACAGTAACGGCATGGCTCGCATGAAAAAACGTTACGTACGTAGATCTATAACTTTCTCTCTTTTGTTACGTGTAACTTTCTCTCTTTTGAAGCGTTTGGTTTGTAGATCTACTTGGTGAAATAGCCAACACTCGCAGTCTACTGCATCACTAAGTGAAATTCAGGTAATTCCAATCAATTACTAAAAGCGTAATATATAACGTTTTGAAGAACGACAGACTGCAAGTAGTATACTTGTATAGCAGTGTTGTCACGAATTTCTTATGGACGTGTATTTTATGATCTACAAGCAGTAAGTAAAGAGTTACCCCGCTTTACCTTACTGATCTAATTTGCATAATATATTTACCTTCGCCAGCCAGAAGAAGTCCCACCACAACGGTTACAGCTAAGAAGCTCTGCAACATCTTCCCCCAAGGTGACAGGGACCAGAGCTAAAGCAACTCTGAGCGGCGACTGCCCACAAACCGATTTTATATCCATGCGGCGCGCGTGCACTCACCTTTGCCAAATTAAGTTCCGACTCTTGGATTATTAGTTCTCATCAGATATAGTTTCCCAACACGCTAGCTACGGGGGCGGGCGGTAATTTCCATTATTTTATGTAAACCACATATATACAAACAATGGCAAGCTTTAGTCTCTGGTCGAAGAACGTTCATTCAGGAGCGTCGGAAGACATAATGCGGCACGAAACTACATTTCGACAGTAAACGGACGCGTTTATCTGAACCATAGTCCAGATCTTTACAGCACTGCAAGAGCATGGCGGTCATGTGACGAGACGCGCCCTCTAATTACAACTAGACTAATTGGTCTAATCTGGAAACGGATACGTGTATATACTGGGCAACTGAGCCAAATGAGTATAGCATATAAACGTTTTGAAGACTGACAGTCTGCAAGTAGTATACTTGCATAGCAGTTTTATCACGAATTTCTTATGCACGCGTATTTTATGAACTACAAGCAGTAAGTAAAGAGTTACCCCGCTTTACCTTACTAATCTAACTTGCATAATATATTTACCTTCGCCAGCCAGAAGAAGTCCCACCACAACGGTTACAGCTAAGAAGCTCTGCAACATTTTCACCCAAGGTGACAGAGACCAGAGCTAAAGCAACTCTGAGCGGCGGGCCTCAAAACCGATTTATATCCATGCGGCGCGCGCACTCATCACGAATTAATAAGTTCCAACTCTTTGATTATTAGTTTCTTATCATGTATATGGTTTCCTAATACCCTATGCGGGCGGGCGGTAATTGCCATTATTGTTATGTAAACCATAGATATGCAAACAATGGCAAGCTTTAGTCGAAGAACGTTATCGAAAACTTGAGAGGCAGAAGTGTCGGCAGACATAATGCGCCACGGAACTACATTGCGACAGTAAACGGACGCGTTTATCCGAACCATAGTCCAAGAGCATGGCGGTCATATGACGAGACGTGCCCTCTAATTACGTACAGATACGTGTATATATATACTGGGCAATTTTAACGCTGCGCCGAATGATATTAGATTAGTCTAGACTAGCCACAGCCACACTCTCCCGGGGCTCCACCCCACCCTAGCTGTCTTTTGGACGTTGTCTCGTTTCCCGGGCTTTCGCTGACAAATAGACACTAGTAGGTGATATTCAGGGCATAAATAGATTTGTAAGGTAAGTAACATGCATGAGAAAAGTACTGAGTCTCTATTTCCCAGCATGCTGCTGTCCAGCTTGCATCGGCTTCAAGGTTTGATCGGAGATAGGTACAACTACAGCATAGCAAACGAATTAGTGTACTGGTCACAGTAGCAATGAGGATGACCTAAACAAAAGCGTGGACACGTCCACAAACATACAAAGTTGACAGCAGAATGCTGAGAAGTGGAGACTCACTACTTGTTGTCGTGCGTGTTACTTTATCTTACTGCCCATGCATATGAAAATGTTTTACTCTTGTACAGTATACAAACATACAAAGCAACAGCTACGAATTACAATGATTGGCACCAACGCAGAAAAGACGGTATTTGTTCCCGGATGTACGTATATTACGCGCGTAAGTACCGGAGTTATATCTATAACGTTTACGTACGTGTAACCACGCGTAATCGTATACGTATGTGTAACGAGCGCATGATAACGGGACTTTAATAGACGCGCGCGCGCACATACGAAGGCTAAAAATAACACTGCCGGTAGTGCTCTACTTCGTACTTGAGAGTGAAAAGATGGTTGATTAGAGGAAGAGAACAAACACTTTCCTACATATATTCTTTATCACAATGATAACGTCGGCGCCTTTTATAAATACTTTTCGCCTTTTTGCGCATTTTATAAACACATGATGTATTTCTAATGCAGTAATGAACTTGGCCTGGAAATATGGCTGATATTGCTATTAATTTTATCGGCCATATTTCCAAGTTTATTACCGCATTGGAAATGCGGTAATCTCACATGTTCGTCCAGTGATAGTATTCGCAGGTTGTCCTGCTAGTGCGGAAATCAGCCGAAGTTACAGGTTCTTTCTTCTACCCCTGTTTTATTTATTAATTTTATGCTCTACGCCGCAGGACGCACGCATATAGAGCGGCGTGCGCTATGGAGATATATATATATAAGCGTAACCCCATAAAAAAGATGCAGGGAGGGATTGAATAGGCTGCAGCTGGACCTAAGGAATGAGCCTGCTCCGCAACCACAACATACTCTGCTTTCATCGCCGAAAAAACGGCTCCCACTGTAGGACTCGAACCTACGTTCAACCGCTGACCGGAGGGAACGCATTACCACTCTGCCAAGTGGGAGGCCTGAGGGATTTGCGGTTCAAATCCTATAGAGTATGCTGTGGTGATCGAAACAAGTCGATAAAGAAATAATTTGGGATTGAATAGGCTGGGCCTAAGGAATAGCCTGCTCCGCACATTCTACTCAGGCCTACTCACCTGTATCCTGTGTAACTATTGAAGAAGTACATATATGATCTTATGTATGAACAGCTATCTAACTGTCAAGTGTTATCTTATTCACAATGGAGTTTTTGTCCCGGTCGATCAACACTTGCTGCTGCGCTATCAGTGATTCAGAAATGGCTCTCTGCCCTTGAACGTGGTCAAGAGGTCTGTGTTGTTTTTTGTGATTATAGAAAAGCATTTGATAGTGTTCCCCATTTACCTCTGTTAGAGAAGTTGGAAAGTCTTGACTTTAATAACATCTATATACAAAAATGGGTCACTGACTGTCTGACCATCCGCTCCCAGACTGTTGTAGTCAATGGTAAATCATCTTTGCCTGCCCCTGTATTCTCTGGTGTCCCTCAGGGCTCCGTACTCAGACCTCTACTAGTCTTGATATACATCAATGACCTCACTAAGATCAATCTCAGTGATGGTGCTGAACTGACACTGTATGCTGATGATGTCCTTCTGTTTAGGATCATCAACTCACCATAGGATTTTGTTGCTCTCCAGGAAGATATTGATAAAGTTGGTAGTTGGTCTAGTGCCAACCTCCTTACACTCAACAGGGCTAAATGTAAATATATGGTAGTCTCACGTAGGAGACCTCCATCTACTCTGACATTAACTTGAAGTCCACCCTCTGGAAGAGGTGAAACTATTCAAGTATCTTGGTGTTTTTATTTCACATGATCTCTCCAATCGGTCTATAGAGAAGGTAAATTACAGCTTTGCAAATGTGGTGGGTGTTGGAAGCCACCCCCAAACCTGACAATCATTGAAGGCATATACACACAGTGGAACCTCTCTAATCCGGACACCCTTGGGACAGAAGGGAGTGTCCTGATTAGTGAGGTGTCCTGATTTGAGGGTTAAATTGTACACAAACATGGCATTTGGAAAGCTAAAAGTGTCCTGTTTATTGAGGTGTCCTCATTTCAGGGTGTCCTGATTAGAGGGGTTCCACTGTACACAGAGAAGGTGAAGTATATAGTGGAACCCCTCTGGATATCTACCCAGAAACTAACTGTGATTATAAAATGGCATATAAAGGGTTAAATTAATTTTGTAAATTGTTCATCTTCCGACAATGCTTCTTCCACTTGAAAAAGCGTAACTCACTAATGGTAACACATTTGAAACTTGGTACAGTGATATAGTTCTACTGCGGGTATAGTGAATTGTCATGTTATTAAAATGATGTACTTCTTGTAAAATAAATAGCCTCAAGCCATGTAATAATGGGAGCCACACAATCCTATATCTGACTAATGAAAGCCCTGCTAAATGTGAAATTTTGTATGATAGTATAGTTTAATACCCCAATGATCAACATTGTGATAAAATCTCTGTAAACAATGTAAATCTAACAATAATAGCCTCAGGCAAGCATTTCTGTATCTCACTAACAATAGCTCCCCTAAGTGTGGAAATTAGTATGATGGTAAAGCTTAATGTCCCAATGATCAATATTGTGATAAAATCTCTGTAAATCATGTAAATCTTGTAAAAATAGCCTTGGGCAAGCATTACTGTACCTCACTAACAAAAGCTCCACTAAATGTGGAAATTGGTGTGATGGTAAAGCTTAATACCCCAATGATCATCATTGTGATAAGATCTATGTAAACAATGTAAAACTTGTAACAAATAGCCTCAGACAAGCATTACCATATCTCACTAACAAAAGATTCACTAAATGTGGAAATTGGTATGCTGGTAAAGTGTAATGCACCAATGATCAATGTTGTGATAGGGACAATGTAAATCTTGTAATATAATAGGGATTAACCGGGGTTAGTCCGAGTTAACATCAAAAGGGGAGGCCAGGGAGTGGTTGAATAGGTTGGGGGGCAAGGCGCGCGCCGCAGATGGCTTAACACGTGGCTCAGATTGAACAGGCTATAATCAGCACCCCAGTCAGTGAACCAGTGCCTGTGAGTTGTGTTGTCTTTCTGTTGTGTTGTGTTGCCTTGCCTTTCTTTCCAAGCTGATTAAGAAAGTCATGTTAGTCATCCTCCCACCCTCCCACAGGTTTTGTACGGGCATGATATATATTTTTTCTTTTCTTTACCTCCGTTGGGGCCCTGTTCCCCAATGTGATCTGTGCAAGAGGTGTTGGGCAGGGGTGCAGCTTCGCAGCTCCTCCCCCAAGCATAACCTCCTGCGAGGAGGGAAAAGGGGAGGGGTGACTCCACCCTCCCATACCTCTGCACAACCGTCACAATCGTACACATATGTGGCTAGAGGAAGTATGAGGACTGGTGCTGGTGTGGTGGTCACAAGGGATGGTGAGTTGGGGTTGGGGTCAGTATTCCCCTTGGAGGATGTTAAACAACAAATAGCCTCAGGCAAGCATTACTGTATCTCACTAACGAAAACTTCACTAAATGTGAATATTTGTATGATGCTCAACATAAGTATTGGAGTACTGCAGCCTATAACTCTTCATGCACATGCTATTATCTGTACTGCTAATTTAGTTTTACTATCATAGAGTCAGTAGACTCTATATGTAGGGATGGCACCGACACGCCCATTAGCCTTTAATAACAAATGAAACGGCTCAGATCTCTCGAACGGGGCAGTTATAGGCCTTTTCAGACACATAACATGGCCTACGAGTGTTCACAATAAAACTCTCAAAGTAGGTAAAATACACCGCTCCAGTGACTTACAGAAAATTGCTAAACCGCCGATTTCTCCATCTTCTTCTTTATCAAACGGCCTACCTCAAAATTGGCAAACGCGTTCACCTTAGTTTTGGCATAAAACGGCTTATTTCTCTCACGTGCATGATCCTTGGCCATTAGAATCTTCCTAGGATCCTTCTCGAACGAGAACAGCAAGAATCTACTAGCACTTCCGTGTAGACTGAACGCCATTTCCTCGTTATTACACGCGTGCATACCACATGACCACGAGCAGCAAAATGGGGTGGGGCTTGAACAAACGCAAAGAGCATTGTATTTGCAAGCGAGTATGCAACGAAAAACCAGTGAAACAAGGGAGTAAAAACGTTTCCATTAAAATGTTGAAGGATGTAGGGATGACAGTGCCAAAAAGTAGAGAAACAAATGCAGTATATATGCAGCAAGACAGGAGATGAGGGCAATATATATGCAGCAAGACAGGGGATGAGGGCATGCAACAATAATAACATGTGTAACCCCTCCCTACATCTCTTTTATTATGGGGCTTAAGTGAAATTACAGTCATACTCTCTTTGCCTCTTTAGTATGGTAGGTTTACATGTTCATGAGCTATAAGGTTATTAGAGGTTAGAATATGTGAATATGTAAATGTAGAGCTAGTAACCCTTGTATATATGAGGTATGATGACTACATTTTGCAGAGTCTCCCATGGACTACATTGGACTGTCTATAATCTTAAATTTTCCTGCATGTGAGACAAAACAATGTGTGGATGTGACCATTGTGGATGATGATGTGTCAGAAGGTGATGAGTCATTTGATGTCACTCTGGAGAGAACCCCTGGTCTGAATGTGAGGATCACACTGGTCTGAATGTGAGGATCACACTGGACGCAGTAGATGGAATAATCCGTATCATAGATAATGACAAAGGTGAATATAATTATTAGATCATGGTGGTGTGTATATGTGTACATGAGCAATATTATACTCATTTCTTATGTCCAATCACACTGTCTACAGTACATTGTTGACAGAACTAAAGAATAAAAGTATTGTTAAATGTTTTCTTCCAGTAATAACCCTACCTCCAGTGATAGTGAATGACACACTGACAGGAGATCCACTTATGACTGTACCGATATTGACTGATCAAAATGTAAAAGAGGGTGATGACATCATTTCTCTGTGCTATGAGGTTCATGGAGAGGCAGACAAGTTCTTCAACTTGGTTAGTGATTCTTGCGTTACAGTCAATGCCCACTACTCCAAAGCCCCAATCCCTGGTCCTGGTGTTGACCTCAATGTGGTGGATGCTATTGGTGTGAGGGCAGTCCCCAATACTGGTGATTGTTTAAATATTCGTGTTGGACTGCAAGGGTGCAATACAACCGTGAATGGCGTTGTTATCAATATGTATCGAAGTAATGGTATTACAGTTCGAAAGTGTACCAAATTGTGATAACACTGACCTTGTTATGTGGGCATTCTGTACGAGTGGCAGGATTGAAGACTCCAACTGGAACTACCATGACTTTGACTTCATACGATTTGTGGTCATGCGTGGACTGAACCTTGCTGAAGAGTCACATGGAATCATGGGTGAGACACCATATTATAATTGGTACACATTGAGTGCTATAAAGTAGCTTTATACAACAATATTATTCACAAAATTCACAGTGTATTATATTATGAATAATTTGCAAAATTTTCTCCCACAAATTTTCTCGCTATATGGATCAGAGTCTGTTCTGTTTACTGGGATATTAGTGTCTCCTAATTAAAAGAGTTTCACTTGTTAGTTAATGGTATAGAGTGTGACTTTATTCTTTAGGTCAGTTTTGGAATGTACCAGTATATGTTGAAGAACACCTGGGTGATTTTAATGGTGCTCAACGTGATGATGACTACAACATCACAGTTAACCACCCAGGATCCACACCAAGAAGCTTTGTTGGGATTGCTTCAACAGTGACGTGGGAGTTTGGGAAACGACCTTGTCTATATGTCGGCAATTCTCAGGCCGGTCCACTTGGAGAGGATGTGGTTCCAAATGATTCCGTTATTGAAGGGGTGTATGGTGATTATGAAGTTGATTCAATGTTTGCTTCTAAACTTACATTCTCTCATTTTGAAGAGTCAAGGTGTTAACATGATTGAGTAATAAAGACTAATACAATGACTCACACTTTACAAGTAGTAGTCAGCTAAATAGTCAATAGTTTGCTTACTGTATTATGAACATTGTATACTTGTTGCCTTGTAGTGTATTGTGTGGTCATAATTATGTATCTACATATCAATGTTAGTGATGACTAGCTTCAATCTCCACTGTCCAAGCTCTCCATAATTGTTGCATGACCCATCAAAAGATCTTGACCTCATCACAGAGTGTTACCTTATTATGTAATCTATGGTGAAGTTATATATTCACCAGGACAGTGCAACAACATCTATGATCAGCAAAAGGTGCCCTGGCCCATTCATTGTGTTGTGCATAATGGGAATGTATAGTTGCTGTTGCGATAAAATCCTTTTCTCACAGGCATGGGGTATCACTGACAGTTTCCCAGCTGCCGTATGATCTCACTTCAAATGCATGCGAAAGAAACATGTTGAACTTCCACTCAGCATCTAGATCTGTTGGAGTAATCTGTCATAACTACAGTGGTTATACCACTGTATGCAATGCACATCAAAATGTAAGAAAGGTTACATATATGGAGGAGAACACTGTAGCGTCATGTTGGTTTGCTCTCATTTCTCTGCACATGATTGCATTTCTGAGGTTTGTGCTGGAGTCAAACACTACATGGATATTATTGCACTGTAGAGGTATACACTATGTGAAATGCGACAGATTTAGTAGATACAAAACATGTATCAAAATGCAACAAAACATGTGGTCTACATACTAAGCATGTTTTAGAGATCAATCAAAAGTTTAGTCCATTTAAAGTAACTCTAGAAAGCAGTATGGAGCTAAGGAGCTGTTCTCATCCACATTTGGTAAAGTGGCTGTAGACGTAGTTAGTAGCAAACAATGAATCTACTTTGTAGTCGCGATATACTCCCTCAATGACTGAATCGTTGGGGTCAGATACCTCTGCCAGCTGACCCGCCTGTCTGTTGCCAACGTAGTAGCACACCCTTTTCTCAAACTCCCACGTCACTTCAGACCTCAGGCCCACAAAGCTTCTTGGAGGAGAGTCAGGGTGGTCGACAGTGATGACATAGTCATCAGTTCTCAGTTCACCACCAAAATCCCCATTGTGGGGTGTCAATGTTACAGGCACATTCCAGAACTGACCTAGAAAGTACACAAATAGCAGATATTCAAATATTGAAAAGCTTATAGTAATTGTTACCTAATAGTCCATGAGATGTTTCATCGAGGTTTAATCCACGCATGACCACATATCGGATGAAGTTGACAGGGAAGTAGAGCCGCATTACTGGATCTTCAACCTGACCACTCTTACAGAACACCCACATGACTAGCATAGTATCACCACAGTTGGGGACAGAAATCCGTACTCTTGATGAGCTTGCATATCGTTTCACATGAATTCCATCAACAGGACCACTGGCTGGAGGTCCACCGTTTACCAAAGCTTCGCATTGTCCTTCAAGATTAACTGTGATATTTGTGCAAACACCACTGTTTCCAACAGCTGTCACACCAATTTGAGTGACAACATTAAGATCAATGTTTGGACTGCTAGTATTGGCCCTCTCATAGTAAGCATTAACTGAAGTACACCCATCAGAGATGAGATTGAAGAATTGATTAGACTCTCCATGAACTTCATAACAGAGAGAAGAAACAGAGTCTCCTGGCTGTACACTTGAGTCATTAAATATGGGAACAGTCATCAGGGGATCTCCAGTCAGAGTATCATTCACAAACACATCAGCTTATAGAGGAGGGAAATATTTGAGAGTAATTAGACACAGGAATAGTACAGTAGATTAGTGTATAGCCTTCTCCTACCAAGCCAACGTAATATAATCCTTCCAAATCAGGGCACCTCACTATTCAGAATACCTCACTAATCAGGACACCTATATACCAACTCAGGACACTGGCTGGACTATAGTGTTCCACTTTACTGCAAGATCACTTACGTTCACATTCATCCGGCTCATCAAAAATGATAACTCCTGCTCTTGAAGGATCTACTGCCACTGGTGCCCCAGATTCAAGAGCCAGATTGGAAAGAAACTGCTCTGATGGTTCTTCACATAATGTGTCATTTACTATTTCTACATCGTGACATTTCATAGTATCTCCAGTGTTGAATGTCAGAATACCAGTGCTAGAGGTGTAATCCTGGGGAGAAACTAGGAGAAAAACACAAGAATTGTTGATAAATATATTGCACTGGTATATATACTTCAGAATATATGCATACCAGCTGTGTCATCAGCAGTGCGATAACGAACGGTGAATGGTCGAGGTGTACCTCCACTGAGAGGTGAATAGATGATGGCACACAGACTCACAAACCCCTCATCCTCTGTTATTGTGTAGACTGTCCTCTCATACCCAACACGTATATCTGCACAAGAATTGGCATTTGTGTAATGTACAGGTATCAGAGAGTCAATAGACTCTTATGTATAGGGATGGTGCTAACACGCCCATTAATAGCCTTAACAAATAAATGGCTCAGAACTCTTGAACGTGGCAGCTATATATAAGCCCATTTAGATGCATAACATAGCCTATGAGTGTTTCTATACACGATAAGACTCTCAAAGTTGGAAAAAGACACTGCTACAATGACATACTGCTAAAACCCCCATTTCTCTTTCAAACAGCCTAGTACAAAACATTAGTGAGCATGTGCATACTGGACCTAGCCACCATGATTTTTTGGGGTATGTGAAACACAAATCACTACATTGAAATTTACCAGACCCACATTGGGTGTGGGGCCATATGGTAATAAATCTGTTACTCCTCTTTCGCTCTATTCCGTATGTTTCCCACCCATTTATTATAATAGTGAAATGCTAATTTACCCTCATCATCATCATGTATGATGACCCTTGCATCTACTGGTTGTAGACTAATCCTGGAGTCCAGGCCTATGGTCCTCTCCAGAGTAACGTCAAATTCCTCCACTGGCTCATTCACTGAGTCATTCACAATGGCAATATTTACACACTGTCTTGTTTCACATGCAGCAAAACTCAAGATCATTGAAAGTCCATTGTAGTCCATGGGTTCCACTGTGAATATGTAAGCAAACATATATTTTCCATTCTTGTATAAACTTGTATTATTATATTTTACATAATTGAACATAAACAGTTCACAAACGCATACATAAACTGTTGACATTTAATGACATTCAACAAACCATACTTGCTGTATTGTCACTAGTTGAGAGACTGACATCAAAGGGAAATTCAATGGGACAGACAATGGTGGGGCTGTACACAATAGCACACACTTCCACTACGCCCACATCCTCTGAGACATTATAAAATGTCCTCTCCAGACCGACCACAGCCTCTGAAGTGAAAGTGTGATAAAAATAAATATATAGACACATACGCATAGTCTAGATGTTTGCATGCTAAGATCCTCAAAGTGTGTAAAATACGAAGTACCAAAAGTGCAGCAAAGCAGGGGATTATGACATGCAACAATGATAACATGTATAACTACACAAAAGATATAGGGACATTTTCAGAGTAAACAATATATGTTACATACTGAGGTGTAGTTTGATGTGTGATACACACAACTGAGGGCTGAAGCCCCAAGGCTGTGTAAACACATCAACCCAGAGCTAGGTGTAACTAGAATAATCAAAGCAAAGGGGTGAAGGTGGTGGAGGTGTAGCCAGCTATAACTAGACATAACATCGCAATAATAAACCTACACTCTATAACTGCGCTATGCTATAATTGCATGGGAATAAAGACTAGAGATTGTGCTAATCTGCTACTTTCAGACTGAAGTAGACAAAACCGCAAGTTTGTTAACACAGTGATGGTAAGATATGCTGATTCTACTCGAGTGGTAGTGAGTATGTTGGCTGCTGTAGTTTGTAAATGACAAAGTTGTAATTTATGGTAAGTTTCCTCAAAGTATTACATATAATTGGTTATGTGCCTTTCAAGTTTTTCTCACCATCATCATCCACAATCAGTATAGCAACTTGATCATACGTTGGCCGTACTTCAGTGAGAACTGTAGTAGGTGGCATACCCTGAACAGTCAGTGACATACCAAAGTATTCTGCCACTTCCAAACGTGTGTCATTATAGATTGGCTGGTCATAGCAGATTACTCTTCTTGTTGCATTGATGCCTATATTTCTGATACGATTAGACAGCAGTTGTTGTTGTTCATAGTCCGAAAATGGGATCATTTCATATGATTGAGTGAGAAAATTAAATGGATCTGGCCCTGGAGGGAAAAATACACACTAAATGTTATTACATCACATGATAATACGTAACTCACTTGCTAGTGTAGCACCAGCTGGAATGTAGACTGAACTAGAATTATGAAGTGATTCCACAAAGACCATTTCATCTTCAATATCTCCTTTAGGCCTGGTAAGATTGACACACACCTCCACTGGACCCTCATCCTCAATGACAGTGTATATCGTCTGCACATACCCAACTTCAAATCGTTCTTAAAACAAAAGTAGTATTGAACAGTCTTGTACATAATTATGTATACACCCCTTGATATAATGAGGAACCAGTTTAGTACCACAACCTGATCTTTGCTTAGCCAAACAGGAAATATCACACTGTGTATATAGGGATTGCTATTGTCTATCCCCATTGAAAACCATATATAAGGATATTCTTCATTTTCACTTTCAATTTGAAGTTGATTTCACTTTTAATGAAAATAATGTATGAATAATAACCAGTATGCAAAATTGGCTGTGTTGTGATGTGATATGTACATAATATCTGATTTCCACATTTTGTCCATCTTCTTTTTCTGAAGAAGCGTAACTCAATAACCATAAAATCAATGAACTTGAATCTTGCATGTGGAAATGTATCATTATGTACTTGGGAATAGAGGTATAATTAACCCTTGTCGTTCGTGTACTACTCTCCCAGCAATGTATATTATGAACAAGGATAACTAATCAGCAAAACTCAGCAACTATGGCAACCAGCAACCTGAAATTTGGCATATCTATAGATATTGTGGCTAGCAATATAACAAAAGCATTCATTGTTAACCCTTGTGATTCTGACACTTCTCTCAATGCAATACATGTTCATGTATATAGTGATTATTCATTTTGAATGTACATGCATATCACATACGTATAATAGGTCATATAATAAACGGATTAGGTAATGACATAGACTCGTTAATGACGTCATTGCATCTGCCGCGCATGAGCAAACCCTTAGCAACTAGCGCGTAGCAAAGGCGCAGAGTGACCTGGCTGAGAATTGTGTGTTGACGATTCGTAGAGCAACTATCATACACTTAGTACTACATAAGCAAAAAAAGAGATGTGTTGACGATTCTTGTGCTACTCTCACCGTCAGAACACTGCATACGCATACAGTGTGTTGGCATCTCTGCTACTCTACGTGTGTACTGTCTGCTGGAGAAGCGATACGCTAATTTATAAGGTATGTTGATGTTTCATAGCATGTCTGTGTCCCAATCTTGTCTCTGTTCATTTTTATGCAATCCCTATATTACACTTCAAATTTCCTATTTACTTGTATTATACATCAGACATTAGTCATAACAAACAACACGGCTCAAAACTCCTGACTTTTTAGACACATATCTGTCTCTATGACTGCAAGGTACATACTGCTACGCATTGATGGCGAGCGGAAGAGGCAGGGCCGGTTACGTTTGCACATAGCACGCGGTCAGTCTCCAGGCCTCGCGGGTTCCATATGGTGGATCAAATCATCGGAAAAATCGTGCCAGCTGTACGACTATATAGGCGGGCTCGCTCTACCCGCCAAAAATACACTACTAAAATACACTACTATAGTAACATGTGGCCAATTCTCCATCTTTGGTTTTGGTTTACACTTTTATCAGAGAGTCGGTAGACTCTCTATTGCAGGGCATTAAGCCTTAACAAATGTAACAGCTCAGAACTCTCGAACGCGGCAGCTATAAGCCCTTTAAGAAACATAACATGGCCTACGAGTGTTTCTAGACACGATGACACTTTAAAAATACACTGCTACAATGACGTAGATCTACGTGAAATTGCTAAAACCCCGATTTCTCCATCTTCTTCTTAGACAGACATAACTCAATAAGTACAAGTAAATAAAAAATTTAGGAAATTTGAAAGGAAATATAGGGCTTGCATAAAAAGGAATGGAGACAAGATTGGGACACAGACATGTTATGTTATATCAACGTAACATTATGGGTACGTCAATATATCATAACATGTCTGGGTCCCAATCTTGTCTCCATTCCTTTTTATGCAAGCCCTATATTTCCTTTCAAATTTCCTAAATAATTTATTTACTTGTCTCCCGTCTTTTTTCTGGAACTAGGTACATGCATTTTTGCTATTTTGCAGTTTACTTGGTAGCAAACATATTAGCTAATAGAGCTTGTAGCACATTTAGTACTACTTTTGTTAGCGAGATATAGCTAACTATTGCCTGAGGCTATTTTGTTGTTAATACAAGATTTACATTGTTTACAGAGATTTTATCACAACATTGATCATTGGGGTAATACGCTTTACCATTACACCAATTTTCACATTTAGTAGAGCTTCTGTTAGTAAGATACGGTAATACTTGCCTGAGGCTATTTTTTACAAGTTTTACATGGTTTACAGAGATTTTATCACAATGTTGATCTTTGGGGTATAAAGCTTTACCACCATACCAATTTCCACATTTACTGGAGCTTTTGTTGATGAGATACAGTAATGCTTGCCTGAGGCTATTTGTTGTTGTATTACAAGATTTACATTGTTTACAGAGATCTTATCACAATGTTGATCATTGGTGTATTAGACTATATCATACCAATTTTTACATTTAGTGGAACGTTTGTTAGTGAGATACAGAAATGCTTGCCTGAGGCTATTTGTTGTTGTATTACAAGATTTACATTGTTTACAGAGATCTTATCACAATGTTGATCATTGGTGTATTGCACTTTACCATCACACCAATTTCCACGTTTAGTAGAGCTTCTGTTAGTAAGATATGGCAATACTTGCCTGAGGCTATTTTTTACAAGATTTACATGGTTTACAGAGATTTTATCACAATGTTGATCATTGGGGTATTAAGCTTTACCACCACACCAATTTCCACATTTACTGGAGCTTTTGTTAGTGAGATACAGTAATGCTTGCCTGAGGCTATTTGTTGTTGTATTACAAGATTTACATTGTTTACAGAGATCTTATCACAACGTTGATCATTGGTGTATTACACTTTATCATTATACCAATTTCCACATTCAATGGAGCTTTTGTTAGTGAGATACAGTAATCCTTGCCTGAGGCTATTTGTTGTTATATTACAAGATTTACATTGTTTACAAAGATTTTATCACAACGTTGATCATTGTGGTATTAAACTATACTATCATACAAAATTTCACATTTAGCGGACCTTTCATTAGTTAGATATAGGATTGTGTGGCCCCCATTAATAATACATGGCCTGAGGCTATTTTTGTTTATTTTACAAGAAGTACATTGTTTACAAAATTTTTAACATGACGATGCACTACCCACAGTGGAACTACATCACTGTACCAAGTTTGATGTTTAGATGTGTTACCGTTAGTGAGTTACGCTTGTTCAAGCGGAAGAAGAAGAAGAAGAAGAAGATGGAGAATTTACAAAACGGACTTTTGTTAATTTAACACCTTTCTCGTGCATCAAAATATACCATTTTATAATCACAGTTAGTTTCTGGGTATAGTTACACATTCATGTTAACAGAAGTCCAGTAGGTAGCAAACTGAAAGTGAAAGTGATGAAAAACCTTATATATGGTTTTCAATGGGAATAGACCATAGCAATCCCTATATACACAGTACTACCGTACTGTATGATATATTTTCATTTCTGCACAAATCGTAAATACACTACGTTATACTACAATAACATGCGTAAAATTGCTAAACCCCTGACTTTTCCATCTTCTTGTTCTTCAGTTCCAATGGTCTAACACATAATTACACTTATTGGGTGAGTGGGAGTGAGCCCACCTAGTCATCTCAATGGGCCAATTCTATTTTTGACCGGCTCTGTACATACTGTAATGTTGTACTTCAGGTGTGTGGGGTTCTTGGCTCTATTTTGTGGCCATGATTTTTATATCATTCTTATTTTTGGTTTTACACTTGTATATAATCTGTATATGGGAATGAGTACAGGTATGCAGGCATGTTAAAAGTGTGCATGTCTATATACAAACAGGTCCGCTCAGTCTCAACTAACCATCGTCATCCAAAATGCAGATGGTATGGTCACAGAAAAAGTCACCTGGGTTAGCATCATTGTCATTGCAGTCATAATTAACACGACCACCACCTGTCACTGTATCTATTATAAAAATATTTATTACGTAGCACTCATCTCCTTCGGGGCGTACATCAGAAAAAACAGTTGTCCTCAGTGGTCTCACTGGTTCAAGATGACCCACTTGCAGTAAACGTGTTGTCTCTAGAGGATCAGGTGGATTATTTGGATTGGGACGATCTCCAAATGTAGCATCAAAATCATTATCAAATATTGGGTCAATAAAGTCAGCAGTCTCTACAGTAGCAACAGCACCCTGTCGGATGTGGCGGAAGCCAATAGTATATTCCACCTCAGATGTTATATTAGAATGTACTTCAATAATGATTGTCCCCAAAGTCTCATTTACTGTCGTCATATCACTCCTGAATCCAATGATCATAGCTGCAGAAATGAATTAACATAAGTAGAATAATAAACAAACACTCTGGTATCATTACTGAACCTACCATTAGTCCTTCAACAATCAACACAAGGGACCTACATGTAGCTTGCTATTTTGCAATCAACTCCCTCAGATCCCCAACCAAGGACCAGTTGACTAGGGCATGATCTTACCTCTCATACTTCTAAATTAAGATTAGAAATGTTTCTCCTATAGCTCACTACCTCAAATACAAGATGCTTTCTCTAGATTACTACAAAGCCTTACGATCATTATCTTCAATTTTAATAGTAGTTCCACCAGTTCTTCCAAAGCACAGTGGATCACCAGTTCGTCTCTGGAAACAGGACAAACCATCTGGAGCATCATTTCCTATCACTCCAACAAGGGCAAAGCTCTGGTCAATCTCATCAACCTCATCATCATAGAAAAACCTATAAGTTATTTCAAATTCTGTTCTTCCAGCAGGTATTGTGATTGTAATGGATGTAGTATTAAAGTCATCACCTACAAGGGCAAATGAACAGCATTTCTTTAATGGGCAGTACACATCACATTCTGCTCTGCAATGAAAAAACTATCTATATCTATCACCAGGCCAGCACAGAACAATAAGGAGAGTGGGGAGACTGTCTTTTATCTAGGAATTGTGGCTCAGTAGTTAGTGCACAATCACTGATCAATTACCAGTGGAAATCTGTCTTGCTCCCCCTCATTACTTTCAGCCTGCCTTACTTCTCAAGAAAATCTTTCTACACATGCTTCTCCATTCCAGATCCCACAAATTTCCTAGTAAGCATTAATATTCTTTTTGCTTAGGTACAACTCCCTTACCTGGTGTAGCTTGGGCATCTGCAGGGACAGGTGAGATGAATAAACTCACATTAAAACCAGCTGGATCTCTTGCTTCTGTGATGGTGACTGGGTGCAGAGTCACAGTGAATGAGTTCTGTGTCTCTCTCAACCGCAAAATGATTGAACCTTGTTGGTCACCTTCATTGACAACGGAATCTGTTTCTCGAAAATTGATATTCAGTACTGTAAAATGAACAGTAGGTACACTAATGCCATTGATGTGTACATTTTCTGCACTTTGTATGTATATACCAGGTGTATTGTCAAATACACTTAGCAGTACAAGTTACTTACGATCATTGTCAATAATATCCACAATAGCAGTGTCCCTAATATACTCTCCTGCAGCCCTAAGCTGCTGAATTAGGGGGGCAAGTCCAGGATTAACAATAAACCTCAGAATGACAGTATCATCATACTCCAGAGTGATGTCATCATTTCTACTGAACAGCTGAATGGCTATATCATTGGCAGCAGTTATCGTTTGGTCAGTTGTAGAAAAAGGTTGGAAGTCTGTTGTGTCTGTAGAGTGAGTTAAATAATCAAAGAGCCGCTACAATAATACTGTCATTACCAACTATAATGGATGGAGCCATATACACACACACACACACACACACACACACACACACACACACACACACACACACACACACACACACACACACACACACACACACACACACACACACACACACACACACACACACACTGCACAGTGTTGTGTCTGTAGAGTGAGTTAAATAATCAAAGAGCCGCTACAACAATACTGTCATTACCAACTATAATGGATGGAGCCATATATACACACACACACACACACACACACACACACACACACACACACACACACACACACACACACACACACACACACACACACACACACACACACTCACACACACATGCACACGCATACATGGATACACATACTGACTATAATGGATGGAGCCACACACACACACACACACACACACACACACACGCACACACGCACGCACGCACGCACGCACGCGCGCACACACACACACACACACACACACACACACACACACACACACACACACACACACACACACACACACACACACAAGAGACACCATTGAAACATGTGAAGGACTTACTGTGAAACATGCAAAAGACTGAATTGGCATAGCCTAGGGAACGTACCTTAACTGACCATTCTTTTCCCCCTCAACTCCAGCCAAATCCCAAACAAGGCCTAAAGTTGGCCAGGGCACAATCCTCACTTTATAGCGTTTGTTTACATACTTCCATAATACTTAAACTAATATAGGATGAATAGTTGAATTGCTCTCAATGCTCAATAGTATATTATGCTGTTATCTCTATAGTGTTAACCACATCAAAGTCTGCATATCTATCTCCTAAAAGTTGAAACCTTTCTAAAAATTAAACCTACTACTACTAAAAAGAGTAAAA
Source organism: Theonella swinhoei (assembly GCA_963970385.1). NCBI lineage: Eukaryota > Metazoa > Porifera > Demospongiae > Tetractinellida > Theonellidae > Theonella > Theonella swinhoei. Next base: position 385,258 of record OZ019952.1, on the reverse strand, counting down.
CCTTTGGCACTGACTCCATACAAGTGCAGTGTATACAGAACAAGACAGATGTTATGCAACAATGAATAACATACATGACTCCAAGATGTGAGGATATCTGAGGTAAGTACCACATTTAGGCAATTTGACTTTAACCCATCACCACAATTATTTTCAAGTTCCTAGGGCACTTGGCAATCTCTGTAACTGATGTCCCTTCTTCAACACCCTAAAGTCTTTTTTAATACTACCTCAAGTTACTACTCTCTTATATACACAATCTACAATATTCATCCCATAAATGACCTTCTTGAACATCAAATTTTTCTTTCCTTAACTCCCACCTAGCTACCCTATTCACAATCTTCTATCAATGGAATTACTTTGCATTGTAATGTACATGCAGTAAAGACTAACCTGTATCTGGGCCTGCTTCTGAGGTAATACGTCCAATAAGCATTAGAGATCCAAAGTTTGTTGTTCCCTTCACATTGAGTTTAAATGTAGTATCCACTCTGTCTTGCCCTTCTGCCGCTTCCTCTTCTTCTCTCTCTCTCGCAGCATACCGTGCATTCTCAAACCCATGGACTGTACAGGATAAGGTTATTAAGACATCAGTAGATCAAAAACATCTTTTGAAGACTTGGCTTGTCACAGTTAAGTTTATTGGACTAGGTAATTACACATTATTGGACACTGTCTTGTGCACTGTCCCGAGTGTACATGCCAAAGTGCCAAGTCAGTTCCAATTGTCACAAAGAGGACATAGAGAAGGAGCAGTAATTATTGTTGTTGTGATGTCTTACTATGCACCTAGATAATACTGCACCTAGCATAACACATTGTACTTCAATGTAAAAATAATTTAACCCTGGTGTGGTTATCACTTTAGATGTTTACTGTGATCCCCTTGTGGAAAGGGTGTACGTAGGGATTATTGACCACCAACTAAAGAAAATAGTGGTCAATAATCCTGAAAGTATGGTAATCTCCAGAGGGGTAGGAGCAAGTTGAGAAGAGGGGGGCAAGTTAAGATAGGGGGATCCAAGGGCATTCTTTCCTGGAAACATTTTCAGAAAAAGATGATCTTACTTATTCTGGTGAATTCTATGCTTATTTTCTTTCCCCTTGCGCAAAAATGGGGTGTCCCCCTTCTACCCCCACTGATCTCTACCACTAAATACAACACTATTCTGCTTCCAAGATTGCTAACCATCACTCATTAGTGATACACACCATGACAGAGTCACAATAAACACAAGAGAAATGCACTGAGATGACTATTTTAACCCTATTGCCATCTCTACATCTTACAACTTAAATTTCTTAATTTTTTCACTATTGTGATAGCTGGCTTTATATAGCTAGCAGGAGAAGGGCAGCTCTGACAATAACTCAAGTATATATATGCATATCCATAAAGTACATATTTCAATTACCTATACACTGTGAGACAGTACAATTTCCACTGCTATCTTCAAATGACATGCCATCATCTGTTCCAACACAGCACTGTTCTGCTGTGGTCACTCCTGAAACTACATCTCCTGCACAGTTGGGCTGATTATAGCACTGTTGTGAGAGGACTGTATTGGAGAAACAAATGGATATCAACATACATCATTCATTTTACTGTGCACAATGTACTTGCTAGTTGATATAGCTACCCTCCAGAGCCATCAGCTTTTGCATTGTGCATGTACCTTAAGGCCTCGTTTAAGGCACATGATTTGCCTATTTTGCAACACCTATAGTGTAGTTTGGATTACAGAATCTGAACCCAGAAGGTGAGTAATCAATGATCTGATGCCAGACACTCCCTCAGATAAAGACTTCTGTTAAGAAGAATATCTCTATCAGTGTATTTTTTCCTACCAAGTTTCATTCCTGTAGGGTATTTAGCTATCTGTTAAGGTGAATGGGCATGCCCCGAGTCTTTAGTGTAGGTGTATAGCAGCTATACACCGTAAAATATATTCTTACTAATAACTTATCAGATTAGAGATATCATAACACATGGGAAAATCCTAGTGTATTGGCAAACCATTTACGCGTCCGATAACCGGAGCCGTGATCCTGCAGTGTTCGTGGGCCAAACGACGGAAGAAGCATGCAGGCTCCAAGGTGTTGATAGCTAGATATACGAAGACGCTAGTTTTTCAGTACATAACACTGGGAATCCAATCATTGATACGATCATAGTTGTGACAGTATATGCCCTTCCGAACTGGCAGAAAACTACTGAGCTACTTGGCCAGGGTCTGGTTATCGACAATGCGCGCGCGCACGCGCAGATATTCCGTTATATTTTACGTGGCGCCAGATACTAGGCATCGATGATCGATCGGCCCCCAGTGATAATCATTGAAAGCTGTAAAAAAATATATCTACCTCTTTACACACTCATTCGTATCTATTGCATACCGATAGAAAAGGGAAGATTTTAGATATTCTGTCTACTCCAAAACAATGTCATAGGTCTTTAAAAGGTAGCTAATTCAATTATCGATGGACAGCCGCTTTATACATCGAAATACCAGGGAGTTGTCTAGTGTTTCCAGCATTAGTTTTGTAGACTTTGATCAACAAACTCCATGAAAAGTGTGTAAGAAAACCGATCCACAGTGTGTCTGCTCTGCAGATGCAGATTTGTGGAATTTTGTAAAAACCTTTTTCTGAGATTTCTGAACATTGACAGCATAGTTAGATTTGTGGTCTTTGATTTAACAAGCCTCCCGAGAACAAGCATAGTATAGTAGATCCACAGTAGCTAGTCCACTCTGCAGATAATTGAATCTAGATTTTGTGACATTTCGTGCTCACGCTGACATATGGTGCACGTATAAATATAGCAAAAGGTCACCTATAAGGTAACCTGATCACGGGGTAATTACGATCAGATCTAAGCTATAAAGATACGGGTATCCCTTTCCTAGAATTTACTTTAAATTGCCTTGTTCTCTACTAGCAAAAATTCCGACCCACCGTAAAGCCATGGCGCTCATGAAAAACGTTACGTAGATCTATAACTTTCTTTTCTCTCTTTTGAAGCGTTTGTACTTGGTGAAAATAGCTAACACTCGCGTAAGTTGAGGGCACGACTCTATTGCATCACTAAGTGGAATTCAATCAATCGCCTAATATATAAGACTGACTGTCTGCAAGAAGTATAGTGTTGTCACGAAATTCTTATGGACGTGTATTTTATGAGCTACAAACAGTAAGTAAAGAGTTACCCGCTTTACCAGTGACCTTACCGATCTAATTTGCATAATATATTTACCTTCGCCAGCCAGAAGAGGTCCCACCACAACGGTTACAGCTAAGAAGCTCTGCAACATCTTCCCCCAAGGTGACGGAGACCAGAGCTAAAGCAACTCTGAGCGGCGACTGCCCACAAACCGATTTTATATCCATGCGGCGCGCGTGCACTCACCTTTGCCAAATTAAGTTCCGACTCTTTGATTATTAGTTCTCATCAGATATAGTTTCCCAACACGCTAGCTACGGGGGCGGGCGGTAATTTCCATTATTTTATGTAAACCACAGATATACAAACAATGGCAAGCTTTAGTCTCTGGTCGAAGAACGTTCAGTCAGAAGTGTCGGAAGACATAATGCGGCACGAAACTACATTTCGACAGTAAACGGACGCGTTTATCTAAACCATAGTCCAGATCTTTACAGCACTGTAAGAGCATGGCGGTCATGTGATGAGACGCGCCCTCTAATTACAACTAGACTAATTGGTCATCAAAATGCAGCGATAACGTCGGCGGCGCTAATCAAATCTGGAAACGGATACGTGTATATACTGGGCAACTGCGCCAATTGAGTATAGCATATCACAAACCACATGCAGTCCCAGTTGAGGGAAGAACATACATATTTTGCAAAGACAACACAATAGAGAATGAGACCCATTTCCTGTTTCAATGTATAGCATACAAAGGATTGCCTGAATATAAGTTATTCACAACCACATTTCCCCTCACAACACACAAACATCTGACATCAGAAGAGAAATGGAGAATTTTGTGGATCAAAGCTAAAGAAAACAGCAATCAGATGATAATCCTTGCCAAATATATATATGCTGCTTTTAAGTTACGTCAAAACTTAATAATGAAGCTGTAATTAATTTCTGTGTTTATTTATTTTTATATGACTAATAGGCCTCCTGGCTTACCTTGTCAATAAATTATTATTATTATTATTATTATTATTATTATTATTATTATTATTATTATTATTATTATTATAAACGTTTTGAGTAGTATACTTGCATAGCAGTTTTATAAGCAGTAAGTAAAGAGTTACCCCGCTTTACTAGTGACCTTACCGATCTAATTTGCATAATATATTTACCTTCGCCAGCCAGAAGAAGTCCCACCACAACGGTTACAGCTAAGAAGCTCTGCAACATCTTCCCCCAAGGTGACAGGGACCAGAGCTAAAGCAACTCTGAGCGGCGGCCCCCTCAGAACCGATTTATATCCATGTGGCGCGCGCACTCATCACGAATTAATAAGTTCCAACTCTTTGATTATTAGTTTCTTATCATGTATATGGTTTCCTAATACTCTACGTGGGCGGGCGGTAATTGCCATTATTGTTATGTAAACTACAGATATGCAAACAATGGCAAGCTTTAGTCGAAGAACGTTATCGAAAACTTGACCCTGAAGTGTCGGCAGACATAATGCGGCACGAAACTGCATTTCAACAGTAAACGGACGCGTTTATCCGAACCATAGTCCAGATCTTCACAGCACTGCAAGAGCATGGCGGTCATGTGACCCTCTAATTTCAATTAGACTAATTGGTAATCAAATAAAATGCATCGGCGGCGCTAATAAAATATGGAAACGGATACGTGTATATACTGGGCAATTTTAACGCTGCGCCGAATGATATTAGTTGATATTAGATTAGTCAGCTTTCGCTGACAAATAGACACTAGTAGGTGATATTCAGGGCATGAATAGATTTGTAAGGTAAGTAACATGCATGAGAAAAGTACTGAGTCTCTATTTCCCAGCATGCTGCTGTCCAGCTTGCATCGGCTTCAAGGTTTTGATCGGAGATAGGTACAACTACAGCATGGCAAACGAATTAGTGTACTGGTTACAGTAGCAGGGAGGATGACCTTAGGGAGGATGACCTAAAAAAAAGCGTGGACACGTCCACAAACATACAAGGTTGACAGCAAAATGCTGAGAAGTGGTGACTCACTACTTGTTGTCGTGCATGTTACTTTATCTTACTGCCACATGCATATGAAAATGTTTTACTCTTGTACAGTATACAGATGTGACATGTTATTATCAAACATACAAAGCAACAGCTACGTATCATCCTACGAATTACAATGATTGTCACCAACGCAGAAAAGACGGGATTTGTTCCCGGATGTACGTATATTACGCGTAAGTACCGGAGTTATATCTATAACGTTTACGTACGTGTAACCACGCGTAATCGTATACATATGTGTAACGAGCGCATGATAACGGGGCTTTAATAGACGCGCGCGCGCGCGCACATACGAAGGCTAAAAATAACACTGCCGGTAGTGCTCTACTTCGTACTTGAGAGTGAAAAGATGGTTGATTAGATGAAGAGAACAAACACTTTCCTACATATATTCTTGATCACAATGATAACGTCGGCGCCTTTTATAATCCTCTAGGACTCCCTCCCAACGCATCAACCATTGCTGTCTATGGTGAAACAGGTACCTTTCCTCAGTGGTTGAGGATATATTACAGAGTAATTAAGTACTATGTCAGGATACATGTGAGCTCGCCACCACTGGTCTTTGAGGCTCTTACAGTATGAAAACCCTACCAACCAAAAAAAAGAATTGGAATACCAGTGTATCACAAACAATTATGAAGTATATGAACACTCAATCTATCAATGCAAGTCAAATAAGTATGACTGATATTAAAAAGAATTTACAGGACTCCTATATTGCCACATGGAGAGAACAGCTTTGGAATGACATTCGGCAGAGTGGTAGAAACAAACTTCGAACATACAGGTTATTCAAAACTGTTTTTGCATGGGAATTCTATCTATCTAGAATCACCAAAAGAAGTCATATGATAGCAATGGCAAGATTCAGAACCAGCTGTCATAGACTGGCAATAGAGACTGGCAGATATACCATCCCGCCAACTCCTTCAGAGCATCGTCTATGTACATACTGCACCAGTGGAAAAATAGATGATGAGCTTCATTTTATAACAGAATGTTGTCACTTGGATAACTATAGAAGAAGTCTTTATAATACAGCAATGCAATACAACGCAGAGTTTAATAGCCTATCCAACATGAGAAAAATGTGCTATCTCTTTGAGACCAACAACACCCCAACAATTAGAAAACTAGGTTGGTATATTTTTTCCAGTTTTGAGTTTAGAAAGAGTGTTCGACTTTAATATTATCTTTATTTTATGTATATATGTTTGACTAATACCTTGGCCTCTGTATGTCATAAAAAATTATTATTATTATTATTATAAATACTTTTCGCCTTTTTGCGCATTTTATAAACACATGATGTATTTCTAATGCAGTAATGAACTTGGCCTGGAAATATGGCTGATATTGCTATTAATTTTATCGGCCATATTTCCAAGTTTATTACCGCATTGGAAATGTATCTGACATGTTCGTCCAGTGATAGTATTCGCGTGTTGTCCTGCTAGTGCGGAAATCAGCCGAAGTTACAGGTTCTTTCTTCTACCCCTGTTTTATTTATTAATTTTATGCTCTACGCCGCGCTATGGAGATATATATATATAAGGGTAACCCCATAAAAAGATACAGGGAGGGGAAATGAATAGGCTGGCCCTAAAGGGTGAGCCTGCTCCGCAACCACAACATACTCTGCTTTCATCGCCGGTGTTGCAGCATAGGTGGACCCCCCTTATCATGGACCCCGGTCCACCCATGTGGACCTAGGGAGTCCAGGATGAGTGGACTCCCCCTTGAACAGGTTGACCCCCATCTGCTAGGTTATGGATCGCTTGCTAGGGGCCCGGATGGATAGTCAGCGGGTCCTGTGACTTCTCTAGGTAGGGCTAGGGTTAGGGCTAGGGCTAGGGGCTAGGGGTTAGGGCTAGGGGCTAGGGTTTCGTGCTGGGTTCAAGCGTGCTTACAAGTACGCGCGGCGCTACTGACGAAAGGTGTATATGAAGCCATGCAAGCAATGGGAGTCTGTTCAGAGGGAAGTCCACTGGTCCTAGGATAGGTGGAACCCCTAGGTCCACCTATCCTGGGATCGGTGGACCGGGGGTCCACCAGTCCGGAGGGTCCACTGTTCCTCCGACACCGGCTCCCACTGTAGGACTCGAACCTACATTCAACCGTTGACCTGACGGAACGCATTACCACTCTGCCAAGGGGAAGGCCTGAGGGATTTACGGTTCAAATCCTATAGAGTATGCTGTGGTGATCGAAACAAGTCGATAACTTATAAGCGGCAGGATAGAAATAATTGGGGATATGAATAGGCTGGGCCTAAAGGTGAGCAAACAATGGCAAGGTTTAGTCTCTGGTGAACGTTCGAAAACTTGAGTCAGAAGCGTTGGCAGACATAATGCACCACGAGAAACTAACAACACTAACATTTCGACAGTAAACAGACACGTTCATCTGAACAATTTTCCAGATCTTGATCAGTACTGCAAGATGATGTGATGAGACGCGCCCTCTAATTACAACTAATTGGTCATCGAACCGTCTATATAGCAAGGAGTTGATTAATTATTGAACTGGATGCACTATTCCGTAACGTATAGATCTACAACTTTCACTCGCTTCGAGCGATGTTTTTGTGCGTTTCTAAGTTGAAAAGTACTAATGCTATACTCTTTTAGAACATACCATCGTCTAGCTTGGTGTAGTAGGAGTGGAGTAATACCAAATAACCAATTAGCCATACGAAGGATCCACCAGGGCTGCGTGAACACAACTACCGCTTCGCAGGACGTAAAGACGTACGTATATCATGTTTGTGCTGTCTGAAAAGCCAACAACCAAACAATATTTTAAGCGAGATATAGATAGTTAGTACGTAGGGTTTTGAACTGTTCTACCGTTTAGTTCATTATGTGACGTATTTTGCATGCCTTTTATACTCGCTGATCATACAGTTAAAACACGTGCAATGTGTATTAATTTTGACAGTAAATTCAATATGTCTTGAAAAGTATAATATAAATCATCAGTCATGTGAATAAAAAATGATTATGGTCTTTGCTGATAAGAGTTCACAGAAAGGGAGATAGGTGATCTGCAGTATTCATCTAATTGGAAGACCATATCAGAAATGTATTCATGTCAGAGAACGGTTGCACTGATTAGGAGACGCTATGGATGCAAGAGTATAGCTGCCAGAAATCCCACTGTGCATACAAGAGAGAAGATAAATTATAGCTTTGCAAATGTGGTGGTGTTGGAAGCTGCATACACCCACAAACCTGACAATCATTGAGAGAGGCGTATATGTACAGTGGAACCTCTCTAATCTGGACACCCTTTGGACAGAAGGAAGTGTCCTGATTTCAGGGGTTAAATTGTACACAAACATGACATTTGGGAAAGCTAAAAGTGTCCTGTTTATTGAGGTGTCCTCATTTCAGGGTGTCCCGATTAGAGGGGTTCCACTGTACTGACAGAGAAGGTGAAGGATATACAGTGGGACCCCTCTAATGAGGACACCCTGAAATGAGGATATTTCAGGGTGTCCTGATTAGAGGGGTTCCACTGTACTGACAGAGAAGGTGAAGGATATACAGTGGAACCCCTCTAATGAGGACACCCTGAAATGAGGACACCCTGAAATGAGGACATTTCAGGGTGTTCTGATTAGAGGGGTTCCACTGTACTGACAGAGAAGGTGAAGGATATACAGTGGAACCCCTCTAATGAGGACACCCTGAAATGAGGACACCTCGATAAACAGGACATGCACTTTTTGCTGTTCCAAATGCCATGTCTGTGTATAATTTAACTCCTGAAATCAGGACACCTCACTAATCAGGGCATTTTCTTCTGTCCCAAGGGTGTCCGTATTAGAGAGTTTCCACTCTAGTGACTGTGAACCAGAGAGAGAGCTCAAATAAGATGTTAATTTGCCGCCATGTATGAGGTGTTCAGAGACTGTGAAGCTAGCTTCCACAGTGACATGACAGTGACATGACAGTGACTGTTCTTCTAGGGTTGCTATGATGCATAATAATAGTTCTGGTGTATCTATACTTAACGGAGCAACATACATATTTTATAAACATCATATCATGAAAGTGTACGAGAGAACAAACTGTTTCTTCTTGCAAAAGCTGTTCTACATTGTACATACCTATCATGGGGAGCATTAGTTGGAAACTGCTATTCAGACATGGTTTGCACACCCCCTTTAAACAAGGTTTGGACGATAGTAATGAGCGACCATTAAACTACAACATAAAAAAGAGCTTTCCAAAACACTGGCTGGATGGAGAGAAAACCTGTCATGAAGTAGTCGGGACACCAGAAAGGGTTAGATCACATGCGTAAGAGACCAAATAGTCCCCAGTTCTTGACCTTATTTCCAGAAATATTTATGTGAAGCACTTGTAATTGTTTCAAGTTTGGCCAATGAATATCACCACACCACCTAACCTTCAACTCCAGATTGAGGTGTTGTAATTCTAACACAGGTTCCTGTCAACTCCTTATTCAAATACTGGATTATCGCCAGTCATACGTTTTTGAAGGTCAAACCCATGGCTATACGTTGGCAAACTATTCTCCAACGTAGATCTGTAAAATAGGATGTCGGCCCATATCTTAGCTGATCATATATATAGGCAGAGGAGATTGGAAATGGTGTAATTAGCGATCACGAGATGTGGGTGTAAATTTACATTGATGAGGAGTGTAGCTGAAGCACTTCGCAGAATTGAGCTCTGAGACTTGAAGCAGATGGCTAAAACAGCAAGAAAAAAAGCATTGGCGTTGAGTCCACATCGACACTATGAACCGCTACTAAGATTAATAAGCGGCTTGCTAGGGAAAGCTAGAAACTAGTCGTTACCTGTTATTGGGGGTGGAGCGTAACTATGGTAATTGCATTCTTCGCATACTTAAGACCGTACGCGCGCGCGCGCATTACGTTATTAAAAATGCGGGCGGCGGCGGGACCTTAAACAAACCCGGAAAAGGATAGGTGTACTCCACAATTATAACGCTGCGCCGAATATTAGATCTATGTAGGTACAGACACCCTCCGGGGCTCCACCCCCATTTAGCGTCTCTCTGGGCTTTAGCTGACAAATAGGCAATAGTAGGTGATATTATAGCTCTGTAAGGTAAGTAACATGCTTTCATCGGCATTTTGATGGAGATTGGTACCTCGGTTGGTAGCGTGGCAAACGAATTGCTGTACAGAATACAGCAGCAGCGCAGCAGGCAGGATGACCTAAACAAAAGCTTGCGCACGTCCACAAACATACAAGGTTGACAGCAGAATGCTGAGAAGTGGAGACTCACTACTTGTTGTCGTTTACCTTACTGTCCCTAGGCTTATGACAATATACACATGTGAGCATGTTATTGACAAAACATACAAAGCATGCAACAGCTACGTATCATCCCACAAGTCAAAATGTTTGGCACCAACGCAAAGACATCGTTTGTTCCCGGATGTACGTATGCGTAAGTACCGGAGCCTCAACCTACCATGCGTAATCGTACGTGTAGCCGAGCGTAATTGTGTTAACTCCACCATCGTTGATTCCGCATGATAAACTGAAGGAGCGTGCAGACGTCGCGCGCGCGCGCGCGCGCACACGGACACGGACTAAAAATAGATTGTTCTTCCCCTGTTGCTATGCCGCAGGCTAGACCAGGACGCGCGCCGCGCGCGTATATAGAGCGGCGTGCGCTAATGGAGATTACTTATTGGCGACGATATTCTCGAATCTCGAGTTGCAGCGCAAGCACTGCCAATTGTTGACGGTGTCTTCTACAGTGATGTTGTTTGCAGCAACAGTCGTTGTAGGCCTTCTCCTCTTCCCAGGAGGTAATTTAGCTAGTTTCTTGTTTCTGGATTCAGCTGTTACGTATGTGCTGTTGCGTGTAATAGGAACACGACTTTAGTGTGCCTTTAAATATGTAAACATTAGGGATTCAAATGCGCACCACTTACCATAGTTTGCTATACGTACGAGTGGAGCTGCTGATAAAGTGCATGATATTGATTTGTTTTCTCCAATACAGTCCTCTCACAACAGTGCTATAATCAGCCCAACTGTGCAGGAGATGTAGTTTCAGGAGCGACCACAGCAGAAGAGTGCTGTGTTGGAACAGATGATGGCATGTCATTTGAAGATAGCAGTGGAACTTGTACTGTCAATCAATGTATAGGTAATGCTTACAAAGACACACATGGTTAGCCAGTTCCCACTGCAGTAGTAAGGATAACTATCCATATTTTAGAGAACTGATTTTGTAGCCTGCCATGATACATAGGTTCTTATGCACTTGTGTAGGTAATGATAATACCCCCATTATTCTGTCCATTTTGGTCTATGCTGTAAGGATGTTACCACAGCATTGTAGAGGAAAATGTCAAGTTACTTCTCTGATGCACTCCGCACAGTGTAGTACGTCGCCGATTCTCTGATGCACTCCGCACACAATTGAACTTGGCATGAACATAGGATCATAGCATACATACGGGCAAGTTTTACAAGGGCTTTATATACTGTGCAGGAACAGATGCCACATTTACAAGTCATATGTGAGGTAACAGTTAGGATAATAACAAGTGACCATTAACATGACAGATGTACACCACACAGAACAGATAAACAGATAAACACAGACTTAGAGAGACGCTAGGGTGTGCCATGACAAAAATAGAAGTATCTGCACATAAAAATAACATATGTTCATACACAGTTCACCACCACTACACAGCTCCCCCCTCCGAAAGAGTTCGTCCCGAACGTAGCCATCAGTGTGATATGCCAACACCAAACCTATCGGGTGGTCTACGATTTCGAGGTGGATTTCGACGTGGTTGAATGGAATTGTCCGGTGGTGTAGTACCCCTATCAACATCCATAGTTTGTTCTGTCATTTCATCTGGAACAATATCAATTTCCATATTCTGCCCAAAAGTAGATGGTGTAGAATGGTATGGCACATCAACAGGGAACCGGGTATTTGGTGTGCATCGTTTGAGTCGATTAAAATGAACCACCTGCTCTCGTCTATCTCCATCGAGCTTGCGAATACGATATGTACAATCAGATAATCGATCCAGAACTTGATGTGGGCCACCCCAGGGAGAAAAAAGTTTGCGTGATTGTCCAATTGGTACAGCCTTAGTATGCAACCATACCAAATCTCCTGAAATAAATTGTTTGCTCTACCTCATGTGTAGTAGACATAGCATTTCTTACTCGATCATATGCTTCTTGCCATGAACATCTAAGTTGGGTAGCGTATTGGTTAGGAGTGACTGGATTTCCAGGACATGAGCCATACAGAATATCAACAGGTAACCGAGCTTGGCGCCCAAACATAAGAAAAAATGGTGTATATCCTGTAGTATTGTGGACGCTTGTATTGTACGCCATGCATACTTTCTGTAGTTGAGTGTCCCATGTTGAAGGGTGTTCGTGACAAGATGTTGCAAGCATATTCAGAAGAGTGCGATTGAATCGTTCCACAAGACCATCGCTCTGAGGATGATAGGGAGAAGTACGAGTTTTGTTGATTCCCAATACTGCACATATCTCTTTCATAATCTTAGCCTCAAATTGCCGGCCTTGATCACTATGCAGCTGCTCTGGTGGTGAAAACCGCAGAAATAATTGAGAAACGAGTTTTTCTGCAATGGTTTCTGCTTCCTGATTGGGAATCGCATAAGCTTCAGCCCAGCGTGTAAAATAGTCCATAGCGACTAAAACATACCGATTTCCCAGAGCACTGTCCGGTAATGGGCCCAGAATATCCACAGCAATTACTTGCATTGGGTATCCAGCACAGATTGTGTTCAGAGCAGCTCTGTTATTTGGTGTTACCGACTTCCGTGAGGCACAAACAGAGCATGTGCTACACCAATTTTTAACATCCTTTGAGGAGCCTGGCCAGTAAAAACGCTCTCTCAATTTACTATACATTTTGTCTTCTCCCAGATGTCCTCCAAGTGGGCCATCATGAAGCTCATACAGAATTTTATTTCGAAGTGATTGTGGTACCACAAGCTGAAGGTTGTCAATAGTTCCATTAGCTGCTACAAACACTCTCCATAGCTTCCCATGCTGCATACGTAAAAGATCCCATTGTTGATGAAGCAATCTGCTTTCTGGACTAAGCCCTTGAAGTATATCACTGCTTAGCTTTTCACCTGCCTGGACTGCTCTCAAGATAGGACCTAGTGCCTCATCATCCATTTGCGATTCACGTGAAATTACAATAAACTGGGGATCGAAGGTAGATGTTGTAGCGACTATTTCTGCCGTAGTAAATGATTCTGTGACTGCTTGTTGTTGAACTACATCATTATCATGGTTGCAGCGCCCACATTGCGTACAAGGATGTCTAGAAAGGGCATCTGCATTTGCATGATTGCGACCCCTCCGATGCACAATTGTAAAATCATACTCCTGTAACCGTGTTATCCACCGAGCTAATTGCCCTTCTGGCTCTTTGAAATTCTGTAGCCATATTAAAGAACCATGGTCCGTTCGGAGTAAAAACTTCCTTCCCAAAAGATAAGGGCGAAAATTGTGCACAAATGTAACAACTGCAAGGAGTTCACGGCGAGTAACACAATAATGGCGTTCTTGCCTACTGAGTGTTTTACTTGCATATGCAATAACTCGCTCACATCCATCATCTTGGACTTGTGAAAGAACAGCACCAATGCCTGTTTGGCTTGCATCTGTGTCCAGGATGAATGGTTTACTATAATCTGGATGTGCCAAGACAGGTGCTGATGTCAATGAATGCTTAAGGTTATCAAATGCTAGCTGGCACTCGGCTGTCCACAAGAAGGGAGCACTTTTCTCTGTCAACTTGTGTAGTGGCTTAGCTATTTTGGCAAAGTTCTTGATGAAACGACGATAATAATTAGCTAGGCCAAGAAATTGCTGTACTTCACGTTTTGATGTTGGAAGAGGCCATGAAATAACCCTTTCTGTTTTCCTTAAATCTGTTGAAATTCCTGCTTGTGAAATGATGTACCCCAAAAAAGACACCTCCTTCTGGCAAAGGGCACACTTATTTGGCTGTAACTTCAGGCCTGCTGCTCGAATTCTGTGAAACACGTGCTGTAGGTTGTTTAAGTGATCCAGAAAGGTGTTTCCCATAATGATAACATCATCAAGGTACACCAGACATGAATTGCCATGGAGACCAGACAAAGCAGAATTCATAAGTCTCTGAAATGTAGCAGGGGCATTACACAGTCCAAATGGCATAACTTTGAATTCAAAGAGCCCCTCAGGAGTGCAGAATGCCGTTTTTTTCTCTATCTGCTGGCTCAACTTCAACTTGCCAGTAGCCACTGATGAGGTCTAGTATAATCAACATTTGCCATCACTTCCAACTCACTTGCTGCTGGTATCCTGACTGTTTCAATCAGTGAAACGGGGAGCGGTCGCTGCACGTCGATACGAGATGGTGCCATCAGCGCAATCGGTGAACAACCAGGGAGTGCCAGTACACGCTTTCCCATGTCTAGTATGCAATTATGCTTTTCCAGAAAGTCTAAACCCAGGATTGCCTCGGCAGTAAGACCATCAGCAATAACCATCATACTCTCAAAGACACAGGATGCAATCTCAACAGTTACCGACGCACAACCATGCAACTTGAGTGGTGTTCCCTCCACACTAACGAGGGGGAGACCCTGCCATGGCTGCAGACGTCGATCACATTGTTCTACTTTCTCCCAAATGTCCAATCTCAGCAGACTCACAGCTGCACCTGTATCTAAGAGAAAATGTGTGGAGACATTAAATACATTTCCTTTAACTGTGTAGACGGCTGGAGAAATCGGTGAAAGAACATTGTGTGTATTAACGGCCTTTTTAAAACAACCCTCGCACGCTTGGCCGGCGGCGCCGAGGGTTGCTAGTTTCCCTGATCCCCTTCAGTATTTTCGGTGGCTGGAGGAGCTCGAAATGCACAACCACGGGCATAATGACCCTCCTGTCCGCAGCGATGACAAATAACCGGTCGTTGAGATGATCTGTGCTGCCTGCCTCGATAGCGGCGCCGGGGGTTGGGGGAAGGGAGCGGTGCCTGTGTACGTCCTTGGTCGGAATGAGCAAGTTCAGTCTCCAATCGTTCCATGCGTGATACAAGTTGCTCCAATAAAACAATTGTTCTATCCGATGACGGTTGACGTGACTTATCGGACACGGCCGAAACAGAGAAGTTCGGCGAGGCAGAACTCTGTGCCAATTTAAGATGCGACTGTAGCTCCATAGTGATCGTAACAGCATCATCAATTGTTGTTGGCTGTTTCTGCCGGACACTAAATGAAAGCTGCGGATCCTCCAGTTGACCTAGGAATCGGTCTACTGCGAGCCGTTCACGAGCATCTTCACTCAAATCGGGAAAAGCTTTATCCGCCAGGGTCTTCAAATCATCGGCGAAAGTGGGCCAATCTTCCGTTGGCATTTTACAGCGTGCTTGAAACTCGGCTGCATAAAGACTGCGTTTACTATCAGGCTCAAATCGTCGTTGAAGCGCTGATATTGCTTCCTTATAACTCTGCTTAATTCCATCCGGAAGACGTTTGTAAGCAACTTGTGCACGTCCTACGAGACGGACGGCTAGCCACTGTGCCATTTCGCTGTCATCCCAACTGTTCAGCTTAGCAACACTTTCGAAGTGATACACCCAATCTGTAAACGATCCCTCACCAGAATATATCTCTGGTGTGGCTACCGGACGCACTGCCATAGCTTCAATCGTATTGACGACCAATGTACTGCAAGTTCATGAACTGCCGACTACGCCAGTGTAGTACGTCGCCGATTCTCTGATGCACTCCGCACAGTGTAGTACGTCGCCGATTCTCTGATGCACTCCGCACACAATTGAACTTGGCATGAACATAGGATCATAGCATACATACGGGCAAGTTTTACAAGGGCTTTATATACTGTGCAGGAACAGATGCCACATTTACAAGTCATATGTGAGGTAACAGTTAGGATAATAACAAGTGACCATTAACATGACAGATGTACACCACACAGAACAGATAAACAGATAAACACAGACTTAGAGAGACGCTAGGGTGTGCCATGACAAAAATAGAAGTATCTGCACATAAAAATAACATATGTTCATACACAGTTCACCACCACTACAGAACATTTAATTTGTGGTCTATAGTATAGAGAGATGGTACCTCTGTTCAAAATATTGTGTAGGAAATGATTAGGCTACAGGTATACACAAGCCATTTGTACCAATATTATGTCCATGTTATGATGCCTAATAATTCAATTACTGTTCCTTCCCTCTATGTACTCTCTGTGAAAATCACTAGGGTAAAATTTGACTTGGTAAATGTACACTAATTGATAGCTGAAATTGTAGCTACATTTTGGAGCAGTGAACAAGACAATGTATACATCTAATTGCCTAGTCCAATAATGTGAACCACGACATGCGTTTTTGTCCTTACTGTGTCTTGATTAGTAAGACACAATAAGGACCTATTATTCCTCTCAGTACTTACCTAGTCCAATTAAAGTGAACCATAACATGCCAAGTCATCAAAAGATTTTTTTACCTTACTGTGTCTTACTGATGTCCTGAATTTTAACCCCATCCTGTGCAGTACATGGATTTGAGAATGTACGGTATCGTATGGTAGAGAGACAGCCAGACGTAGAGTCACAAGACGACAGAGTGGTAACTACATTTAAAGTCAATGTGAAGGGAACAACAAGCCTTGAAATAGCATTTCTTGGAGATATTGTCGCAGAACCAGGCTCAGATACAACAGGTCAGTCTTTATTTCATGTACATTTGAAATATTATATTATTTATTCTTGATAAAAATGATTGTATAGGGTAGCTAGGTGGTGGGATAATAGAGTTAAGGAGAGGATTATTTGATGTACAAGGTCATTTATGGGATGAATATTATAGATTATGTAAGAGAGTGGTATCTTGACGTACTAGAGTAAGCGATCAATTTTCTGACAAATCTAATTTCGGACACTTATTTCAATGTCACTGAGGGACTAGAGAGTGTGTAGATACCATCAATTGATAGACCTATACCACCAACTATTCTAGAAAATAATCACTTTTATCCGAGTTCTACAGCCAGAACGAGAATGCGCTAAATTCATTCTCCAAGGACGAATGAAACTACTAATATTTGGACTTTTCGACCTGGGCACAGAATAGTCGATGAAAAAGAATTGAGGTCTCCATGAAAAAGTACTCTCTTTTGCCTATTCATCAAGCAATAGCTAGGATCTTTTTGACCTATCTCTACAAGCAAACGCCGTGAACTGAGAAGTGTCGCACCCTCAATTTTCGAACACAGTATGAAGGTATTTTTCTGTAACACCTACTGCATACTTCTAGTTACAGTGATCTTACTAGGCGTGTACTTACTATCTGTGCTGTTTTCACCATATTTGCTACATTTTCATATTTTGGATTTTGATAATATAAATGCATATTAAACCCATATCTCGGACAATTGTAAGCAAGCAGTACAATTACAATTGAAGTAAATAGTATCTTCGAAAATTGTTAAATTTTAGAAAAAACAAAGCTAAGCATCAGTAAATTGATGGCGTGATGTCTTTGTGTTCGTGGCATTTGTGTGTAATGAAGCAAAATCGAAACCATCCTACCTATGGGTTATTTGATACAAAAGAAGTGGTACTTCTTTTTATGCACAGTTTGAATTCTTTATCGCCAATTATACTTTGCTCAAGTCGAAAAGTCCGAATATTCGTAGAGTAAACTATGGATTTTCGTACATGTATTTCATTGGCTCGCTACGTGCACAAGAAGAGGACTATTCTCATAACTGCCACATACACTGAAAGCAACATCCCTGGCAATGCAGTGGCTGCCGTACAGAGCACTGAGCGCTTGTTACCTGGTGCGGGCGGGGCTCAGAGTGAATGCTTGCGATAAATTGATTTCCGGAAAAAGTGTACTGTTTTCGGTTTCACTTTTGACACCCTATCGTGCAATTTAAAGCCAACCACCGTGTTTAGCAACGTCTATTTGCCCCAGAGCACCTCTTAGAATTTATGTAGTGAGCTTATAGGAACACTGTTAGCCAACCTTATACAATTCGCGCTCTTTGCCGACTCAGCTTGCAGAACACTATTCGCTGTGTCTAGAGTCACGGCCCAGGATCTTGCTCAAGAGTACTGGCAACGGTTGAGGAGCGGCGTTTTATCGCAGTATCGGTAACGCTGATCTCACTAATACAACACATTTTAAATTAAATGACCACAACCCATTACCACAAAGTTTCTAGGGTACTTGGCAATCTTTGTAACTGAACACATTATTATCTACATTCTACTAGAATAAGCGATCAATTTTCGGACGGATCTAATTTCGGACGCTTGTTTCAACGTTACTGATGGGCTAGAGAGTGTGTAGGGTAAGTCATCAATGATCGGGCGCTATGTATTATCGGACGCCTTCGTATTACTAGTACATAAGTTAGGGGGATATTTTGACTTAAAATATGATAGATCAGCACCTATGCAGATATTCTACCAAATTTTAATTCTGCAGGACGTCTACTTTTTGAATGCCACGCTGCTGAAGTGAGAATCAGAAACTACGTACCTATGCTCGTAAAATAGCAATATATGATCGGACCCCGCTGTAATTCAATGGAAGCAGAACAGATAGTAGTGAAAGTACACTCAGTTGAGAATAACTTGCGCATGAACGCAGCTGGGTCACGCCCTTTATTCTAAACGCGAAAAAGTGTTTGGTTAAAATATGAAACTGAAGGGGTGTTCTATCCACTCCAAATGATACTTTAAAAGGTAACTAAGCTGCTAATTGTAAACACTATAATGTTGATTTTTCAGTGTTAGATTAGAGAGCTCCGACTATAGACACCAAAATGAGCATTATAGTTTTTGACACTTTAACACTTTAAGTATTCCCTTAGAGGTTAAAAGTATTTTTTGGAGTAGATAGAACAACACTTTTAGCGTCATATCGGAAGCTCTCCAAAGGTAAGGCTAGAAGCTAGGGCTAAGGCTAGGAGCTAGGGCTAAGGCCACTAGTACTTGCATAGTTGTTTCCGTCCTGTCTATTAGCTTCAAAAGCATGTGGACGGGCGGTGGAAGCGCCTGGAGCAGGAGCTGTCAAAAACACGTTCACAACAGACATCATACGCACATCTGCTTTCTGCGCATGCGCAGAAATGTATTACAGTAGGCATGCGGGCGGGACGGGAAACAACTATGCAATTACTAGTGGCCTAAGGCTAGAGACGAGGGCTGAGGCTAGGGGCTAGGGCTGTGGCTAGGGGCTACGGCTAGGGCTAGAGACGAGGGCTGAGGCTAGGGGCTAGGGCTGAGGGCCTCTTCACCCGTGGCTAATATTGCTGTTGTACAAGCATAGGTACGTAGTTCTCACTATAGCAGCGTGGCGTTTCAAAGGTGGACGTCCTGCAGAATTGAAATTTGGTAGAAATCTACACTGATCATTTGAGGTCAACAGTATCCTCCTAACTTATCTACTAATAGTATTTTTATAAAATTTACACAAATGAATAAAAAAAGAACACAAAGCTGGGTAGACTACAACAAAACTGAACAGGCAATGACATACATGTACGTGATACAACAACAAAGAAAAGAGCATGAAATAGACCATGACAAATAATAAATAAATACACAAAATTTAAGCATGCAAAACTCAAACACAGAAAAACAAGGAAAGTCATAACAGACCGTCTATGGAAGGGTCTCGAATGGGGCACCGACGAATCCAAAGGGTAGCATTGCCCCTCCAGAGAGAGATGACACATCTCTGGAATAGGTGACGGGTACATTCTGTGGGGGAGATCCCAAGTCTTTGGCCCATGAGATGGCCAATGGCTATGATAGTAGAAGCTGCCATTGGCATGAATGGATAGACCTATACCACCAATTATTCGAAAAAATAATCGCTTTTATCTGAGTTCTACAGCCGGAATGAGGGGGCGCTAAATTCACTGTCCAAAGATCGCAGTTTTCGAATGAAACTAGAATAAACTATGGTCACACGACAAGTATATCCGAATTTTCTTTTGCTCGCTACATGCACAAGAGGAGGACTATTCTTATAACTCTCATCGAAATCAACCTCCCTAGTAATGCAGTGGCTGCCGTACATAACACTGAGCACTTGTTACCTGTGAGGGCGGGGCTCAGAACAAATGTGTGTGATCTCCGGAAAAAGTATCTTTTTTCAGTTTCACAGCCGTCTCTGTGCACATGCACCTTGGTTGTCAGTGTGGAATTCTTCAGCTACAACACACTGGCCATCCTGATTAATAGATATGGGAATATCTCTCTTTACATGCCAGTAAGCTGAGTCTTATAGCTCTGAGGCCATAGTGTGACACCCTTTACTGAAGTTCTCCCTTTGAGTAATTTGAAGGGGCTTGGATCTGATGCTCTTGAGCAAAAACCAGCATGTTCTTTACAGACTTGCACAGCTTTGTTTAGCAGTTTCCTAGCTGCTAACCTACACACAGTCCTCTCCAAAACCCTGGGCATTTATTTTGGCTATAGATTCTTGTAGCTTCTTAAGGCAGTGATGCATAGGAAGATGTTTTGTAGTAGGGGGACTGAAGCAGTGAATTCCACCCTCATCCAGTATTGCAAAACAGCCACGGAATATAGCACATACAGCCTCGCAGCCTATAAGCAGTACATATACTACCAGTGCAGTTGTCCTAAACTGAGTACAGCCGTCAGCGCAGGAGAGCAAGAAGTGAGAAAACTCCAAGCCACGACACTACGTCGTGCTGCTTCCGGTGGACCTTAGGGCAGCTCGTAAGCTCCTGGTATTATAATGATGGCGATTTTCAGGGGGGCTTTGCCCCCCTGTTCCCCCAGCCCCAGTGGTTCCTACAGTGGTGTAAGGTTTTGGCCAACTTTGACATGGCTTCAAAATCATGCAACAAATGGGCCTGCAATTCTTCAGATACATACTCTCTTCAGGCTTGGGTTGCAATAAGACGTACCTAGGTTTTTTATCTAGGCATGTTTCTAAATTATATGCTTGTTTGGGCTTGTCAGCATGAATGATTGTGAAGGCATTATGTGTACACAACAAAAGCAAATACAAACAATGAATTCAGCTCTTAAACTCTATTCAGGGATTCGATCAGCGAGACTGGCAGAAGACTATAAGTTGCAGTGAATGTCCAGGCGATGTACATACAGTACACCTGCACTATGTACCTGTATTGAAACGGAGCAGAGTGTCATGAGCTGGGATGAGACCACCTTCGTAAAAGGACAGTTGCATTGAAAACATGGCCGATATATATTACGACTGATGTACCTGAAAGCGCTTGCGATTGTGAATCGGAACAGTAGCAAAGGGCCTTCAGGGCACACGAACTGGCGGGACTCTGTATTTATGAGGGAAGATAACTGCAGTGGATACCAAACCTACAGTAAACTGACATACCTGAGAGTGATTGTACCACCAGGCTGGAATAGTCGGGCAATGCGATAGCAAACTTGAGCGCAGAGAAGTGTCAAAATGACCGGATGAGCAGCAAGTAGACGCAGCAAAACAAAAGCAGCGCAGCAACAACCCCGCTGCTTATATTGTGTAACCTATCACATGATTAGATCATTCAAAAATGGCTGTGACTACTTTACGTTCATTCAGCCATAAGAGACGATTTTGTGTATCAAGGATCATGTACACTCATGAATAAAGCTGTTTCGTGAAAGAATTTGACAAATACTTGGCCCAATTTTGAGGTAGGCCGTTTGAACTGAAGAAGAAGATGAAAATATTATTCAAAACGGAGGTGTGGCAGTTTCTGTATGTCATTGTAGCTGTATATTTTACATACTTTGAGGGTCTTATCGGGTACAGAAGCACTCGTATATCCTGTTTTGTGTCTGAAAAGGCTTATAACTAGCGTTCGGGAGTTCTGAGCTGTTTCATCTTGGAAATGGGCATGTCCATGTCGGTGCCATCTCTACATAAAGAGTCTACCGACTCTTTGATAGAATGAGGTCACTGGGGCCAGCTACTTTTGTGGGTATAGTTAGTCACGTATGCAGTTAACCTATACAGAGGAATTAACCTAACTACCTAATACACCTAACTGTACTGTTATACCTATATATACATCAATCCTTTACAATATCCATTATGAAGTATATTGCAGCCTCTGTCACCAAAACATCAACAACGTAACCAAAGAACCTGAATACGACTTGATGAAAGACAGCGAGGTGTTTTGTCGTGCGCGCACGCATTAGATCTATACACCCGGAGAGATTAGCACTTCAGTGCTAATAATTAGTGGAAACAAATATATATAGTACTTAACTACTAATACTACCACTTACCAACCTATACTTCCAAAATTGACATTAATTTCTAAATTGGTGGTCAATAATTCTAGGTAGTTAGAGGTCACTAATTACTACATCCATTCTGCTTCCAAGACTAATGACCACAACACTAGTGCTACACACACCATGAAGGAATCACAGTAAACATCAAGAGAGAAACCACACCAGGGTTAAATTAACCATTTTTACAGTGTGTGGTACATTATAATGTTATGCATGTAGCTCCACCCATTATAGTCAGTGAATAGTAAGTATTGATGTAGCAGCTCTTTGATTATTAAACTCTATAGATGAGACAGACTTCGAACGTCTTTCTCTAAGTAACCGAATAGTCACTAATGACGATTCTGTAGAGGTTCAGCTGCGCAGTAGAAATGATGACATCACTCTGGAGTATAATGATACTGTCATTCTGAAGTTTATTGTTGATGATGATTTTAATGAAGACATTCGGGACATTGAGGCTGCAGGAGAGTATATTAGAGACACTGCTAGAGTTGATATTGATGACAACGATCGTAAGTAACTTGTACTGCTATGTTTATTAGACTATCCACCACATCTGGTATATACATACAAATGTGCATAACATGTACAATTCAATGGCATTAGTGTACCTACTGTCCATTGTACAGAACTGAATATAAATTTTCGACTAAGGGAAGTCGCTGTCACGGAGGGTGCCGAAGGACAGACAATCACTGTGCAGTTAAGAGAGGTAGAGAATTCATTCACTCTAACTCTCTACCCAGTCACCATCACAGAGGCAAGAGATCCAAATGGTTTTAATGTGAGTGTTTTCGTCGATGATGTATCTGATGATGAACGAGCTACACCAGGTAAGGGAGTAGTACCTAGCCAAAAGTATATTACTAGAGTTTTGTGGAATCTGGAAGATATAATTACTAGTGGAATGCTACACATTGTTGGTGGGCAGGGAGTGTGCACGCAAAATTAGAAGCATGTGGTATGTACAGTGCCCATCACAAATATATATAGAAGTAAGAAAAATCACCCATTCAGACCACTAGGAGGGCTCGCTTGCTTGCCAATTATGTGTAAAAAATTTTAAACTACTAATGTTAGTGGCCACTTTTAGCATTTCAAATATAATTAACTTCAGCACTTTTACCAAAAAATGACAATGCAAAAAATTGTAAATAGTGCAATACTCAAGAATTCCGCTCATCTCAAATCCTTATGTATTGTGTCAGTCTCCCTCTTCAGAGGAGAGAGCCTTGTAGTAGAAGACTTGTTTCCACATTTGCAGGAATAAATAACAATTTTGGCCTGCATTTCATCATCAATAGTAGCTCTGCTAAATGTTTTTTACACAGCCTTATTTGCGGCTGCTGCAACTTCTTCTGTAGCTTCTGGAAGAAATAGAGAATCTTCTTTCTGTCTTCTATCTCGCTGTGAACCAATAATATCTTTCCCACATGGCACCAAAATAATGTCCTGCCAAATGATTTTGTGGATATTAATTTAGCCTTCCAATTATAATTTAGTTGCATGCTAACATTAGTAGTCTTACAGCAAAAATAATGCACTAAAGTGCAGAACCCTCAGCGCCACCACGTGGTAAATACTACAAGTGTAAAAAACATTTCATTAAAATGTTAAAGGTAGTGCCAAAAATTAAAGGAACAAGATTGGAGTGGTGCACAGTGAACCCACGAAATAAATTGTAGGGAGGCATTACACATGTTGTTATTGTTGCATGCAATTATCCCTTGTCTGCATACATGAATTGCAATTCATCTTTGTGGTAGCATGAATTCTGAACTCCAACTATATACGAGTTTAGCATGAATTCTGAACTCCAACTATATATGAGTTTAACTGAAGAAGAAGAAGAAGAAGAAGAAGAAGAAGAAGAAGAAGAAAATGATGATGAACAAACGTGCAATTTGGTAGAATTCTACTGGTAATTGAACTTGGGATCAGTGACTGGAAATCCAGTGCACTAACCACTGAGCCAACTTTCTAGATAAAAGACAGTGTCCTCACTCCCCTGTGTTGGGCTGGTGTAGAAATATTTTCCATTGCAGAGCAGAATGTGATGTGTACTGCCAATTAAGTACTGTTGTTCATTTGCCCTTGTAGATGAAGACTTTAATACTACATCCATTACGGTCACAATACCAGCTGGAACTAAAGGAGATTTTGAAATAAATAATACGTTTTTCTTGAATGATGAGGTTGATGAGATTGTCCAGAGCTTTGCCCTTGTTGGAGAGCTAGATGATGTTCCAGAAGAATTTGCTTGTTTCCAGAGAACACCAAATGATAGGGAATGCTTTGGAAGTATTGGTGCAACTACTATTAAAATTGAGGATAATGATGGTAAGGCTTTGTAATGCATGTATTTTCTAGTTCCAGAGTGTATGTTGTATTCTAGGCAGTAAGTTATAGGAGAAGCATTTCAGAAAGCAAGATCATGCGTTAGTCAAGTGGTTGGGGAGTTGATTGCAAAGCAGCAAGCTACATGTAGGTCTCTTGTGTTGATTATTGAAAGAACAGTAGGTTCTGTAGTGATACAACAGTATTTGTTTATCATAGGAGAAGGAACAGGGACAGGGAGGCTCCCCCCCCCCCCCCCCCCCCCCCCCCCCAGTTATTTTAGAAGGGAGGTCTAGCTCATCATACTTTATGCCATCCAATGGACAGTAATGGTCAATAGACAAATTAGTTTGGTTTGGCTCCCCAATATTTTTTCCATATTTATTATTCTATCTTCTCCATATGTTAATTCATTTCTGCAGATATGATCATTGGATTCAGGACTAGGATAACGATACTAAATGAGATTTTAGGGAATTTCCCTATTGAAGTACATTCTAAGATAAAGTCTGAGGTGGAATATACTATTGACTTCATCTACAGAGAGCTAAATGCTACTGTGGTGTCCGAGGCAGAGATAGGTACTCTAAATCATGATGCTAGATTTGGGAGGCGTCAACCAATCACTGAAGATCTAGTAACAGACCGTATATTGGAAAGAGGTCGAAACACATCACAGACTCCACTGACAACACTTATTGTTCCTGATGTGATTCCTGAAGGAACAGAGTGCTTCATAATAAATATTGATATAAGAGATACAGACCCAGGTGAAGGTCGTGATAATTTTGAGTGCAATGATGCAAGTGACGCAGAGGACTTTTTCTGTGACAATACTGTCTGCATCTTGGATAATGATGGTTAGCAGACTGTTGATACACATACACCTGTACAAACAAGTGTAAACATTTAAAAGTAGAAGGATGTGGGGATGGGAAGTGTGGACACAAAGAAGCGTCCATGCAGGGATTATTACATGTGTAACCCTATAAAATGAGAGAGGTTACATATCTTGCATGCCATCACCCCCTGCTTTGCTGCATAGATGCTTCCTTGTTTCTACACTTTTTGGCACTTCAATTACTACATCCTAAATGAATGTACTAAAATGCAGAGCCCTTAGTGCCCACGCGTGCGCAAATCCTTGAAAATGCACACACTATTGAAACGCTCATGCACGGTTTCCAAAATGGCCGACTGCATACATGGCATACAATGCAGGAAGCGGTGTATCTCTGCAACGGAGAGAAATCCACACATTTTTTTGGACCTTTGTTTTCCGTTGAGTACATGTGATTGTTTTCAGGACGAACAAACGCTCCTCTCAGAGATGAGATCTTCATTAACGGAAACACACACACACAGACCTCCCCTCGCTGCGCATGTGCACCAAGGGTTAATGAACACTTGTACATATATGCAAAACTGTTGGAATACTTCTTTTGTTTTAAGATGCATTTGAAGTTGGGTATGTGAAGACGATATACACTGTCATGGAGGATGAGGGTCCAGTGAGGGTGTGTGTCAATCTTACTAAGCCAGAGGTGGATATTGAAGAGGAAATGGTTTTTGTGGAATCAGTTGATGATCCTACTTCAGTCTACATTCCAGATGATGCTATACTAGCAAGTTAGTTACTATGCTTGTGATATATATGATTACTTTTTTAGTCCATATTTTCCCTCCAGCGCCAGCTACAGACTATGAAAGACAACGACGGCTGCGTAGTCGTATCAGAGATATAGGCATCAATGCAACAAGAAGAGTAATCTGCTATGACCAGCCAATCTTTGATGACATGCGTTTGGAGGTGGCAGAATACTTTGGTATGACACTGATTGTTCAGGGTATGCCACCTACTACAGTTCTCACTCAAGTACGGCCAATGTATGATCAAGTTGCTATCCTGATTCTGGACAATGATGGTGAGAAAAAAACTTGAAAGGCACATAACCAACCATGTAATTCTCTGAGGAAATGTAGCTATCATTGCAAATCACAATTTGTTATTTAGTTATAGGCACAGGTCTGTAATTTAACCTGCAGACCACACCCACAATATACTAGGTGAATGCAGTGCTATTGGTCATATATGTGAATGTAAAATTAGAACTCGTGTAAAACATTATGGTATGTAACTTCATAAATAGATTATAGAAAACTTGGCCCATTAGAACAACAAGGTGGGCTTACTTTGCTCACAATTATGCATATGTGTGCTGAGTAACTAGTTTAACTAGAGCTGTATATGTATACCAGAATAAGCCGATGCTATAGTTTTCCCTTAGCTATATAAGTTAGTTCTGTAGTAGGTGTGTTTATCTTTGTGCATGATTAAGAGTTTATGCATGCATTAGCCATTTAATGTAGATGTGTATTGTTGAATATCTACAACTCTCACTTGAGTTCACCCTCTATATGAAACATGCAATGCATTTTGTTGATCAGGGATCACACAGCAAGGGAAAAGAGGCATTACATGTACATATCAAAGTGAATACTTTGCCCATTTTGTGGTAGTTTGCTTGAACTGAATTAGAAGAGACGAAAAATCAATTTCTGTATGTCATTGTGGTAATATATTTACACACTTTGAGGGGCTTAGCAGGTACAGTATGTGTACAGGTTTTAACTGATGCATTTGGGAGTTCCGATCTGTTTTATTTATTTCTAAGGCATATTGGTGACATCCCTATACATAAATAGTCTACCGACTCTCTGAATACTGTATGTGAAACAAAGCCAAACTTATTAATAGCAGACTAAATTGATTTTAGTTACAGTGTTCTGGAACTGTTACTTAATGTGTCTGAGTACATTGTTTGTCTTTTCACTTTTACTTCAGTGGCTGTTGTGGGTCTGGAGAGGACATTTTACAGTGTTCCAGAGGATGTGGGTGTGGTAGAAGTGTGTGCTATTGTGTACAGCCCCACTATTGACTGTCCCATTAATTTTCCCTTTAATGTCAGTCTCTCAACTAGTGACAGGACAGCAGGTATGGTTTGTTAAATGTTCATTAATATCAACATCTTTATGTATGCTCAATTATGTTAGTGTTTCTAATAAATTACCAGTATATACAAGACATGGCAAGTGTTTACTTACATATTCACAGAGGAACCCATGGACTACATTGGACTCTCAGTGGACTTGAGTTTTGCTGCATGTGAAACAAGACAGTGTGTAAATATTACCATTGTGGATGACTTGGTGGATGAGCCAGACGAGGAATTTGATGTTACTCTGGAGAGAACCATCGGCCTTGACCCCAGGATTAGTCTAAATCCAGTGGATGCAAGGGTTCTCATAGAGGATAATGATGGTAAATCAGCATTGTATTTATGAATTAGTGAATAGTAGGAAAACCAGTGAAAGACTAATACCATTTCTTCTAGTACCCATCATTGTTGGCCATGAGAGGACAGTGTACACTACATCTGAGGGGGATGGACAGGTAGAGTTGTGTGTTGTCGTATTTGAACCAAACGGAGGAGCACCACGAGAATTCACTCTCACTATCACCACTGAAAATGGCACTGCAAGTTAGTTTGTGTATAGTGTTAGCTGTTATAGCAGTATAGAGTGATCTTGTATTGCATTCCGTTCAGTCACTCCTGATGACTATGAGAGTGTGGTAGGTCGGGTCCTACAGTTCAATGAGAATGAAATTAGAAAATGCTACACTATCAATATCAACAATGATGATATTTGTGAAAACATGCCAAATGAGAATTTCTTCTCCAATCTGGCCTATGATACTGGTGTACAACCAATTACAGTAATCAGAGAACGTGCTGAAGTTATCATTGATGATTCTCTAGAAGCCGAATGTCGTAAGTGCTTGGAGAAATTCATTCCATACATGTGAATGCTTGTTATGCAAGGCTTGATTGCTTAATGTACAAGTCTTTTTTTCTTCAGAGCCAATTGTAGTGGGGTATGAATTTCCTGAGTACACCACAAGTGAAACCATAGGATCTGTAGAACTGTGTGCTGTTGTCACTAGCCATCCGGGTGGGACTCCAAGACCTTTTGTAATCTCTGCTACAACTGCCAATGGAAGCGCAAGTACATATACAAGTTGATTTATAAACATGATTTGTAGAGTAATATTTTTCTTTGCAGCTGCTCCTTCAGACTACACAGCCATTGTTGCAGAAGATTTGGAGTTCCCCCTGGGAGAGACGCGTGTCTGTCATACAGTACAAATCAATCAGGACAATATCTGTGAAATAGATCCTGAGCCATTTGAAGATTTTTTCTCCAACTTACAGTATGAAAGTGGGGAAATGCCAATCATTATAAATCGCACTCAGACACGTGTACTGATTGATGATACCAATGAACCTGAGTGTGGTAAGTTGACGTGAACTGTATTTACAAGAGTAAAAAACAAAGCAAAGGGACATAATCATAACATGCTCAACCCTATAATATATACAAGTGTAAAAAACATTTCATTAAAATGTTGAAGGATGTAGGGATGTTAGTGCCAAAAATTAAGGAAACAAGATTGTAATAACTGGAGTGGTGCACAGTGACAACTGATAATGATATGACTATACACAACTTGTGTATGCAGGAAATCACGTGGAAATTATGCATGCATGACAATGGCAGAGCTACAACATAAGTTTGAAGTCCAGAGTTCACGCTACCACAAAGATGAATTGCAATTCATGTATGCAGACAAGGAATAATTGCATGCAACAATAACAACATGCGTAACCCCATGGAATAAAATAAAAAGTTGAGTGCATTTGTCAGTTTTGTTTGAAGAAGAAGATGATGATGAAAAAATCGGTGGTTTATGAATTTTCCGTGTACCATTGTAACCGTGGATTTTACCTACTTGGAGAGTCTTACCACGTATAGAAATACTCAGGTTTTGTGTCTAAAAAGGCTCACGTTGGAGAGTTCAGAGCTGTTATGTTTGTTAAGGCTAAATGGGCATGTTGGTGCCATCCCTACATTCTGATTTATTTCTTTTGTATTTCCCTAATCACATTACATTATTGACAGAACTAATAATAATATTCATAAGGCTACCATTGCATTACTGCCATCGACCACGCACCAACAAACATGGGCTGAGCCACACATACATGTACGTACTGGCAAATCCTTACCATCTGTTCTTCCCTCACCTGAGGAACATAACTTACCATACGTTTGCCCCTCAACTCCAGTCAGCTGCAGATCCTCAACCAAGCACTGAAGTTGACATTGACAGAACTAAATAATGAATATATTTTTGAATATTTTCTCCCAGAGCCACCCACTGCAGTGATAGTGAATGATACACTGACTGGAGATCCACTCATGACTGTACCGATATTGACTGATCCAAATGTAAAAGAGGGTGATGACATCATTTCTCTATGCTATGAGGTTCATGGAGAGGCAGACAAGTTCTTCAACTTGGTTAGCGATTCTTGCGTTACAGTCAATGCCCACTACTCCAAAGCCCCAATCCCTGGTCCTGGTGTTGACCTCAACGTGGTGGATGCTATTGGTGTGAGGGCAGTCTCCAATACTGGTGATTGTGTAAATATTCATGTTGGACTGCAAGGGTGCAATACAACCGTGAATGGTGCTGTTATCAGTATGTATCGAAGTAATGGTATTGCAGTTCGAAAGTACTCCAATCGGGTGAGGATGAGTGTGCCAAATTGTGATAACACTGAACTTGTTATGTGGGCATTCTGTACGAGTGGCAGGACTGAAGACTCCAATTGGGACTACCATGACTTTGACTTCATACGATTTGTGGTCATGCGTGGACTGAACCTTGCTGAAGAGTCACATGGAATCATGGGTGAGACACCATTGGTATACATTGAGTGCCATAAAGCAGAAATATTCTGTAGGAGAAAGCTATGAATTTATCATTTCAGTACGTTTGTATGAAATAATTCACAGTGAATTTACTACAGCAAAATTTTCTCCCACAAATTTTCTTGCTATGTGGAACATCAGAGGCTGTTCTGTTTACTGGAATATTAGTGTCTCCTAATTAAAGGGTTTTTACTTATTAGTGGTGATAGTCATTATAATAGAGTGTGAATTTCTTCTTTAGGTCAATTTTGGAATGTACCAGTAGATGTTGAAGAACACCTGGATGATTTTAATGGTGTTCAGCGTGATGATGACTATAACATCACAGTTAACTATCCAGAATCTGAACCAAGAAGCTTTGTTGGGATTTTTTCAACTGTGACATGGGAGTTTGAGAAACGACCTTGTCTCTATGTCGGTAATTCTCAGGCCGGTCCACTTGGAGAGGATGTGGTTCCAAATGATTCCGTTATTGAAGGAGAGTATGGTGATTATGAAGTTGATTCAATGTTTGCTTCTAACTTTACATTCTCTCATTTTGATGAGTCGAAGTGTTAGCATAATTGAGTAATAAAGACTGGTCTGACTCACACTTTACAATTGAATAGTGAATAGTTTGTTTACTGTATTATGAACATTGTATACTTGTTGCCTTCTACGGTTTTGTGGTGTATTGTGTAGTGAAAATATGTATTTACATCATAATTAAACTTCATCATCACAGAGCGTCACATGATTATGTAATCTATGGTGAAACTAACTTGCCAGGATATATAGTGCAACAACATCAATCCCTATCAGAGAGTCGGTAGACTCTCTATGTAGGGATGATGCCGACATGCCCATCGAGCCCTAACATTATGAAACAGCTCACAACTCCCGAATGCTGCACTGCCTGCATATACTGCATCTTGTTCCTGTACTTTTTAGCATTGTCATCCCTACATCCTTTAACATAATATTTTACACTACACAGTATGATCTGCCCCAAATGATTCATTGGTGTTGTGCATATAGTCCATGTTGGAATATATACAGCTATATGAATGTAGTTGCTGGTGCAATACCTTTTGTCACAGGCATGAGATATATCACTGGCAGTTTCCCAGTTTTATAAACTCAACTACCAAGCCCTCTGTTAAAGCTTAAAGACTTTTTTCATCATTCATATGTGAAAAACTGACCAATGTATGCTAGTCATGTGGGTGTTCTGTAGGAGTGGTCAAGTTGAAGATCTGATAAATTGTGACTATTTCCCTGTCAATTTCATTCGATATTTGTTCATGTGTGGATTAAGCCTCAATAAGAAATCTCATGATGGAGTAATTGGTAATCCTTGTCAATGAGTTATATTTGAAGATCTGCTATTTGTGGTCAATTCTGGAATGTGCCTGTAACAGTGACACCCCACAATGGGGATTTTGATGGTGCACTGAGAACTGATGACTATGTCATCACTGTTGACCACCCTGACTCTCCTCCAAGAAGCTTCGTGGGACTGAGGTCTGAAGTGACGTGGGAGTTTGAGAAACGGGTGTGCTACTACGTTGGCAACACACAGGCGGGTCAGCTTGCAGAGGTATCTGACCCCAACGATTCAGTCATTGAGGGAGTATACAGTGACTACAAAGTAGATTCATTGTTTGCTACCAACTACGTCAACAGCCACTTTACCAAATGTGGATGAGAACAGCTCCTTAGCTCTGTACTGCTTTCTAGTGTTACTTTAAATGGACTAAACTTTTGATTGATCTTGTAAAACATGCTTAGTATGTATACAACATGTTTTGATCTGTTGCATTTCACATAGTGCACTAACATTTGTGTAGTGTTTGACTCCAGCACAAACCCCTGTCTGCACATCAGAAATGTGATCATGTGCAGAGAAATGAGAGCAAACCAACATTATGCTGCAGTGTTCTCCTCAATTATAATAACACGGTCTTGCATTTTGATGGTCATTGCATACCACTGTAGTCACTTCAATAGATGCTGAGCATAGCATAGCGGTTCAACATGGTTATTTTTAAAACATGCATTAAAGTGTGATGAAATAAATCTTTTAGCTTTAACAGAGAGCTCTGTAGTTGAGTTCACATGGCAGCTGGAAAACTGCCAGTCATATATATCCCATGCCTGTGAGAAAAACGATATTGCAACAGCAAGTACATTGTATTCCAACACGCACAATACCAATCACAATGAATGAGGCACCTTTTGCTGATCATACTATATAAAGTGTACAATTTTCATATAAAATGATGAGGCATGTACCGATGGAAGTACTAAAAAGTAGAAGCATCTAGGCAGCAAAGCAGGGGATGATGGCATGCAACAATAATAACATGCGTGCGTAATAACATGCCCCTCCCTACATCTGTATTTAATGGAGTTACGCATGTTATTATTGTTGCATGCCATCATCCCCTGCTTTGCTGCCTAGATGCTTCCTTGTTTCTATACTTTTTGGCACTTCCATCCCTACATGCCTCATCATTTTTAGTTTTTACACTTGTTCCACTTGTTTTTTCTTGTGCAAACGCTTATTATGTGTAGGTGCGTCTTTTCCGCCCCCGCAATTAACGGCCTGGGTACGAGGCTAGTGCGAACCCCACCCATTCCTACTCTCGTACGCTGGAGCCCCACCCTTTATACGCATGCGTACAAAACGCGTGTATCACATCCTCTCCAAGTGGACCGGCCTGAGAATTGCCGATATAGAGACAAGGCCATGTCACTGTTGACAAAATCCCAACAAAACTTGGTGTAGATCCTGGATAGTTAACTGTGATGTTGTAGATGTCATCACGTTGAGCACCATCAAAATTAAAATCACTCAAGTGGTCTGTGACATCTACTGGTACATTCCAAAATTGATCTGATGAAAAAGTCACATACTTTCTACTACTAACTAATTATATAATAGGACAAACTAATGCTCCAGTAAAACAGAATAGGCTCTGATGTTCAGTGTAGTGAGAAATTGGTGGGAATTAAATAGTTTGCATAATTGTGGATAATATTTCTGCACAAAGGTACTGAAATGTAAAATTCACAGGCTTTCTCCCACAGATTCTTTCTGCTTTACGGCACTCAATGTGTGTAAAGTAGCACTCTTCACCTATGATTCCACGTGACTCTTCAGCAAGGTTCAGTCCATGCATGACCACACATCGTATGAAGTCAAAGTCATGGTAGTTCCAGTTGGAGTCTTCAGTCCTGCCACAAGGTTAGTGTCCCCACAATTCAGTGCACTTATCCTCACTCGGTTGGAGTTCTTTCAGAGGCAGAGACAGCATGTCAAAAGTGGGGGGGGGGGGGGGGGGGGGGACTCGGTGTTCATGCAGTGTACTATATACATTCATTCTGAATACATCTGGCATAACAAAGTATTTTACATCCTTCATTTGACCCATTGACAACCAGATTTTGGGGGGGCTCAGCCCCCCTTATCCAAAAGTGGGGGGCTCAAGCCCCCCTGCCCCCAGGTTCTCTGCCTCTGACTTTCGAACTGTAATGCCATTTCGAACTGTAATACCATTACTTCGATACATACTGATAACAGCACCATTCACAGTTGTATTGCACCCTTGCAGTCCAACACAAATATTTACACAATCACCAGTATTGAAATTCACCTTCATCGTTAATTCTGATATAGATTATTCCATCCACTGGGTTAAGTGTGATCCTCACATTCAGACCAGACGTCCAGAGTGACATCAAATGACTCACACTCTCCAACACAGCATCATCCACAAAGGTCACATCCACACATTGTTTTGTCCCACATGCAGGATTGTAGACAGTCCAATGTAGTCCATGGGAGACTCTGCAAAATGTAATCATCATGCCTCATACATCCATTCTTTAATGTTACTTACTCTCACATGCTTACATATTCACATATTCTAACCTCCAATAATCTATAGTTCATAAACATGTAAACATACCATACCAAACAGGTGAAGAGAGAGTGGAAATGACTAAGTTCACTCAGAAACTCTACAGATACAGTTTCATCACTGTACCTGCACTGGCATCATCAGTTGAAAGGCTAACATCAAAAGAAAATGCAACAGGACAGGTAATGATGGGCATGTACACAATAGCACACACTTCTACCATACCACATCCTCTGTGATGTTGTAAAATGTCTTCTCCAGACCCACAACAGCCTCTGCAGTATGGAGATGTGAGTGGAGGAAATGTCATTGAGAAGTGCATGAAACTACATATACTCACCATCATCATCAGTGATCTCAACCACTCCCTCCACTGGGTCTAATGTAATTCTGTTATCAGACCAGGGGTCCTCTCCAGAGTGATAATGAATGACTCAGTCATCTCCAGTACATCATCATCCACAATGGTCACATTCACACAACGTCGTCTCTCACATGCCTCAAACATCAAGATGGTGGACACACCAAGGAAGTCCATGGGAACAACTGTAGAAGAATGTAGTATTGCAGTCATCATGTAGACATACAGCAGTGTATGTAATACCTGCACTGTCATCTTCAGTTGAGAGACTGACATTAAATGGAAATGAGATGGGACAGTCAATGATAGGACTTCTCACAATAGCACACACTTCCACCACACCCACATCCTCAGAGACCTGGTAGAATGTCTTCTCCAGACCCACAATAGCCTCTGTAATCATAGGCAAGTTGTCAACTACAATTTTGTACATTCGTCTTCAGAAAATAATTATGTAAAATGCACCAACTAAAAGCAACACCAACACCAAGCAACCATCCTTGATTACAATGGTATGTGTAATTAATGACTCAATAATGGCTCTGTAGATGATCGCTCAGTTGTTTCGGAAATTCCAAAGCCTAAGCTTAATCTCTGTTTCTCTAATAGCCAGCCATACAGTTCCTTCTTGATCTGAAGAACTAAAGAACAAATCATCATCATTTGTGATCTCAACCATTCCGTCGACTGGGTCCAGTGTGATCCTCATATCCAGACTAAGGGTCTTCTCCTGAGTAACTCGACATTCTCCAACACTTCATCATCCACAATAATCACATCCACACATTCTTTTGTCCCGCATTTAGGAAAACTCAGGATGGTAGACAATCCAATGCAGTCCATTGGAGACTGCAAATATAACTAATGTGCATTGTCCCTCCCATAAAACGAAATTACCTTTATATTATAGAGCCTTTGGTGTATATCTACATTATACATTCGTATCTCAACAGTGGTCACTATTAGACAAGCTACAATATACAACATACAAATGTGGCCATGTTGTTGACCAAACTGTGAGGGATCACGGGTTGCGAAGGGTTGCACAGCGAAGAGATCTAGAGCTAGAAGTCAGTAGTTTTAAGACACCCCAATGGCCCCTTAAATACTATACTGATAGGATGCCAAGACAGACAGTAGTCTGTTCTGAGTAAGGTGACAGAGACAGATAAGGAAGTGATCTCAGACCTCAAGGAGGTCCTTGTGGTACAGAAGGGAAATTGACTGATGAAATAAATGTGGGCCTTGCATGAAGTGGCCCTTTTAGCGACTGTACATCAGAGGTGGATTAAAAAGAGACGGAGAGGTGATAATATGCAATAGAATGAAGTCACTGGGGCCAGCTACTCTTGTGGTGTAGTTAGTCACGTATGCAGTTCACATATACTGAGAAATTAAGTTAGTTAGTTAACCTTACTACCTAATACACCTAACCATACTCCTATATTTACATCAGTCCTCCACAGTGACAGTAGTGACATACTAAGATCAAGTTATATATGCCATCTACCAAAATGGGTCTACCTTAAAATGCGGGCGGCAGACAAAACTAATGATCAACAAATGGCACCTTAATCAAATCAGGTGTCGGAGTGAATACTGTCCCCCTCAGTGAATATTGTCCCCCATCATAGAAAGCTCTGAAAGCCTTCCAAAGTATCAAACGTGATAATTTTATGGTGGGGACAGTATTCACTAGCGACTACTGTCCCCCTCCCAATATAGCGCCAGTACTCACACGACGTTGGCAAGCGAATCGCAATTATTTTATTCACTCTCTCGGTGTGTAGTGTTTAACAACACAAAAACATCTAAAAAGGCAGCGCTAAGGCACTTAGAAGTCCAACTGCTATCTTGTACCCAGCCTGGGCTGCGTTGGGAGGAGACGCCGGAAGCCATACGTAGCTGACCGAGGTATGTAAGCTCTAACCACAAGCCCTAAAGAGCAGAGCTATGGGCTAGTGGTTAGAGTTTACATACCTCTGTAGCTACAGCCTCGTCCCTCTCCCAGGCAGCCTGGGTACGAGGGTATCGGTCAGCAAGCTGCATTTTAGGGAGGACATTATTCACCGGTAAATAATGTCCCCCCTATCAGAAATGCCTTAGAATATGAACTACAGTTGTCTTAACAAAGAATATTATGGGGGACATTATTCACCAAGGGGGACAATATTTACTAGTGAAAATTGTCCTAGGGGACATTATTCACTAATGAATAATGTCTGGGGGGACAGTATTCAGTATTACACCTTCTTTTGGGGGGGACAATATTCACTATTACACCGGTGTTGGAGGAACAGTGGACCCCCCGGACTGGTGGATCCCCGGTCCACCGATCCTAGGACCAGTGGACTCCCCCCTGAACAGGTGGACCCCCATTGCTTGCATGGCTCCATATATACTTTTTGCCAATAGCGCCGCGCGTACTTGTAAGCGCGTTTGAACCCAGCACGAAACCCTAGCCCCTAGCCCTAGCCCCTATCTCCTAGCCCCTATCTCCTAGCCCTAGCCCTAACCCTAGCCCTAACCCTAGCCCTACCTTGTACACTATAGAGCTACACATGTGAGCATGTTATTGACCAAACATCCAAAGCATGCAACAGCTACGTATCATCCCACAAGTCAAAATGGTTGGCACCAACGCAAAAGACAGCGTTTGTTCCCGGATGTACGTATGCGTAAGCACCGGAGCACGTGCTTAT
The DNA here is from genome assembly GCA_963970385.1 of Theonella swinhoei. Taxonomy (NCBI): domain Eukaryota; kingdom Metazoa; phylum Porifera; class Demospongiae; order Tetractinellida; family Theonellidae; genus Theonella; species Theonella swinhoei. The sequence goes on along the minus strand of OZ019952.1, from coordinate 347,499 downwards.
ATACGTACGTGTAACAAATCGTACGCATAACCAAGCGTAATCATATTAAATCGTACGCATAACTAAGCGTAATCATGTTAACTCAATCGTTCGGTTCCGCATGAAGGGGCGTGGAGACGTCGCGCGCGCGCGCACAGCACGGGTAGAGTTGACCCTTTCTTCTTCCCCTGTTTCTACGCCGCAGGCCAGGACGCGCGCGGCGCGCGTATAGAGCGGCGTGCGCTAATGGATATTATAAAGCTCGTATTGGCGACGATATTCTCGACTTGGTGCGTATCTGCAGTGATGTTGTTTGCGGCAACAGTTGTTGTGGGCCTTCTCCTCTTCCCAGGAGGTAATTCAGCTAGTTTCTTGTTTCTGGATTCAGCTGTTACGTATATACTGCTGTTGCTTGTAGCTAATAGGAACACGACTTTAGTGGGTCTTCAAATATATATAATTTTACCAAGAAATTAGGGATTCAAATGCACGCCACTTTGCTATACGTACGAGTGGAGCTGCTGATAAAGTGCATGATATTTATTTGTTTTCTCCAATATAGCCCTCTCACAACAGTGCTATAATCAGTCCAACTGTGCAGGAGATGTAGTTTCAGGAGCGACCACAGCAGAAGAGTGCTGTGTTGGAACAGATGATGGCATGTCATTTGAAGATAGCAGTGGAACTTGTACTGTCGATCAATGTATAGGTAATGCTTACAAAGACACACATGGTTAGCCAGTTCCCACTGCAGTAGTAAGGATAACTATCCATATTTTAGAGAACTGATTTTGTAGCCTGCCACGATGCATAGGTTCTTATGCACTTGTGTTGGTAATGATAATGCTCCCAAAACACTTAAGCTCTATATTATTCTGTCTGTTTTGGTCTATGCTGAAACCAGGCACTAACCTTGTGTAGGGATGTTACCACAGCATTGTAGGGAAAAATGTCAAGTTGCTTTTCTTGGAACATTAATTTGTGGTTTATAGTATAGAGAGATGGTACCTCTGTTCACAATGTTGTGTAGGAAATGGTTAAGCTACAGGTATACACAAGCCATTTGCACCAATATTATGTCCATGTTATGATGCCTAATAATTCAATTACTGTTCCTTCCCTCTATGTACTCCCTGTGAAAATCACTAGGGTAAAATTTGACTTGGTAAATGTACACTAATTGATAGCTGAAATTGTAACTACATTTGGGGCAGTAAACAAGACAATGTGTAATGCCTATAGTCCAATAATGTGAACCATGACATGCGTTTTTGTCCTTACTGTGTCTTGATTAGTAAGACACAGTAAGGAGCTATTATTTTTCTCAGTAATTACCTAGTCCAATAAAGTGAACCATAACATGCCAGGTCATCAAAAGATGTTTTTTACCTTACTGTGTCTTACTGATGTCTTGAATTTTAACCCCACCCTGTGCAGTCCATGGATTTGAGAATGCACGTTATCGTATGATAGAGAGACAGCCAGACGTAGAGTCACAAGACGACAGAGTGGTAACTAAATTTAGACTCAATGTGAAGGGAACAACAACCCTTTCAATAGCATTTTTTGGAGATATTGTTGCAGAACCAGGCTCAGATACAACAGGTCAGTCTTTATTTCATGTACAGATGAAATATTATATTATTCATAATTCTTGATAATAATGATTGTATAGGGTAGCTAGGTGGTGGGACAATAGAGTTAAGGGGAGGATTATTTGATGTACAAGGTCATTTATGGGATGAATATTATAGATTATGTAAGAGAGTGGTATCTTGAGGTATTAGAGTAAGCGATCAATTTTCGGAAGAATCTAATTTCGGACGCTTATTTCAACGTCACTGAGGGACTAGAGAGTGTGTAGATACCATCAATGGATAGACCTATACCACCAACTATTCCAGAAAAATAATCACTTTCATCCGAGTTCTATAGCCAGAACGAGAATACGCTAAATTCATTCTCCAAGGACGGATGAAACTACCAATATTCGGACTTTTCGACCTGGGCACAGAATAGTTGACGAAAAAGAATTGAGGTCTCCATAAAAAGGTACTCTCTTTTGTCTATTCATCAAGCAATAGCTAGGATCTTTTTGACCTAGTCTCTACAAGCAAATGCCGTGAACTGAGAAGTGTCACGCCCTCAATTTTCGAACACAGTATGAAGGTATTTTTCTGTAACACCTACTGCATACTTCTAGTTACAGTGATCTTACTAGGCGTGTACTTACTATCTGTGCTGTTTTCACCAAATTTGCTACATTTTCATATTTAGGATTTTGATAATATAAACGCATATTAAACCCATATCTCGGACAATCGTAAGCAAGCAATGCAATTACAATTGGAGTGAATAGTATCTTCGAAAATTGTTAAAATTTTATTCATACTGTACGAGGTAATCGGTAAAAACAACAGTAAATTGATGGCGTGATGTCTTTGTGTTCGTGGCATTTGTGTGTAATGAAGCAAATCGAAACCATCCTACCTATGGGTTATTTGATACAAAAGAAGTGGTACTTCTTTTTATGCACAGTTTGAATTCTTTATCGCCAATTATACTTTGCTCAAGTCGAAAAGTCCGAATATTGGTAAACTATGGAATTTCGTACGACATGTATTTTCGAATTTTCATTGGCTCGCTACGTGCACAAGAAGAGGACTATTCTCATAACTGCCACATACACTGAAAGCAACATCCCTAGTAATGCAGTGGCTGCCATACAGAGCACTGAGCGCTTGTTATCTGGTGCGGGCGGGGCTCAGAACAAATGCGTGTGATTAATTGATTTCTGGAAAAAGTGATCTGTTTTCGGTTTCACGACTTTTGACACCCGATCGTGCAATTTAAAGCCAACCACCGTGTTTAGCAACGTCTATTTGCCCCAGAGCACCTCTTAGAATTTATGTAGTGAGCTTATAGGAACACTGCTAGCCAACCTAATACAATTCGTACGCGCTTTTTGCCGACTCAGCTTGCAGAACACTATTCGCTGTGTCTAGAGTCACGGCCCAGGATCTTGCTCAAGAGTACTGGCAACGGTTGAGGAGCGGCGTTTTATCGCAGTACCGGTAACGCTGATCTCACTAATCCAACACATTTTAAATTAAATGACCACAATCCATTACCACAAAGTTTCTAGTGTACTTGGCAATCTTTGTAACTGAACACCTTATTATCTATATTCTGAACACCTTATTATCTATATTCTACTAGAATAAGCGATAAATTTTCGGACGGATCTAATTTCGGACGCTTGTTTCAACGTTACTGAAGGGCTAGAGAGTGTGTAGGGTAAGTCATCAGTGATCGGGCGCTATGTATTTTCGGACGCTTTCGTACTACTAGTAGATAAGTTAGGAGGATACTTTTGACTTAAAATGATAGATCAGCATCTATGTAGATATTCTACTAAATCTCAATTCTGCAGGACGTCTACTTTTTGAACGCCACGCTGCTGAAGTGAGATCCGAAACTAGCTACCTATGCTTGTACAACAGCAATATATGATCGGACCCCCGCTGTAATTCAATGGAAGCAGAACAGATAGTAGTGAAAGTACACTCAGTTACAACTTAGATCCATTGACTATCCAGCCATCAACAGTATCCTGCTTCCTTCATCGTTGAGAATAACTTGCGCATGAACGCAGCTGGGTCACGCCCTTTATTCTAAACGCGAAAAAGTGATTTTGTTTAGGTTAAAATATGAAGCTGAAAGGGTGTTCTAGTCACTCCAAATGATACTTTAAAAGGTAACTAAGCTGCTAATTGTAAAACACTATAATGTTTATTTTTCAGTGTTAGACATTAGAGAGCTGCGACTATAGACACCAAAAAATGAACATTATAGTTTTTGACACTTTAACACCTTAAGTATTCCCTTAGAGGTTAAAAGTATTCTTTGGAGTATATAGAACATCTCTTTTAGCGTCATATCGGAAGCTTTCCAAAGTTAAGGCTAGAAGCTAGGGCTAAGGCTAGGGGCTCGGGCTAAGGCCACTAGTACTTGCATAGTTGTTTCCCGTCCTATCTATTAGCTTTAAAAGCATGCGGGCGGGCGGTGGAAGCGCCTGGAGCAGGAGCTGTCAAAAACCTTCACTACAGAAACCATACGCACATCTGCTTTCTGCGCATGCGCAGAACCGTATTACATAGCATGCGGGCGGGACGAGAAACAACTATTCAATTACTAGTGGCCTAAGGCTAGGGACGAGGGCTGAGGCTAGGGGCTAGGGCTGAGGCTAGGGGCTACGGCTAGGGCTAGAGGCTACGGCTAAGGCTAGGGGCTACGGCTAGGGCTAGAGGCTAGGGCTAAGGCTAGGGGCTAGGGCTGAGCCCCACCTGAGAAAGCGTGGCTAATATTGCTGTTGTACGAGCATAGGTAGTTCTCACTTTAGCAGCGTGGCGTTCCAAAGGTGGACGTCCTGCGGAATTGAAATTTGGTAGAAAATCTACACTGATCATTTGAGGTCAAGATTATCCTCCTAACTTATCTACTAGTAGTATTTTCTTGTATATTAAAACTTACACAAATGAAAAAAAAACACAAAGTGGGGTAGAATACAACAAAACTGAACAGGCAATGACATACATGTACGCGCCGCTAAATGATGGGGAGGGGGACAATATTCACTATTACACCGTGGCCCAGTAGTGCAATTTTTCGGTTTGTAGTTTCCGCTTCAGTTTCACGCCAGAGGCTGATATGGTTTTCAGTTCCACGCTAGAGTCTGATCCAGCTTCCAGTTTTCAACTTGTTTCCAGTTTCTAGTTTGAGTTTCTTAGTTTTTAGCTTCCAGCTGCTAGTTTCGAGTTTCCAGCTTCGAGTTTCCAGTCTCTAGTTTTAGCTACGAGTGGATTCCTCTGCGATGACACGATGCGCATGCGTGTAGCACAACGCAATCACTTCACCGATTATCAAAAGAGTATTGCTGTGGTGACTTGGTTGTATTTGTAGTCTCCAAGCCATTCCGAAAGATTTAATTGACACTTGGCTAAGTAAAAATACTGCTAAGTGGGCAAAGAAGGAAAGGTAAGCCAGACTTTGAGTAGATCTAGCATCCTTGTGGCAGTCTTCATGATGTACCATACATACATGCATGCATGCATGTAGGTTTATTCAAAGAGATATGATTATGTTATCGAAGGTAGAGGTCAGGCTGTTAAATTCTGTCCACTGTATGTTTGGTTTTGCTAGAGTAGCAGGATTGAAGTGCAGTGTTAGTGCACATATGTACTAGGGGGTGTATTGAAGGACCAGCTCAACAGATTTCGCTACTGACTTGTAGAAAAGTACTACATGCAGTATATCTGTGGGGGATTGTGGGTTGCGAAGGGTTGAGTGAAGAAGAGATTTAGAGCTAGAAGTCAGTTTCTCAAATAATCTTAAGACCAACGATTGGAAGTATCTGGCCCCTTAAATACTATACTGACAGGATGCCGAGACAGACAGTAGTCTGTTCTGAGTAAGGTGACAGAGACAGAACATGTTCCAAAATAAATAGGAAACAGTTGTTTCTATTGAAAATCTTAAATCACAGACCACTTTGATGAAAATCAACCCTACACTTTGTTGTAATTTTGAAGAAAAGTCAAATGCAGCCATAAAAGTGAAGGTGAAATTTAAGGAGTTGATAGGAACTTAAGACAAAGTGCAGGGCATATTTTGTATAAGGTAACTCAAAAATGGTGCTTTAATTGTATATTTGGTGGTCACAATATTTGCCTATTTAGAATGGAACACATTGACAGATAAGAAAGTGATCTCAGACCTTAAGGAGGCCCTTGTGGTATGGAAGGGAAATAATCTAACATGACTGATGAAATAAATGTGGGCATTGCATGAAGTGGCCCTTTGGGCACTGTACATCAGAGGCTAAAGAGAGAAAGAGAGGTGATAATATGCAATAGAATGAGGTCACTGGAGCCAGCTACTCTTGTGGGTATAGTTAGTCGCATATGCAGTTAACCTATACAGAGGAATTAACCTGACTACCTAATACACCTAAATATACTGTTACACCTATATATAAAGTATAAAGAACATTTCATTAAAATGTTGAAGGATGTTGGGATGGTAGTGCAAAAAATTAAAGAAACAAGATTGTAATGACCTGAGTGGTGCACAACTGATTATGATGTGACCATACACAACTTATGTATACGGAGAAATGGTAATTATGCATGTGGAAATTATGTATGTACAAGGACAGACTAACAATGCAACATATAGTTTGGAGTTCAGAGTTCACGCTACCACAAAAATGAATTACAATTCATGTATGCAGACAAGGAATAATTGCATACAACAATAACAACATGCGTAACCCCAGTGGGGTTACGCATGTTGTTACAGACAAGGGATAATTGCATACATGAATTGTAATTCATTTTTGTGGTAGCGTGAACTCTGAACTCCAAACTATATGTTGCATTGTTAGTCTGTCCTTGTACATACATAATTTCCACATGCATAATTACCATTTCTCCGTATACATAAGTTGTGTATGGTCACATCATAATCAGTTGTGCACCACTCAGGTCATTACAATCTTGTTTCTTTAATTTTTTGCACTACCATCCCAACATCCTTCAACATTTTAATGAAATGTTTTTTACACTTGTTTCACTATTTTTTGGGTATATATACCTAGCAGTGTCCACTTCGAATTCTGCTTCTTTGTTGATTGCCTTATCATCCCTACTTGCTTATTTTACATTCTACTTGCTACTATAATGGAATATTGCTATTTAAGTCATACACAGAGAACTAAGAACAAGATACAACAATACTGCTTTTGATTGCAAGGGAATATTATTGTACATGAGAAAAATATTGCTGGAAATAGATGTAATCAGTAGTAGGCTTGACATTAAAAGAAGGGTGGAAAGTACGAAGGCCATAATATAATAAAGATGTACAATGATGCACCATTATTACAAAAATACAACATGGTCTGATTAGGTAAGGCATTAATAGGAAATGAGGATACGACACGGAGGAATTATTGATGAGATGACAGCTGGAAATACATGTGGTTTTCATGGCATGTAGTTAGTGACAACATTTTGGGAAGTGCCACTGGAACCCCCAGGGGAAAAAAACCCGAAAACCCCAAACCAAACACATTCTGGAAGTGTTGTTGAGGTTTTCAGTTGGTTATATACTGGAGATGGATTCAGACAGAGGAAGATCTGTATGGCAGAGTGGGCAATATTAGAGGAAGGTGCACACAAACAGAGGCACTACACATACATGCCCATAAGTGACTCAGCACTGCTTACATACAACTAGATGAATGCTTGCAGCATTGTGGGCGAGCAGAGTGAACCTAGCCGTAGTTTACTACGGGTTCAAATGTCGTTCGCTGTACGCTCACAGAGGAGAGCCTAGGGACGAGGCTAGAGTGAACCCACTTAGCCATAAGCTTAATACTGTGTGCATGTGCATGCATGACGACGATATTCAGTATTTGGTGACAATGCCGTATCATACAGAAATGTTTCTAGTGGTACAACTAGGTGTACCTGCTCCACTCACCCTATGACTCTATTATCTCACCTGATATGTTGTCACATTTATGGCTCAGACTACTGAGTGCAGGTAAGAAAAAGATAAAATGCATGGCTTTGTTTGGTAGAATGCAAGATCTGGGAAGGAAGAGGATGAAGGAATTCTAAAGGGAAAAGGACCAGTCAGAACACACATTTTGTAATGCACAGTCTTATTGGCTTAGTGCACAAGGTACACCACAAATATTTCATTAAGTACAATCCAGATGTACCATGTAGAGGGCTGCCAGATGTACCAGGTAGAGGGTGGTTAAGTGTGATTGTTTTTTGACCTGCAGCTACACCCCTTAGTGGATGTGATAGTGAAGTGGCCACCTGCACATTGTAGTACAAAGTGATGGGCACTCTTGTTAACTGCATGATATAAGTATGCAGTTTGTCAGTGAGTGACTCCTCCAGCCCCAAGTGTGCAACAGTGACATATCTCTAGCTGCACTATACAGGGGACATGCTATGGCTACTTCACACCTGCACAGTCTGTATCTGTGCTTTGCTCATAGCTTGAGTTTACATCATTGCTCAGCAAGGCGTCCAGCTTGTCAACATGGCGATTTTCAGGTAGTTGCCTGAACACTCTGTGTACATCATGCAGGAACTACAGGGAAATACTGAGTTGACTTAGGCAACCACCACAATGGGTGACCACTGAGGAAAATTCAATTACTTTACAATAGTGAGACACTATCACATTTGTCTAAAGCGTGCCAACTTCTTGTATTGGCTTATCAAAGACAGAAGTTCAAAATGGCATCAACCTCTGTGTCAGTAACGGGTTCACACTGACTAGAGCACTCCCATTTGTACATGTGCACAGGCATGGGAGTTCTTCAGCTACAACACACTGGTCATTCTCTAGGTATAGAAATGTCCCTCTTTACATGCTGGTAAGCTGAGTCATCAAAAATGGCTCTGAGGACATAGTGTGACACCCTTTACCAAAGTCCTATCTTTGAGTTCTGTGGATCTAACAAAAATCCAACAGGCTCTTTATGGACTTGCACAGCTGTTTAGTAGTCGCCCACCTTGTTATATGCACATGGTCCTCCCCAAAACCCTGGGCATTTGTTTGGCTATCAGCATCACAAACATTCACTCTACGTTGTTGGAAATATTTTTTATGCAGTGAATGTCCAGGCGATATATAATGTATCTGAAAATGATTATACTGAAACGGAGCAGAGTATCATGAACTGGGATGAGCCCACCTTCGTAAAACAGACATTAGTTGCAGTGAAAACATTGCCGATGTATATTTAAGTTTACGACCGATGTACCTGAAAGTGATTACGATTGTGAATCAGAGCAGTAGCGAAGGGCCTTCAGGACACACAAACAGGCGGGACTCTGTATTTATGAGAAAAGATAGAAGTGGATACCAAACTACAGTAAAAACTGACGTACCTGAGAGTGATTGTACGGCTGGGGAGAAATAGTCGGACAAATGAAGAAGCGCATCTAACTTGAGCGCAGAGAAGTGGGAAAATGACGATGAACAGCAAGTAGATGAACGACAAAACAAAAGCAGCGCGGCGAAAAGCAGCACGTTGGTTAGCAGCCCGCTTTATGTGTGTAACCTATGCACGTGATTACATCTATCTAGCTACAGAGGTGTTGATGCAGGCGCGACAGATCACATCACAAATATGCAATCAACGAGGAAATGTCATTGTATCCGTGTATTTTACATACTTTGAGGGTCTGATATAGTAGAGAAACACTTGTAGAGCCTGCTATATGTCTGAAAAGGCTTATAACTGTAGCGTTCGGGAGTTATGAGCCGTTTCATCTGGTAATGGGTGTGTCGCCATCCTACATGTACATAGAGCGTCTATCACTGGTATGAGCCCCACCCTCTTCTACCCCTGCGCGCGCGCTTGAGCCTAGCGCACGCGCGCGCACAATTAGAAAATGGCTTCCATGATCCAACAACAATGAACAAATAAGGAAGTTCTCGATTATACACTTGTGAGTGAAGTTACGAAGATTCTCTTGGTCAAGGATCACACACGAAAGTGAAAGGAGTCGTTTCATGCAAAAACCAAGGAGAGTACTTGTGCCACTTTTGCGGTAGGCCAGTTTAACTGAAGAAGAAGAAGATGATGAACAAAAAAATCCAAAAAGGGGTGTGTGGCAAATTCCGTAAGTCATTGTAGGTGTGTATTTTACGTACTTTGAGGGTCTTAGCGGGTACAGAATCACTCGTAGAGTACGTGTATTGTGTCTAAAAGTGTTTGTAACTGCCGCGTTTGGGCCATTCTATTTTGGAAAATGGGTGTGTCCTGTCGGCGCCATCCCTACATAGAGAGTCTACCGACTCTCTGATATCAATCCTTTATAATATCCATTATGAAGTATATTGCAGCCTCTGTCACCAAAACATCAACAATGTAACCAAAGAGCTAGTCTACATAAAACACTGTACAACTGCCTTCTAAGTGTCCAAAAAGGCTAACAATAGACATCCATTCTGCTTCCAAGACTAATGACCACAACACTAGTGCTACACACACCATGAAGGAATCACAGTAAACATCAAGAGAGGAACCACACCAGGGTTAAATTAACCATTTTTACAGTGTGTGGTACATTATAATGTTATGCATGTAGCTCCACCCATTATAGTCAGTGAATAGTAAGTATTGATGTAGCAGCTCTTTGATTATTAAACTCACTCTATAGATGAGAGAGACTTCGAACCTCTTAATCCTCGTACTCAAAGAAACCAAATAGTCACTGCTGACGATAACATAACCATTCAGCTGCGCAGTAGAAATGATGACATTACTCTGGAGTATAATGATACTGTCACTCTGAGGTTTATTGTTAATCGTTTATTTGATGAAGAAATTCAGCAGATTGAGGCTGAAGGAGAGTATATTAGAGACACTGCTAGAGTTGATATTGATGACAATGATCGTAAGTAACTTGTATACTGCTATGTTTATTAGACTATCCACCACATCTGGTATATACATACAAATGTGCATAATATGTACAATTCAATGCCATTAGTGTACCTACTACTGTCCATTGTACAGAACTGAATATAAATTTTCGACTACGTGAAGTCGCTGTCACGGAGGGTGCCCAAGGAGAGACAATCACTGTGCAGTTAAGGGAGGTAGAGAATTCATTCACTCTAACTCTCTACCCAGTCACCATCACAGAGGCAAGAGATCCAAACCGTTTTAATGTGAGTGATTTCGTCGCAGATGTATCTGATGATGAACAAGCTACACCAGGTAAGGGAGTAGTACCTATCCAAAGTATATGTTAACAATTACTAGGAAATTTGTGGAATCTGGAAGATATAATTACTAGTGGAATGCTACGCATTGTTGGCGAGCAGGAGAGTGCACGCAAAATTAGAAGCATGTGGTATGTACAGTGCCCGTCACAAATAAAATAGAAATAAGAAAAATCACCCATTCAGACCACTAGGAGGGCTCGCTTGCTTGCCAATTATGTGTAAAACATTTCTAATGTTAGTGGCCACTTTTAGCATTATTAACTTTAGCACTTTTACCAAAAAATGGCAATGCAAAAAATAGTAAATAGCTAGTGCAATACTCAAGAATTCCACTCATCTCAAATCCTTATGTATTGTGTCAGTCTCGCTCTTCAGAGAAGAGAGAGCCTTGTAGTAGAGGACTTGTTTCCACATTTGCAGGAATATTTAACAATTTTGGCCTGTATTCCATCATCGTAGTAGCTCTGCTAAACGTTTTTTACACAGCCTTATTTGCGGCTGCTACAACTTCTTCTGTAGCTTCTGGAAGAAATAGAGAATCTCCTTTCTGTCTTCTGTTTCTCTGTGAACCAATATCTTTCCCACATGACACCAAAATGATGTCCTGCCAATGATTTCATGGAGATTAATTTAGCCTTCCAATTATAATTTAGTTGCATGCTAACATTAGTAGTCTTACAACAAAAATGAATGCACTAAAGTGCAGAACCCTCAGCGCCACCACGTGGTAAATACTACAAGTGTAAAAAACATTTCATTAAAATGTTAAAGGCAGTGCCAAAAATTAAAGGAACAAGATTGGAGTGGTGCACAGTGAACCCACGAAATAAAATGTAGGGAGGCGTTACCTACGTAAGAAGAAGAAGAAGAAAAAGAAGATGATAATGATGAACAAAAGTGCGGTTTGGTAGACTTCCACTGGTAATTGAACTTGGGATCAGTGACTGGAAATCCAGTGCACTAACCACTGAGCCAACTTTCTAGATAAAAGACAGTGTCCTCACTCCCCTGTGTTGGGCTGGTGTAGAAATATTTTCTATTGCAGAGCAGAATGTGATGTGTACTGCCAATTAAGGAGTGCTGTTCATTTGCCCTTGTAGATAGAGACTTTAATACTACATCCATTACGATCACAATACCTGCTGGAACTGATGGGGATTATGAAATAAATAATACGTTTTCCTTGAATGATGATGTTGATGAGAGAGTCCAGAGCTTTGCCCTTGTTGGAAAACTAGGAGATGATGTTCCAGAAGATTTTGCTTGTTTCCAGATAACACAAAATGATAGGGAATGCTCTGGAAGAACTGGTGCAACTACTATTAACATTGAGGATAATGATGGTAAGGCATACATGTATTTTCTAGTTCCAGAGTGTATCTTGTATTCTAGACTATAGGAGAAGCATTTCAGAAAGTGAGATCATGCGTTAGTCAAGTGGTTGGGGAGTTGATTGCAAAGCAGCAAGCTACATGTAGGTCCCTTGTGTTGATTGTTGAAAGAATGGTAGGTTCTGTAATGATACAACAGTATTTGTTTATCATAGGATAAGGAACAGGGAGGCTCAGGGGAGCCTGTGCCCCCAATATTTTAGGAGGGGGGTCTAGCTCATCGTACTTTATGCCATCCAATGGACAGTAAGAATTACTGGTCAATAGACAAATTGGTTTGGTTTGGCTCCCCAATATTTTTTCCACTATTTATTATTCTACCTTCTCCATATGTTAATTCATTTCTGCAGATATGATCATTGGATTCAGGACTAAGATAACGCCACTAAATGAGACTTCAGGGAGTTTCCCTATTGAAGTACATTCTAAGATAAGGTCTGAGGTGGAATATACTATTGACTTCATCTACAGAGAGCTAAATGCTACTGTGGTGGCCGAGCTAGAGACAGATGCTCCAAATCATGATGCTAGATTTGGAAGGCGTCAACAAATCACTGAAGATCTAGTATTAGACCGTATATTGGAAATAAATCGAACCACACCACGGACTGACCTGTCAGTACTTATTGTTCCTGATGTGCTTCCTGAAGGAACAGAGTGCTTCATAATAAATATTGATATAAGAGATACAGACCCAGGTGAAGGTCGTGATAATTTTGAGTGCAATGATGCAATTGACGCAGAGGACTTTTTCTGTGACAATACTGTCTGCATTTTGGATGATGATGGTTAGCAGACTGTTGGTACACATACACCTGTACAAACAGGTGTAAACATTTAATAGTAGAAGGATGTAGGGATGGGAAGTGGTAGACACAAGGAAACATCCATGCACCCAAAACAGGGGATTAATACATGTGTAACCCTATAAAATGAGAGAGAGGTTATGTATCTTGCATGCCATCACCCCCTGCTTTGCTGCATAGATGCTTCCTTGTTTCTACACTTTTTGGCACTTCAATTACTACATCCTAAATGAATGCACTAAAATGAAGAGCTCTCAGCGCCACACATGCACAAATCCTTGAAAATGCACACGCTATTGAAACGCTTATGCGTGGTTTCCAAAATGGCTGACTGCATACATGGCATACAATGCAGGAAGCGGTGTATCTCTGCAATGGAGAGAAATCCACACAATTTTTTGGACCTTTGTTGTCCGTTGAGTAATCCACACAATGTTTTGGACCTTCGTTGTCCGTTGAGTAATCCACACAATGTTTTGGACCTTCGTTGTCCGTTGAGTACATGTGATCATTTTCAAGACAAACAAACGCTCCTCTCAGAGATGAGATCTTGATTAACGGAAACACACACACAGACTTTCCCTTGCTGTGCATGCACACCGAGGGTTAATGAACACTTGTACATATATGTAAAACTGTTGGAATACTTCTTTTGTTTTAAGATCCATTTGAAGTTGGGTATGTGAAGACGATATACACTGTCATTGAGGATGAGGGTCCAGTGGAGGTGTGTGTCAATCTTACTAAGCCAGAGGAGGATATTCTTGAGGAAATGGTTTTCGTAGAATCCATTGATTTTCCAAGTTCAGTCTACATTCCAGATGATGCTATACTAGCAAGTTAGTTACTATGCTTGTGATATATAATTACTTTTTAGTCCATATTTTCCCACCAGCACCAGCTACGGACTATGAAAGACAACGACAGCTGCGTAGTCGTATCAGAGATATAGGCATCAATGCAACAAGAAGAGTAATCTGCTATGACCAGCTAATCTTTGATGACATGCGTTTGGAAGTGGCAGAATACTTTGGTATGACACTGATTGTTCAGCGTATGCCACCTACTACAGCCATCACTGAAGTACGGCCAATGTATGATCAAGTTGCTATCCTGATTCTGGATGATGATGGTGAGAAAAAACTTGAAAGGCACATAACCAACCATGTAATTCTCTGAGGAAATGTACCTATCATTACAAATCACAACTTGTTAGTTAGCCACAGGTCTGTAATTTAACCTTCAGACCACACCCACAATGTACTAGGTGAATGCAGTGCAATTGGTCAATATGAATGTAAAATTAGAACTCGTGTAAAACATTATGGTATGTAACTTCATAAATAGATTATAGAAAACTTGGCCCATTAGAACAACAAGGTGGGCTTACTTTGCTCACAATTATGCATATGTGTGCCGAGTAAGTAGTTTAACTAGAGCTATATATGTATACCAGAATAAGCCGATGCTATAGTTTTCCCTTAGCTATATAAGTTAGTTCTGTAGTAGGTGTGTTTATCTTTGTGCATGGTTAAGAGTCTATGCATGCATTAGCCATTTAATGTAGATGTGCATGTTGAATGTGTGACGTGTTGAATATCTACAACTCTCACTTGAGCTCACCCTCTATTATGCATGCATATGAAACATGCAATGCATTTTGTTGATCACAGCAAGGGAAAAAGGCATTACATGTACATATCAAAGTGAATACTTGTGCCCATTTTGTGGTTAGGTTGTTTGAACTGAATTAGTGGAGAAGAACAAATCAGTATTTTTTTGTCAATTTCTGTATGTCATTGTGGTAATGTATTTACACATTTTGAGGGTCTTAGCAAGTACATTCATAGACTATGTGTACAGGTTTAACTGCTGCATTTGGGAGTTCTGATCTGTTTTATTTATTTCTAAGGCATATTGGTGGCATCCCTATACATAAATAGTCTACCAACTCTGAATACTGTATGTGAAACAAAGCCAAACTTATTAATAGCAGACTAAATTCTAGACCTGTTCCTCAATGTGTCTGAGTACGTTGTTTGTCTTTTCACTTTCACTTCAGAGGCTGTTGTGGGTCTGGAGAGGACATTTTACAGTGTTCCAGAGGATGTGGGTGTGGTAGAAGTGTGTGCTATTGTATACAGCCCCACTATTGACTGTCCCATTAATTTTCCCTTTGATGTCAATCTCTCAACTAGTGACAATACAGCAGGTATCTGATACAAGTACATAAAAGAAATGGCAAAATGTTTACTTACATATTCACAGAGGAACCCATGGACTACATTGCATTCTCAATGGACTTGAGTTTTGCTGCATGTGAAACAAGACAGTGTGTAAATATTACCATTGTGGATGACTCAGTGGAAGAGCCAGTAGAGGAATTTGATGTTACTCTGGAGAGGACCATGGGCCTGAACCCCAGGATTAGACTACGTCCAGTGGATGCAAGGGTTCTCATACATGATGATGACGGTAAATCAACATTGTACTAAGAATAAATTGTTAGCTATAAGAAAATGTATAAAGTGAAAGATGAGCATGAAGTGATAGTGGTAATTAACATATTGGATTTCCTGAGAGCTACAACCCCTCAAAAAATTAAGCCTCCAAGAGAGCATTTAACTCAGGTGTATGGGCTTACTTTGGTGTCTCCAAAACAAGAAGTAAAGATAGATTTAGTTCTTCACATCTCTTTGAGTGTTACTATATCAACTGGTACAGAGCAGTTGCATATGTGACTTCACATAGAATGCACAAGGTGAACTGCCATGCCCCTGCACACTACAGTCAACAAGTGTAAAAACATTTTCACTAAAAATTAATGTTGAAGGATGTAAGAATGGAAGTGCTAAAAAGTATAGAAACAAGGTCAAAGTTCAGCATGCATGCAGACAAAGGCAGGGGATGATAGCATGCTGAACTTTGACCTTGTTTCTATACTTTTTGGCACTTCCATCCCTACATCCTTCAACATTTTAGTGAAAATGTTTTTCACTGGTTTAACTGGTTTTTACTGTGTGTAGCAACACGTAGAAACCTACTGGCTTTCGTGCAGAGTTCTACCTCCCTTGCATACCTATGAGGATAGCCAGCAAGACTCCTATATCCTGTCTTGTACAAATGTTGCCTATTGAGTACAACAGTGGGTCCAGTTGCCTGCAACAGTTAGTCGTTCAAAGAAACGGACACAAAGGAGCAACGCTGGTAGCCAAACAGCGCAACGAACCAAAACCACGACCAAACTTCTAACTTTACGTCTTCAGCATGTGAGCAAACAAGAAAATGGCATCTAAACTAATGCTTTTAAGCTTGCAAAACTGGAGTTTGACGGGCTTTGGGAGAAGGTATGAAGATTTTGTGCATCAAGGATCATGTACGCTCCAGTATAAATGATTTTCGTGGAAGAAATAGATCGATTACTAACCCCAGTTTCGCAGTAGGCCATTTGAACTGAATCACCGTAGCTGTATATTTTATGGAGTTTGAGAGTATTATAGTGTATAGAAGCACTCGCAGAGCAGGTTGTTGGTCTGAAAAGGCCTATAACATCTGCGTTCGAGAGTTCTCAGCCGTTATTGTTGTATGGGGCTAATGGGCGTGTCTGCGCCATCCCTACATATAGAGTCTACCGACTCTATGATAAGGTAAGGCAATAACTATTAGCATGACAAATCATTGTTTAACTGTGATAGAAAGTGCTAATGGACATGACAGAATGCTACTATAAGTTCATTCCATGCTGTTGTATCATATGTGGAAATATAATTAACTTCAACCCCAATGAGTAAATTCATGTGCAACTCTTGCTTCTATATACTTCCTTCCTGCAGAACTAATTGTAGTGGAGTATGAATTTCCTGAGTACACCACAAATGAAACCATTGGATTTGTAGAACTGTGTGCTGTTGTCACTAGCCATCCGGGTGGGACTCCAAGACCTTTCGTAATCTCTGCTACAACTGCCGATGGAAGTGCAAGTATGTATACAAGTTGATTTGTTGCCTGGTAGAGTAACAGATCAAAGGCTAAAGTGTGCCAACATATCAGGTGTGGCACATTTATTACATCACTAACTACAGGAGGCTAGTAAGGGAGTGGCTAGTGGCTGGAAAACCATAGAAATGGCAAAAAAATTAGTTGTTGCATGGGCCCTCGTGCTCACACAGGATATGTTGGCACAGTTATGATGTAATCCCTTGGGCCTGCGGCCCTCAGGCTATACATCATAACTGTGCCAACATATCCTGTGGGGCACTTGGGCCCATGCAACAACTAATACTTATGAACATGATTTGTAGAGTAATATTTTTCTTTGCAGCTTCTCCTCCAGACTACACAGCCATTGTTGCAGAAGATTTGGAGTTCCCCCTGGGAGAGACACGTGTCTGTCATACAGTTCAAATCAATCAGGACAATATCTGTGAAATAGATCCTGAGCCATTTGAAGATTTCTTCTCCAACTTACAGTATGAAAGTGGGGAAATGCCAATCATTATAAATCGCACTCAGACACGTGTACTGATTGATGATACCAATGAACCTGAGTGTGGTAAGTGGACATGAACTGTTTATACAGTATTTACAAGAGTAAAAAACAAAGCATAGGGACATAATCATAACATGCATAACCCTACATTAAATGATGTAGGGAGGGGTTACACATGTTATGATGATGCATGCCCACCCCCTACCTTTGCCTTTGCCTTCATGCTGCTCTTTATTTTTTCATGCCATCACTTCTTTTGCGTGTATATGTTGCATCTTGTTCTTGTATTTTAGTACTGTCATGAAAATGTTTCTACTCTTGGTTTTTATTGCCAATAAATGCATGAAGTAGTCTTGACATGCGAGCCTGCCCCTTTTGTTCTCATTACACAAAATCACACATGCATAATGAGGAAATGGCATGTGTCTATACTTAGCTAGCTTTACTTTCAGGAAAGGTCCTACGAAGATTTTACTGATGATGATGGAGAAATTGGAGTTTTGGCAATTTTGCCTAAATGTTAAAGCTTAATGGGCAAGTCAGCACTATCCCTACATAGTGAGTCTACTGACTCCAATATGCAGAACATCACAAGTCCAAGGTGCATTAAATTTTATATAGATTTATCTAACTCATTACTTTTATGTAGCTGACATCTATGTTGGATATGAGTTCTCATTATACAATACAACTGAGAGCATTGGACAAGTAGAGATTTGTGCTGTCCTCATGGACCCAGGCCCAGCCACTGCTCCACGAGATTTTGTCCTCTCGTCAACTACACGAGATGGAACTGCAGGTATGTCCTACAACACTCCCTGCATACTATATATAATCTGGAATGTACAAATAACACCATGAACTTCGGAGTATACACAGCTGCATATTGATCTCTCATTAGATGCTGGATCAGACTATGTGAGACAGAGTATCAACTTGGAATTTGCCCGTGGGGACTCTAGACGTTGCCATACTGTAGATATCCTCCAAGATGACTTGTGTGAACATCCAGTTCCAGAGAATTTCTTTGCCGACTTGGCCTATGTCAGTGGCATACAAGATATTAACATTGTACGAGATGTGACTGAAGTTGTCATTGACGATTCCAATGAACCTGAGTGTGGTGAGTCAAGAGTTAGTGTGCTCTCTTGTGAGTATCATGGGCGTAACTACCATTGGGGCAGGAAGGACAGTCGCCCAACTGCTTTTCAGCATCAGTAACTTAGCATAGTACAGTTATGGTGTCACCACATAGGATGTGTAGCCTGGCATTCTAGTTACGCTGTTGATTACTGTATATGTAGTGCAGTGAAGTGTAGATGTAAAGTAAAATTTTATTTTCCATGATATAGCTGACATCTATGTTGGATATGAGTTCTCATTGTACACTACAACTGAGAGCATTGGACAAGTAGAGATTTGTGCTGTCCTCATGGACCCAGGCCCAGCCACTGCTCCACGGGATTTTGTCCTCTCGTCAACTACACGAGATGGAACTGCAGGTATGTCCTACAGCACTCCCTGCATACTATATATAATCTGGAATGTACAAATAACACCATGAACTTCGGAGTATACACAGCTGCTCATATGGTAATAATTAATGCATATTGATCTCTCATTAGATGCTGGATTAGACTATGTGGGAGAGAGTGTCAACTTGGAATTTGCCCGTGGGGACTCGAGACGTTGCCATACTGTGGATATCCTCCAAGATGACTTGTGTGAACATCCAGTTCCAGAGAATTTCTTTGCCGACTTGGCCTATGTCAGTGGCATACAAGATATTAACATTGTACGAGATGTGACTCAAGTCCTCATTGATGATTCCAATGAACTCGAGTGTGGTGAGTCAAGAGTATGTAGTGTGTTATCTTAGTATAGTGCAGTATAGTGTAGATATAAAGGTTTATTTTCCATCATATAGATGACATCTTTGTTGGATATGAGTTCTCATTATATACTACAACTGAGGGCATGGGACAAGTAGAGATTTGTGCTGTCCTCATGGACCCAGGCCCAGCCACTGCTCCACGAGATTTTGTCCTTTCATCGACTACAGAAAGTGGATCTGCAAGTATGTCCTACACATTCCCTGCATACTATGTGGTCTGGAATGTACAATTACCACTAGGAACTTTGAAGTATAAAGTGTAAAAACATTTCCATTCAAATGTTGAAGGATATAGGGATGGTAGTGCCAAAAATCATAGAAACAAGGTTTAATACAAATATACATATAAGTACTTATGCATGCGCAGGCAGGCAACAATAATAACATGCGTAACCCCGTAGTATAAGATATAGGGAGGGGGTTACGCATGTTATTATTGTTGCCTGCCTGTGCATGCATAAGTACTTATATGTACATTTGTATTAAACCTTGTTTCTATGATTTTTGGCCCTACCATCCCTATATCCTTCAACATTTGAATGGAAATGTTTTTTACACTTGTTTCAAAGCTTTTTTATGATGCTTTATTCTCCAAGAGCGCATGCGTCGCACGAGCCCTACCCCCTTTCTGCAGCGCATGTATCACGTGATGCTACAGTGAGAAAATGGCGACAGGCCCTGTATATAGTACCTTGACTGAAGTGTATTCAACCAGCTAAGACGATTTTGTTCATCAAGGATCATGTATATTCCTAAATGATATTCTGTGAAAGAACCACGGCTAATACTTGCCCTAATTTTGAGGTAGGTCGTTTGAACTGAAGAAGAAGAAGATGAACAAAATATTCCAAAACAGGGGTGTGGCAGTTTCTGTATGTCATTATATCCGGGTATTTTACATACTTTGAGGGTCTTATAGAATAGAGAAACACTCGTAGAGCATGTTATATGTCTGAAAAGGTTTATAACTGTAGCGTTTGGGAGTTATGAGCCATTTCATCTTGGTTAGTGGGCGTGTCATGTCGGCGCCATCCATATATAGAGAGTCTACCAACTCTCTGATACACAGCTGCTCATAATAATGCATACTGACATTATGTATCTCTCATCAGCTGAGGATATAGACTATGTGGGACAGAGTGCCAACTTGGAATTTGCCCGTGGGGAGTCACGACAATGCCATACTGTGGTCATCACCCAAGATGAATTCTGTGAATTTCCTGAGCCAGAGGATTTCTTTGCCAACTTGGCCTATGTCAGTGGCATACAAGATATCATCATTGTACGAGAGAGGACTCGAGTCATCATTGATGATTCCAGTGAACCTGAGTGTGGTGAGTTACATGTCGGAGATATGATGGAGTGACAGTTTGCATAACACATAATTACCTGCGTAACTGCAAATTGTACATGTGCAGATATTCGTGTTGGGTATGAGAGGACAGTCTACACAACAACAGAGGGTGAGGGGTTTGTGAGACTCTGTGCCATTATCTATTCACCTCTCAGGGGAGTTGCACCTCGACCATTCACCATTCGTTATCGCACTGCTGATGACACAGCTGGTATGCATATATTCTGAAGTGTACCATTGCAATATATTTATCAGTGATTCTTTCCTAGTTTCTCCCCAGGACTACAACTCTAGCACTGATATTCTGACTTTCAACACTGGAGATGATAGGCAATGTCACGATGTAGAAATAGTAGATGATGAACTATGTGAAGAACCATCAGAGCAGTTCTTTTCCAATCTGGCTCTTGAATCTGGTGCACCAGTGACAGTAGATCCTCCAACTGCACGAGTTATCATTTTTGATAACTTGGGCGACTGTATTTGTAAGTGATCTTACAGTAGAGTTGAAAACTATAGTCCAGCCAGTGTCCTGATTAGTGAGGATTCCTGATTAGTGGGGTATCCTAGTTAGGGGGATTATACATTTAATGTACACGGAAATTGGCTTGGTAGAGAAACGCTATATACTTGCACGTATAGAGGGGTATACTTGTATAGAGGGGGTCTGGGAATCTACTGTACTATTCTGTCCTCCATCAGCTGGGGTGTTTGTGAATGACACTCTAACTGGAGATCCCCTGATGACTGTTCCCATACGTGATGACCCAAATGTACAGCAAGGAGACCCTGTTTCCTCTCTTTGTTACGAGGTTCATGGAGAGTCTAACCAATTCTTCAATCTCATCTCTGATGGGTGTACCTCTGTTAATGCTTACTATGAGAAGGCCAATACTAGCAGTCCAAACATTGATCTCAATGTTGTCACTCAAATTGGTGTGACAGCTGTTGGAAGCAGTGGTGTTTGCACAAATATCACAGTTAATCTTGAAGGGAATTGTGAAGCTTTGGTAAATGGTGGGGCTCCAGCCAGTGGTCCTGTTGATGGAATTCATGTGAAACGATATGCAAGCTCATCAAGAGTACGGATTTCTGTCCCCAACTGTGCTGACAGTATGCTAGTCATGTGGGTGTTCTGTAAGAGTGGTCAGGTTGAAGATCCGGTAACATGGGACTACTTCCCTGTCAACTTCATCCGATATGTGGTCATGCGTGGATTAAACCTCAATGAGAAATCTCATGGACTAATAGGTAACTATTGTTGTAAGCTTGTCTGTCAATACGTTATTTGACTATCTGCTATTTGTGTACTTTCCAGGTCAGTTCTGGAATGTGCCTGTAACAGTGACACCCCACAATGGGGATTTCGGTGGTGAACCGAGAACTGATGACTATGTCATCACTGTCGACCACCCTGACTCTCCTCCAAGAAGCTTTGTGGGCCTGAGGTCTGAAGTGACGTGGGAGTTTGAGAAACGGGTGTGCTACTACGTTGGCAACACACAGGCGGGTCAGCTTGCAGAGGTATCTGACCCCAACGATTCAGTCATTGAGGGAGTGTACAGTGACTACAAAGTCGATTCATTGTTTGCTACCAACTACGTCTACAGCCACTTTACCAAATGCGGATGAGAACAGCTTCTTAGCTCCGTACTGCTTTCTAGAGTTACTTTAAATGGACTAAACATTTTTGATTGATCTCTAAAACATGCTTAGTATGTAGACAACATGTTTTGTTGCATTTTGATACATGTTTTGTATCTGTTGCATTTCACATAGTGTATATACCTCTATAGTGCAATAATATTTGTGTACTGTTTGATTCCAATGCAAACCTATGTCTGCACATCAGAAATGGGCTCGTGTGCATAGAAGTAATGTAGCAGCCTTCTTCTGAAGCTGCAGACCCCTTAACCTTAGTAACAGCTAAAATGTGTCTAGTATGACCACAACTATACACACTATCACAGGGATTGACATCAAGAACCTTTGTTGAAGTTCTTTCATCCGCAACGTCAGAGTTTGAGAACAGCCTCATTCAGACAGAATGTACAGTTCCAGTTAAAATATAAAGATATACTCAGTAGACTTACCATTTTACCAGTTTTTTGTGTGATGTATAGATATATTGTGCAGTGGTGTATATCTTACATTCTTATCTCAACAGTGGTCACTATTAGACAAGCTACAATATACAACATACAAATGTGGCCATGTTGTTGACCAAACGTTCAACATCTACCATCCCGCAAGTCACAATGATTGGCACCAACGCTAGACCATGTTTTTTAGTCCAGGGACGCGCGCGCTAGAGATGAGGGAGATATAAAAGCTCGTTGTGGCGACGATCTCAAATTGCTGCACTGCCAATTCTTGACAGTGTCGTCTGCAGTGATGTTGTTCGCGGCAACCGTTGTGGTGGGCCTTCTTCTCTCCCCTGGAGGTAATTCAGTACTCACTGCTAGTTTCATGTTTTTAGATTCAGTAGTTAGGTAAACTGCATTATTACTGCTGTTGCGTGTAATAGGAACGTGAAATGCGCCTTCAGAGATAGCACTCTACAAAGAAATTAGGAATACAAATAAGCACCGCAAAAGTACGTTCTATAGTCTGCTATACGATCAATGCATGGTGCTTGCCTAGCTGCTGACAAGTGATGCGCAGTAAACGGAACGATGAATGTTTACCATTTGTTTCTCCAATACAGTCCTCTCACAACAGTGCTATAATCAGCCCAACTGTGCAGGAGATGTAGTTTCAGGACCAACCACGGCAGAAGAGTGCTGTGTTGGAACAGATGATGGCATGTCATTTGGAGTTAGTGGTGGATCTTGTCCTACCCCTCAGTGTATAGGTAATTGAATATGTTTGCATATTAAAGATACACAAAATTTAATGTTAATTATCAGTTCCCACTGCAGAGCTCTTCTTTTAGTAAAGGCATATTTTTTGGAGAAACCATGCAAACTGATTTTGTAGCCTGCCATGATACATTGGTTCTTGTGCATAGTTGTAGAGGTAATGATAATGACCCAAAACACTTAAGCTCTATATTATTCTGTCGGTTTTGGTCTATGCTGAAACCAGGTGCTAACCTTGTGATGTTACCACAGCACTGTACATGTGGTGGAAATTGTCAAGTTGCTTTGCATGGAGCATTTAGTTTGTGGTCTATAGTAATATTGTGTAGGAAATGATTAGGCTACAGGTATACACAAGCCATTTGCACCAATATTATGTCCATGTTATGATGCCTAATAATTCAATTACTGTTCCTTCCCTCTATGTACTCCCTGTGAAAATCACTAGGGTAAAATTTGACTTGGTAAATGTACACTAATTGATAGCTGAAATTGTAGCTACATTTGGGGCAGTGAACAAGACAATGTGTAATGCCTATAGTCCAATAATGTGAACCATGACAGGTGTTTTTGTCCTTACTCTGTCTTGATTAGTAAGACACAGTAAGGAGCTATTATTCCTCTCAGTAAGACACAGTAAGGAGCTATTATTCCTCTCAGTAAGACACAGTAAGGAGCTATTATTCCTCTCAGTAATTACCTAGTCCAATAAAGTGAATCATAACATGCCAGGTCATCAAAAGATTTTTTTACCTTACTGTGTCTTAACAAAATGGGAATTATCACACAAGTGTAAAATAGCCCTATCATTTTACAATTTATCCCATATTTGAACAAGAATCATGCAAATTTATTTAGGTCACAAGTTTGCAAGATACTTCTGCCCCTATTTGTCCCTGTTATGGTGCCTAGTAAGTTATCCCAACAGCAATAACTGCTCCTTTCCTATGTCCTCCTTGTGACAATTGAAGTCACTAGGGTACCTGGTAAATTGTAATTGTATATTTGGGCAGTCCACAAGACAGTGTTCAATAATGAGTAATTGCCTAGTCCAATAAAGTGAACCGTGACATGCCAAGTCTTCAAAAGATGTTTAGCCTGCTGGGTCTTACTGATGTTGTCTTGATCTTTAACTGTACAGTCCATGGATTTGAGAATGTACGGTATTCTGTGAGAGAGAGAGAGGAAATGGAAGATGGTATGGAGGAGGAAGGGCAAGACAGAGTTGACACTACATTTAAATTTAATGTGAAGGGAACAACAGCCTTTGGAGGTATATCATTTCTTGGAGATATTACCACAGTAGCAGGCCCAAATACAGGTCAGTTTTTACTACATGTACAATTGAAATATTACATAGATTTTTTGTAAAGTACAGACCCTTAATTCTACCTATATTTGATTGTGTATAGGGTAGGTAGGTGGTGGGACTGGAGTTAAGGAGAGGATTATTTGATGTAGAGAAGGTCACTTATGGGATGAACATTGTAGCTAGATTGTGTAAGAGAGTAATAACATGAGGTAGTTAAAAAAGAGAGAAATATAATGTTGAAGGAACATCAGTTACATTGCCATGTGCCCTAGAAGATTGTGATGATGGGTAAATGGTCAAATTGCTTAAATCTGGTACATAATCCCCTCCCTACATCTTCTATGTGTTGTGCATGTTATTGTTCCATTTCCTGTTTCGCTCTGTATACACTGTACTTAGTTGAAGGGCAAAAGTTAGGTAAGTTTGCGTGTGTTGTATGTGGGAATGTGCACACGTGTGTATATGTGACTCCACCCCCATTGCGTGTGTTGTATGTGGGAATGTGCACGCATGTATGTATATGTGACTCCACCCCCATTGGATGAATAATCAATGATAGTATTTCTGTATCAGCTCTTTGATTACTAAACTCTCTCTCTATAGAGGACAGTGACTTCCAAAGTCTCACTTTAAGTAATCAGAGGGCAACTCCTACCGAAGGTATATCCATTCAGCTGTTCAGCGATAATGATGCCATCACTCTGGAGTATAATGATACTGTCATTCTGAGATTTATCATTAATCCTGGACTTGCCCCCCTAATTGAGCAGCTTGAGGCTGCAGGAGAGTATATTAGGGACACTGCTATTGTGGATATTATTGACAATGATCGTAAGTAACTGCGAAGTTATTTGAGACTACACATACTTACATATGTATGTATACATATAAATGTACACTACAATGGCATTAGTGTACCTACTGTCCATTTTACAGAACTGGAAATTAATTTTCGAGAATTAGATTACGTTGTCAATGAGGGTGACCAAGAGGGTTTAGTTATTTTGCAGTTCAGGGAGGTACAGACCCCATTCAATGTGACTCTACGCCCAGTCACCATCACAGAGGCAAGAGATCAAGATGGTTTTAATGTGAGTGCTTTCGTGCAACCTGTCACTGAAGATGCCCAAGCTACACCAGGTATGTAGCAATTATTGCTTACTAGGAAATTTGTGATCTGGATGAAGAATCATATGTAGAAAGATTTTCTTGAGAAGTTAATCAGGTTAAAAGTAATGAGGGGAGTAAGACAGACAGACTCCACTGTGAATTGATCAGTCGCTGGAAATCCAGTGCACTAACCACTGAGCCACAATTCCTAGATAAGACAGTCTCCTCACTCTACTGAGCCACAATTCCTAGATAAGACAGTCTCCTCACTCTACTTATTGTTTTGTGTTGGCCTGGTGATAGATATAGAAAGTTTTATATCTTTCTAGTTCAGAGCAGAATGTGATGTGTACTGCCCATTATGGAGTTCATTTCCCCTTGTAGATGCCGACTATAATACTACATCCATTACAATCACAATACCTGCTAGAAGTACAGAATATGTAATACGTAATACATTTTTCTTTGATGATGAGATTAATGAGATTGATCAGAGCTTTGCCCTTGTTGGAGAGCTAGGAGATGATGTTCCAGACAGATTTGCTTGTTTCCAGAGAACACAAAATGATAGGGAATGCTTTGGAAGAACTGGTGCAACTACTATTAAAATTGAGGATAATGATGGTAAGGCTTTACAGAAACATCTTGCATTCTAGGTAGTGAGCTATAGGAGAAACATTTCAATTTAGAAGTATGGGAGGTGAGATGATGCATGGCTCTTGTATTTCTGCAGCTATGATCATTGGATTCAGGAATCGTACAACGATAACAAATGAGATTTTTGGGCCAATCACTATTGAAGTACATTCTAAGATAACATCTGAGGTGGAATATACTATTGGCTTCCGCCACATCCGGCAGGGTGCTGTTGCTACTGTGGAGACTGGTGATGGTGCCGACCCAATATTTGATAGTGATTTTGATGCTATATTTGGAGCTCGTCCCAATCCAGAAAATGCAGGGGATCCTCTAGAGACAACTCGTATACTGCAAGTGGGTCGTCTTGAACCACAGAGACCACTGCTGACAACTATTTTTCCTGATGTGCGTCCTGAAGGAAACGAGACCTACACAATAAGTGTTTTTGTAATAGATACAGTAACAGGTGGTGGTCGTGTTAATTATGACTGCAATGACAATAGAAATAACCCAGATGACTTTTTCTGTGACCATACTATCTACATTTTGGATGACGATGGTTAGTTGAGACCGAGCAGACCTGTTAATACACATCTACACTTTAACATGCCTGTATACCTGTGTTCCATATATACAAGTGTAAAACAAAACTAAAAGAAGTAGAAGACTAGAATTGGCATTTTTGTAATTTCCAAATGGTGTATGTATGTACTTTGAGAGTATTGTCAGGTACAGACCCAGACATGCCTTCTCCAAATGCCGTCAACTCTAGGACTGCAACCTTACAAGTGTTAGTGTGAGATGCCATTTTCTTGTTTGCTCATGTCCCAAACATGTGAAGTTAGTTTTGTGCAGCTGTTTTATCCTTCTTTTTTACTTTGTTTTTGTTTCTTAAACAACTATCCGTTGCAGGTAAATGAAAGGGAATGATTGCATGCAACAATAATAACATGTATAACCCATCCCTACATTTAAAAGGGGTTACACATATATCTAATACTTCTTTTGTTTTAAGATCCATTTGAAGTTGGGTATGTGCAGACAATATACACTGTCATTGAGGATGAGGGTCCAGTGGAGGTGTGTGTCAATCTTACTAAGCCTGAGATAGATATTGAAGAGGAAATGGTCTTTGTGGAATCACTTGATAATTCTAGTTCAGTCTACATTCCAGATGATGCTACACTAGCAAGTTAGTTACGTATTATGTCTGTGATGTGATGACTTTTAGTCCATATTTTTCCCTCCAGCACCAGATCCTTTTAATTTTCTCGCTCAATCATATGAAATGATCCCATTTTCTGACTATGAACAACAACAACTGCTGTCTAATCGTATCAGAAGTATAGGCATCAATGCAACAAGAAGAGTAATCTGCTATGACCAGCCAATCTATGATGACCTGCGTTTGGAACCGGCAGAATACTTTGGTATGATACTGATTGTTCAGATGCCACTTACTACAGTCCTCACTGAAGTACGGCCAATGTATGATCAAGTTGCTATCCTGATTCTGGATGATGATGGTGAGAAAAAACTTGAAAGGCACATAACCAACCATGTAATTCTCTGAGGAAATGTAGCTATCATTACAATAATTTAACCTTCAGACCACACCCACAATATACTAGGTGAATGCAGTGCAATTGGTCAATATGAATGTAAAATTAGAACTCGTGTAAAACATTATGGTATGTAACTTCATAAATAGATTATAGAAAACTTGGCCCATTAGAACAACAAGGTGGGCTTACTTGGCTCACAATTATGCATATGTGTGCTGAGTAAGTAGTTTAACTAGAGCTATATATGTATACCAGAATAAGCCGATGCTATAGTTTTCCCTTAGCTATATAAGTTAGTTGTGTAGTAGGTGTGGTTATCTTTGTGCATGATTAAGGGTGTATGCATGCATTAGCCATTTAATGTAGATGTGCATGTTGAATGTGTGACGTTTTGAATATCTACAACTCTCACTTGAGTTCACCCTCTATATGAAACATGCAATGCATTTTGTTGATCAGTGATCACACAGCAAGGGCAAAATTGTGGTAATGTATACACACTTTGAGGGTCTTAGCAGGTACAGAAACATTCATAGAGGTTTAACTGCTGCATTTGGGAGTTCTGATCTGTTATATTTGTTTGTAAGGCATATTGGTGGCATCCCTATACATAATCAAATGAATAACTCTCTGAATATGTGAAACAAAGCCAAACTTATTAATAGCAGACTAAATTTAAAGTATTCTGGACCTGTTACTTAATGCGAGTACATTGTTTGTCTTTCACCTTTACTTCAGAGGCTGTTGTGGGTCTGGAGAGGACATTTTACAGTGTTCCAGAGGATGTGGGTGTGGTAGAAGTGTGTGCTATTGTGTACAGTCCCACTATTGACTGCCCCATTGAATTTCCCTTTAATGTCAGTCTCTCAACTAGTGACAGGACAGCAGGTATGGTTTGTTAAATGTTCATTAATGTCAACAGCTTTATGTATGTGTTTGTGAACTCTTTATGCTAATTATGTTAGTGTTTCTAATAAAATACAAGTATATACAAGACATGGCAAGTGTTTACTTACATATTCACAGAGGAACCCATGGACTACATTGGACTCTCAATGGACTTGAGTTTTGCTGCATGTGAAACAAGACAGTGTGTCAATATTACCATTGTGGATGACTTCGTGGATGAGCCAGACGAGGAATTTGATGTTACTCTGGAGAGGACCATAGGATTGGACCCCAGGATTAGTCTACGTCCAGTGAATGCAATGGTTCTCATAGAGGATAATGATGGTAAATCAGCATTGTACTAAGAATTAGTAAATAGTAGGAAAAACAGTCGAAGACTAATACCATTTCTTCTAGTACCCATCACTGTTGGTCATGAGAGGACAGTGTACACTACATCTGAGGGGGATGGACAGGTAGAGCTGTGTGTTGTCATATTTGAACCATCGTCTGGAGGAGCACCACGAGAATTCAATCTCACTATCACCACTGAAAATGGCACTGCAAGTTAGTTTGTGTAAAGTGTTAGCTGATATAGCAGTATAGAGTGATCTTGTATTGCATTCCGTTCAGTCGCTCCTGATGACTATGAGAGTGTGGTAGGTCGGGTCCTACAGTTCAACGAGAATGGAGTTAGAAAATGCTACACTATCAATATCGGCAATGATGACATTTGTGAAAACATGCCAAATGAGAATTTCTTCTCCAATCTGGCCTATGGCAGTGGTGTACAACCAATTACAGTAATCAGAGAACGTGCTGAAGTTATCATTGATGATTCTCTAGAAGCTGAATGTCGTAAGTGATTAGAGAAATGCATTCCATGCTCTTATATACAACAGCTATATACATGTGAATGCTTGTTATGCAAGGCTTGATTGCAAGTTTTTTTTCTTCAGAGCCAATTGTAGTGGAGTATGAATTTCCCGAGTACACCACAAGTGAAACCATAGGATCTGTAGAACTGTGTGCTGTTGTCACTAGCCATCCAGGTGGAACTCCAAGACCTTTTGTAATCTCTGCTACAACTGCCGATGGAATTGCAAGTACATATACATGTTGATTTATAAACATGATTTGTAGAGTAATATTTTTCTTTGCAGCTTCTCCTTCAGACTACACAGCCATTGTTGCAGAAGATTTGGTGTTCCCCCTGAATGCAACACGTGTCTGTCATAGAGTTCAAATCAATCAGGACAATATCTGTGAAATAGATCCTGAGCCATTCGAAGATTTTTTCTCCAACTTACAGTATGAAAGTGGGGAAATGCCAATCATTATAAATCGCTCTCAGACACGTGTACTGATTGACGATACCAATGAACCTGAGTGTGGTAAGTGGACGTGAACTGTTTATACAGTATTACAAGAAAGCATAGGGACAAAATTATAGTAACCCTATATTAAAAGATGTAGGGGAGGGGTTACACATTATGATGATGCATGCTCCTCCCCTGCCTTTGCCTTCATGCTGCTCTTCCATCACTACTTTTGCCTGCATATGCTGCACCTTGTTCTTTTGTTTTAGCACTGTCATCCCAAAATGTTTCTACACTTAGTTTTTATTGCCAAATGCATGAAATATTGAGAAATATTGACATGTGAGCCCACCCCTTTTGCTCCTTATCACACACAAATCACACATGCATAATAATGAGGAAATGGCATGTGTCTATGGCATGTGTCTATACTTAGCTAGCTTTACTTGTTCAGGAAAGGTCCTACGAAAATTTTGTTGGCTATAGGCACTCTGCAGAGGAATAAGAAGGCTGTTTCATGCAAAAATAAAAATAAAGTACTATATATGAAAGCTTGTCTACTGATGCTTTTTGAGAAATTGGAGTTTTGGCAATTTTGTGTCATTGTAGCAGTGTATTTTATGAGCACGTCAGCACTATTCCTACATGAGAGTCTACTCACTCTGATATATAGAACATCGCACATATACATAATCAAATGAATGACTCTCTGAATATGTGAAACAAAGCCGAACTTGTATTCTGGACCTGTTACTTAATGTGTCTGAGTACATTGTTTGTCTTTCACTTTTACTTCAGAGGCTGTTGTGGGTCTGGAGAGGACATTTTATAGTGTTCCAGAGGATGTGGGTGTGGTAGAAGTGTGTGCTATTGTGTACAGTCCCACTATTGACTGTCCCATTAATTTTCCCTTTGATGTCAGTCTCTCAACTAGTGACAGGACAGCAGGTATGGTTTGTTAAATGTTCATTAATGTCAACAGCTTTATGTACGTGTTTGTGAACTGTTTATGCTAATTATGTTAGTGTTTCTAATAAATTAATACAAGTATATACAAGACATGGCAAGTGTTTACTTACATATTCACAGAGGAACCCATGGACTACATTGGACTCTCAATGGACTTGAGTTTTGCAGCATGTGAAACAAGACAGTGTGTCAATATTACCATTGTGGATGACTTCGTGGATGAGCCAGACGAGGAATTTGATGTTACTCTGGAGAGGACCATAGGATTGGACCCCAGGATTAGTCTACGTCCAGTGAATGCAATGGTTCTCATAGAGGATAATGATGGTAAATCAGCATTGTACTAAGAATTAGTAAATAGTAGGAAAAACAGTCGAAGACTAATACCATTTCTTCTAGTACCCATCACTGTTGGCCATGAGAGGACAGTGTACACTACATCTGAGGGGGATGGA
Organism: Theonella swinhoei; assembly: GCA_963970385.1. Lineage (NCBI taxonomy): Eukaryota > Metazoa > Porifera > Demospongiae > Tetractinellida > Theonellidae > Theonella > Theonella swinhoei. The sequence continues at coordinate 315,641 of OZ019952.1, read as the reverse complement.
CAGGTAGAGCTGTGTGTTGTCATATTTGAACCATCGTCTGGAGGAGCACCACGAGAATTCAATCTCACTATCACCACTGAAAATGGCACTGCAAGTTAGTTTGTGTAAAGTGTTAGCTGATATAGCAGTATAGAGTGATCTTGTATTGCATTCCGTTCAGTCGCTCCTGATGACTATGAGAGTGTGGTAGGTCGGGTCCTACAGTTCGATGAGAATGAAGTTAGAAAATGCTACACTATCAATATTAACGATGATGAAATTTGCGAAAACATGCCAAATGAGAATTTCTTCTCCAATCTGGCCTATGGCAGTGGTGAACAACCAATTACAGTAGTCAGAGAACGTGCTGAAGTTATCATTGATGATTCTCTAGAAGCCGAATGTCGTAAGTGATTAGAGAAATGCATTCCATACATGTGAATGCTTGTTATGCAAGGCTTGATTGCAAGTTTTTTTCTTCAGAGCCAATTGTAGTGGAGTATGAATTTCCTGAGTACACCACAAGTGAAACCATTGGATTTGTAGAGCTGTGTGCTGTTGTCACTAGCCATCCGCATGGGACTCCAAGACCTTTTGTAATCTCTGCTACAACTGCCGATGGAAGTGCAAGTATGTATGCAAGTTGATTTGTTGCTTGGTAGAGTAACAGATCAATGGCTAAAGTGTGCCAACATATCAGGTGTGGCACATATATTACATCACTAATTGCAGTAGGCTAGTAAGGGAGTGGCTAGTGGCTGGAAAACCATAGAAATGGCACAAATTAGTTGTTGCATGGGCCCTCGTGCTCACACAGGATATGTTGGCAAAGTTATGATGTAATCCCTTGGGTCTGCGGCCCTCGGGCTATACATCATAACTGTGCCAACATATCCTGTGTGGCACTTGGGCCCATGTAACAACTGATACTTATGAACATGATTAGTGTAATATTTTTCTTTGCAGCTTCTCCTTCAGACTACACAGCCATTGTTGCAGAAGATTTGGTGTTCCCCCTGAATGCAACACGTGTCTGTCATAGAGTTCAAATCAATCAGGACAATATCTGTGAAATAGATCCTGAGCCATTCGAAGATTTTTTCTCCAACTTGCAGTATGAAAGTGGGGAAATGCCAATCATTATAAATCGCCCTCAGACACGTGTACTGATTGATGATACCAATGAACCTGAGTGTGGTAAGTGGACGTGAACTGTTTATACAGTATTTACAAGCGTAAAAAACCAAGCATAGGGACATTATCATAACATGCTCAACCCTACATTAAAAAGATGTAGGGAGGGGTTACACATGTTATGAACCAAGCATAGGGACATAATCATAACATGCGTAAACCTAGATGTAGGGAGGGGTTACACATGTTATGATGATGCATGCCCACCCCCTACCTTTGCCTTTGCCTTCATGCTGCTCATTTTTTCATGCCATCACTACTTTTGTGTGCATATGTTGCATCTTGTTCTTGTGTTTTAGCACTGTCATCCCAAAAATGTTTCTACTCTTGGTTTTTATTGCCAAATGCATCCTACATAGTGAGTCTACTGACTCCAATATGCAGAACATCACAAGTCGGTGCATTATATTTTATTAGCTAACTCATTACTTTTATGTAGTTGACATCTATGTTGGATACGAGTTCTCATTATACACTACAACTGAGAGCATTGGACAAGTAGAGATTTGTGCTGTCCTCATGAACCCAGGCCCAGCCACTGCTCCACGAGATTTTGTCCTCTTGTCAACTACACGAGATGGAACTGCAGGTATGTCCTACAACACTCCCTGCATACTATATATAATCTGGAATGTACAAATAACACCATGAACTGGAGTATATAATAATGCATAATTAGTTGCTGAATCGGACTATGTGGGAGAGAGTGTCAACTTGGAATTTGCCCGTGGGGACTCGAGACGTTGCCATACTGTGGATATCATCCAAGATAACTTGTGTGAACATCCAGTTCCAGAGAATTTCTTTGCCGACTTGGCCTATGTCAGTGGTATACAAGATATTACCATTGTACGAGATGTGACTCAAGTCCTCATTGATGATTCCAATGAACCCGAGTGTGGTGAGAGTATATAGTGTCTTAGTATAGTGCAGTAAAATGTTATTTTCCATGATGTAGCTGACATCTATGTTGGATACGAGTTCTCATTATACACTACAACTGAGAGCATTGGACAAGTACAGATTTGTGCTGTCCTCATGAACCCAGGCCCAGCCACTGCTCCACGAGATTTTGTCCTTTCATCGACTACAGAAAGTGGATCTGCAAGTATGTCTATATACACAGCTGCTCATAATTATAGTAATAATTAATGCATAATTCTCTCATCAGCTGAGGGTATAGACTATGTGAGAGCGAGTGCCAACTTGGAATTTGCCCGTGGGGAGTCGCGACAATGCCATACTGTGGTCATCATCCAAGATGAATTTTGTGAATTTCCTGAGCCAGAGGATTTCTTTGCCAACTTGGCCTATGTCAGTGGCATACAAGATATCATCATTGTACGAGAGAGGACTCAAGTCATCATTGATGATTCCAGTGAACCTGAGTGTGGTGAGTTACATGTCGGAGATGGAGTGACAGTTTACATTAACATAATTACCTGTATGTATTCCATAACTGCAAATTGTTGTGCAGATATTCGTGTTGGGTATGAGATGACAGTCTACACAACAACAGAGGGTGAGGGGGTTGTGTTACTGTGCGCCATCATCTTTTCACCTGAGAGTCTAGTTGCACCTCGACCATTCACCGTTCGTTATACCACTGCTGATGACACAGCTGGTATGCATATATTCTGAAGTTTACCATTGCAATATATTTATCAGTGATTCTCTCCTAGTTTATCCCCAAGACTACACCCCTAGAACTGGTATTCTGACTTTCAACACTGGAGATGATAGGCAATGTCATGAAGTAGGAATAGTAGATGATGAACTATGTGAAGAACCATCAGAGCAGTTCTTTTCCAATCTGGCTCTTGAATCTGGTGCACCAGTGACAGTAGATCCTCCAACTGCACGAGTTATCATTTTTGATAACACGGGCGACTGTGTTCGTAAGTGAGAGTAGACAGTGTCCCGATTAGTGAGGTGTCCCGATTAGTGAGGTGTCCCGATTAGTGAGGTGTCCTAATTTGGGTGATTATAATTTGGGTGATTATGCACTTTAGCTTGGTAGAGCTTGGTAGGGGAAAGCTATATACAAGTCTACTGTACTACTAAATATTTCTCCCCTCCCATCAGCTGAGGTATTTGTGAATGACACTCTGACTGGAGATCCCCTGATGACTGTTCCCATACGTGATGACCCAAATGTACAGCAAGGAGACCCTGTTTCCTCTCTCTGTTACGAGGTTCATGGAGAGTCTAATCAATTCTTCAATCTCATCTCTGATGGGTGTACCTCTGTTAATGCTTACTATGAGAAGGCTGAGACTAACAGCTCTAACATTGATCTCAATGTTGTCACTCAAATTGGTGTGACAGCTGTTGGAAACAGTGGTGTTTGCACAAATATCACAGTTAATCTTGATCGAAATTGTGAAGCTTTGGTAAATGATGGGCCTCCAGCCAGTGGTCCTGTTGATGGAATTCATGTGAAACGATATGCAAGCTCATCAAGAGTACGGATTTCTGTCCCCAACTGTGCTGACACTATGCTAGTCATGTGGGTGTTCTGTAAGAGTGGTGAAGTTGAAGATCCAGTAACATGGGACTACTTCCCTGTCAACTTCATCCGATATGTGGTCATGCGTGGATTAAACCTCAATGAGCAATCTCATGGACTAATAGGTAACTATTGTTGTAAGCTTGTCAATGTTATTTGACTGCTATTTGTGTACTTCCAGGTCAGTTCTGGAATGTGCCTGTAACAGTGACACCCCACAATGGGGATTTTGATGGTGTACAGAGAACCGATGACTATGTCATCACTGTCAACCACCCTGACTCTCTTTTTGAAAGAAGCTTCGTAGGACTGAGGTCTGAAGTGACGTGGGAGTTTGAGAAACGGGTGTGCTACTACGTTGGTAACAGACAGGCGGGTCAGCTTGCAGAGGTATCTGACCCCAACGATTCAGTCATTGAGGGAGAATACAGTGACTACAAAGTCGATTCATTGTTTGCTACCGACTATGTCTACAGCCACTTTACCAAATGTGGATGAGAACAGCTCCTTAGCTCCGTACTGCTTTCTAGAGTTACTTTAAATAGACTAAACTTTTGATTGATCTCTAAAACATGCTCATGCTTAGTATGTATACAACATGTTTTGTTGCATTTTGATACATGTTTTGTATCTGTTTCATTTCACATAGTGTATATACCTCTATAGTGCAAAAATAGATTCATAGTGCATGGAGTACGAGTGCGCTCGCTTTACTCTGCGTGAGCTCCGTTCACCGGACGTACGTAACCGCGCGTTCCCTATTCTACGTACGTGTAACCACGGGTTCTAAAAAACCTACGAGTCATTAGCCCTTACCGGCCGCGGTACCCGGCCCGTATATACGTCGCGTCGTACGTATGTACGTACGTGTATACGACGCGCAGGACGCGCGCCGCGCGCGCGCATGGAGCGGCGCGCGCTAGAGATGAGGGAGATATAAAAGCTCGTTGTGGCGACGATCTCAAGTTGCTGCACTGCCAATTCTTGACAGTGTCTTCTGCAGTGATGTTGTTCGCGGCAACAGTTGTGGTGGGCCTTCTTCTCTCCCCTGGAGGTAATTCAGTACTCACTGCTAGTTTCATGTTTCTGGATTCAGTAGTTAGGTACACTCCATAATTTTACTGCTATTGCATATAATAGGAACGTGAAATGCGCATTCAGAGCTACCATTGTAAAAGAAATTAGGAATACGAATGCGCACCGCAGAAGTACGTACAATAGCCTGCTATATGGTCAATGGTGTTTGCCTAGTTGCTGAAAGTGATGCGCAGTAAACGGAACGATGAATGTTGATATGCATCCATTTGTTTCTCCAATACAGTCCTCTCACAACAGTGCTATAATCAGCCCAACTGTGCAGGAGATGTAGTTCCAGGAGCAACCACAGCAAGAGAGTGCTGTGTTGGAACAGATGATGGCATGTCATTTGGAGTTGGTCCTGGAAATTGTGCTACCACTCAGTGTATAGGTAATTGAAATATGTTTATGGATATGCATGTAAATATACACACAGTTATTGCTGGTCAGTTCCCACTGTCAAGCTGTCCTTCTCCTAGTAGCTAAGGCTAGCTAAGCGATAATGGAACCCCATAATATATAGAAGGATGTAGGGAAGGGTTATGAATGTATTGTTGAGGCTACCTTGTTCCTACACTCTTGTGCAATTGAAGTTTTTACACTAGTTATGTTGTATATTCCCTTGCAAAGTGCATTATTCTCCCAAGCATGTATGCAAGCTCCACCTCTTTCACTGCTCAAGTTTATTTGAAACCACACGTGCATAATAAGGAAATGGATTCAACTACTCACAAGTGCTACTAATAGTGTATCACAGCTTCATAGTCCAGGAAGAGCCCTACAATGATTCTGCTGGTCAAAGGCACTGTGCATGGGAATAAGAAACTGCTTGGTACAAAAATGTAAATTTGTCATAGGCTATTTGAAGGAGAATTGGAAGAAGAAAAAGAAGATAGGGCTTTCACATGCGATTGCAATGGTCAGTTTATAACCTACTACTTTGAGAGTCTTATTGAAACAGTCATAGGCCTTATTCTGTCCAAAAAGCTTAAACTTCAGCTTAAGGCTAATTGGTGTGTTGGGGGCATCCCTACATAGAGAGTCTCTCTTTGATGGGTAAGCCCTAAGAAGTAGTCTAGGGCTGGCAACAGAAGCCAATGATGTAACCACAACATAGTGGTGGAAATGTGACAACACAGTGGTGGAGCTGTGTGTGTTACTTTTAGGTGGTGTGTTTAATTTGTGGTCTAGTCTATAGTGTAGATTGGACAGATGTTGCAGTATCTCATTGCATTGCATTGAGTGACATACCTCACATTGTGATTGGGCTGCATGTATATACAAGCCAAGGACACTACTTTGCAAGATACAGGACTCTGTCAATATTTGTTCATGTTATGGTGCCTAGAAAGACAACACAACTACAATAGCTCCACAACTACATTTACTGTTCCTTCCCTATGTCATCTGTGTGACAATTGAAACTGACTTGGCACTTTGGCATGTACACTCGGGACAGTGCACAAGACAGTGTCCAATAATGTGTAATTGCCTAGTCCAATAAACTGAACCATATGACATGCCAAGTCTTCAAAAGATGTTTTTGGCCTTACTGTGTCTTACTGATGTCTTGAATTTTACCCCACCCTGTGCAGTCCATGGATTTGAGAATGTACGGTATCGTATGGTAGAGAGAAATCCAGAGGTAGAGTCACCAGACGACAGAGTGGTAACTACATTTAAACTCAATGTGAAGGGAATGACAACCATTGACGATGTAGCATTTCTTGGAGATATTGTCGCAGAACCAGGCTCAGATACAACAGGTCATTCTTTATTAATTTCATGTACAGTTGAAATATTATACAAGTGTAAAAAACATTTCATTAAATGTTGAAGGATGTAGGGATGGTATATAGTGCCAAAAACTAAAGAAACAAGACTGTAATAACCCTCGTGGTGCACAGTGAACAAGTGATTATGATATGACCATATACAACTTGTGTACATATGCAGGAAATGATGAAAACCTATGTGGAAATTGCATGCAACAATAACAACATGCGTAACCCCACGAAATAAAATGTAGGGAGGGGTTACGCATATTGTTATTGTTGCATGCAATTTCCACATGGGTTTGAAAACCCAGGTCATATCATAATCAGTTGTTCACTGTGCACCACTAGGGTTATTACAGTCTTGTTTCTTTAGTTTTTGGCACTACCATCCCTACATCCTTCAACATTTGTTAATATAATAAACATACCACTATTTGATCATAAGGAAATATTGTTGACAGTGTAAATCAGTAGTAAGACTTGACAAGGAAAGTAATTTCAGTGAGATCTACATACTGTCTACTTTGAGTTAGAGGGCTGCGCATATATTGTTGACGCAGGCGCGATCGTCTAATAGCGCATGAGTTATCACATCACAAATATGCAATCAACAAGGAAATGGCATCCGACTATACGGAAGTGCTCGTAAATCCTTGTCGTTCTCATGCGAGAGGGATCCTACGACGATTCTGTTGGCCTAGGATCATGCACCAGTGCCCACTTAGCAGTATTTTTACTTAGCAAAGATTCAATGAAATCTTTCGGAATGGCTTGGAGACTACAAATACAACCAAGTCACCACGGCAATACTCTTTTGATAATCGGTGAAGTGCTTGCATTGTGCTACACGCATGCGCATGTGTCATTGCAGAGGAATCCACTCGTAGCTAAAACTAGAGACTGGCACCGGTACTCTTGAGCAATTTTTAATGATCCCGGGCCGTGACTCTAGACAGAGCAAATAGAACTGAGTCAGCAAAAAGCGTGTGTGAATTGTATTAGGTTGGCTAGCAGTGTTCCTATAAGCTCGTTGGCTTTGAATTGCAAACAGATCAGAAATCAATATCGCACGCATTTGTTCTGAGCCCCGCCCACACCGGATAACAAGCGCTCAGTGCTCTGTACGGCAGCCACTGCATTACTAAGGATGTTGCTTTCAGTGTATGTGGCAGTTATGAGAATAGTCCTCTTCTTGTGCATGTAGCGAGCCAATGAATCCTTGTGGGAGTCTTCATGATGTACCATACATGCATGCATGCATGAATGTAGGTTTATTCAAAGAGGCACGATTATGTTATCGAAGGTAGAGGTCAGGCTGTTAAATTCTGTCCACTGTATGTTTTGTTTTGCTAGAGTAGCCGGATTGAAGTGCAGTGTTAGTGCACATATGTACTAGGGGGTGTATTGAAGGACCAGCTCAACAGATTTCGCTACTGGCTCGTAGAAAAGTACTACATGCAGTATATCTGTGGGGGATCGCAGGTTGCGAAGGGTTGCGCGAAGAAGAGATTTAGAGGTAGAAGTCAGTTTCTCAAATAGTCTTAAGACCAACGAATGGAAGTATCTGGCCCCTTAAATACTATACTGACAGGATGCCAAGACAACAGTAGCACTTCAGTGCTAATAATTAGTGGTTAATCCTGGAAACAAAAAAGTATATATTATGTAGTACTTAACTACTAATAGTAGAGAGGAACCACACCAGAGGAACCACACCAGGGTTAAATTAACCATTTTTACAGTGTGTGGTACATTATAATGTTATGCATGTAGCTCCACCCATTATAGTCAGTGAATAGTAAGTATTGATGTAGCAGCTCTTTGATTATTAAACTCACTCTATAGATGAGAGAGACTTCGACACTCTTTCTCTAAGAAACCGAATAGTCACTAATGACGATTCTGTAGAGGTTCAGCTGCGCAGTAGAAATGATGACATCACTCTGGAGTATAATGATACTGTCATTCTGAAGTTTACTGTTGGTGATGGATTTGAAGAAGAAATTCAGCGGATTGAGGATGCAGGAGAGTATATTAGAGACACTGCCAGAGTTGATATTGATGACAATGATCGTAAGTAACTTGTACTGCTATGTTTATTTGACTATCCACCACATCTGGTATATACATACAAATATGCATAACATGTACAATTCAATGGCATTAGTGTACCTACTGTCCATTGTACAGAACTGAATATAAATTTTCGACTAAGTGAAGTCGCTGTCGAGGAGGGTGCCCAAGGAGAGACAATCACTGTGCAGTTAAGAGAGGTAGAGAATTCATTCACTCTAACTCTCTACCCAGTCACCATCACAGAGGCAAGAGATCCAAATGGTTTTAATGTGAGTGTTTTCGTCGATGATGTATCTGATGATGAACGAGCTACACCAGGTAAGGGAGTAGTACCTAGCCAAAAGTATATTACTAGAGTTTTGTGAAACCTGGAAGATATAATTACTAGTGGAATGCTAGTTGTTGGCGGGCAGGGAGTGTGCACGCAAAATTAGAAGCATGTGGTATGTACAGTGCCCATCACAAATATATATAGAAGTAAGAAAAATCGCCCATTCAGACCACTAGGAGGGCTCGCTTGCTTGCCAATTACGTGTAAAAAATTTTAAACTACTAATGTTAGTGGCCACTTTTAGCATTTCAAATATAATTAACTTCAGCACTTTTACCAAAAAATGACAATGCAAAAAATAGTAAATAGTGCAATGCTCAAGAATTCCACTCATCTCAAATCTTTTATGTATTGTGTCAGTCTCACTCTTCAGAGGAGACAGCCTTGTAGTAGAGGACTTCTTTCCACATTTGCAGGAATAAATAACAATTTTGGCCTGCATTTCATCATCGTAGTAGCTCTGCTAAACGTTTTTTACACAGCCTTATTTGCGGCTGCTACAACTTCTTCTGTAGCTTCTGGAAGAAATAGAGAATCTCCTTTCTGTCTTCTGTCTGTCTCTCTGTGAACCAATGATATCTTTCCCACATGGCATCAAAATGATGTCCTGCCAAATGATTTCGTGGAGATTAATTTAGCCTTCCAATTATAATTTAGTTAAAATTAAAGGAACAAGATTGGAGTAGTGCACAGTGAACCCACGAAATAAAATGTAGGGAGGCGTTACGCATGTTAATGCATACATGAATTGTAATCTTTGTGGTAGCGTGAATTCTGAATTCCAAACTATATACGAGTCTAACTGAAGAAGAAGAGAATGAAGAAAATGATGATGAACAAAAGTGTGGTTGGGTAGAATTCCACTGGTAATTGAACTTAGGATCAGTGACTGCAAATCCAGTGTACTAACCACTGAGCCAACTTTCTAGATAAAAGCCAGTGTCCTCACTCCCCTGTGTTGGGCTGGTTTAGAAATATTTTCCATTACTGCCAATTAAGGAGTGTTGTTCATTTGCCCTTGTAGATAGAGACTTTAATACTACATCAATTACGATCACAGTACCTGCTGGAACTGATGGAGATTTTGAAATAAATAATATGTTTTTCTTGAATGATGAGATTGATGAGATTGTCCAGAGCTTTGCCCTTGTTGGAGTGCTAGGAGATGATGTTCCAGAAGACTTTGCTTGTTTCCAGAGAACACAAAATGATAGGGAATGCTTTGGAAGAACTGGTGCAACTACTATTAAAATTGAGGATAATGATGGTAAGGCTTTGTAATACGTATCTTGTATTCTAGGCTATAGGAGAAGCATTTCAGAAAGTGAGATGATGCGTTAGTCAAGTGGTTGGGGAGTTGATTGCAAAGCAGCAAGTTACATGTAGGTCCCTTGTGTTGATTGTTGAAAGAACGGTAGGTTCTATAGTGATATATACAACAGTATTTGTTTATCATAGGAGAAGGAACAGGGAGGCTCAGGGGAGCCTGTTCCCCCCCCCAATATTTTAGGAGGGGGGTCTAGCCAATCATACTTTATGCCATCCAATGGACAGTAATGGTCAATAGACAAATTGGTTTGGTTTGGTGCCCCCAATATTTATTCCACTATTTATTATTCTACCTTCTCCATATGTTAATTCATTTCTGCAGATATGATCATTGGATTCAGGACTAGGATAACATATCTAAATGAGACTTCAGGGAGTTTCCCTATTGAAGTACATTCTAAGATAGTGTCTGAGGTGGAATATACTATTGACTTCATCTACAGAGAGCTAAATGCTACTGTGGTGGCCGACCTAGAGATAGGTGCTCTAAATCATGATGCTAGATTTGGGAGGCGTCAAGAAATCACTGAAGATCTAGTAACAGACCGTATATTGGAAAGAGATCAAAACACACCACAGACTGACCTGAGTGTACTTATTGTTCCTGATGTGCTTCCTGAAGGAACAGAGTGCTTCATAATAAATATTGATATAAGAGATACAGACCCAGGTGAAGGTCGTGATAATTTTGAGTGCAATGATGCAATTGACGCAGAGGACTTTTTCTGTGACAATACTGTCTGCATTTTGGATAATGATGGTTAGCAGACTGTTGATACACATACACCTGTACAAACAAGTGTAAACATTTAAAAGCAGAAGGATGTAGGGATGGGAAGTGTAGACACAAGGAAGCATCCATGTACCCAAAACAGGGGCTTATTACATGTGTAACCCTATAAAATGAGAGAGAGGTTACATATCTTGCATGCCATCACCCCCTGCTTTGCTGCATAGATGCTTCCTTGTTTCTACACTTTTTCTACACACTCTACACTTCAATTACTACATCCTAAATGAATGCACTAAAATGCAGAGCCCTCAGTGCCACACGTGCGTAATTTCTTGAAAATGCACGCGCTATTGAAATGCTCATGCACGTTTTCCAAAATGACCGACTGCATACATGGCATACAATGCAGGAAGCGGTGTATCTCTGCAACGGAGAGAAATTCACACATTTTTTGGATCTTGGTTGTCCGTGAGTGCATGTGATCGTTTTCAGGACAAACAAATGCTCCTCTCAGAGATGAGATCTTGATTAACGGAAACACACACAGACCTACCCTCACTGTGCATGAGGGTTAATGAACACTTCTCAGGGCGGTTAAGACGGAACCACGTAAATTATGGGCTGAAATTAGTCGTTTTTGAGCGCCGTTTGCTCAGTATAGGATGAACTTGCGCCTTGTATATTTTGATATAATTATTATTAGCACAGGTACAATCTATAGTTCAATTTTGTTGTCATGAAAACTATTGATAACATGTAAACACCACCGCTAAAGTCAACACCTTCAGAAAGCCCTACTTCGTTTCATGCGGCAACGAAATCATCCGTAAATACGGGCACAATAGATATTAACAGATTCAGCCACATCCTCGCCATTTGAATCTGCCTGGAAAAACGGCCCCTACAGGTAAAGGAAGACAGTAGGCTGCTAAAACTTCGCTTATCGCTACCCAATCTAAGAACTGAAAGTAAACTTGCCACTGTAGCTTCACAACCTCACGATTGGTGCCAATTTTCCAGGTAGAATACACATGTAGCTACATCCAGGCTTCGTCATGTACGCTGTCAGCGTCGTCTTTGAATGCTTTCGTAGCCGCATTCGTCGTAGAAGTTGAGCCGTCCTTATACCTATGTTAAGCACAGCCGCACGAACGGGCTTATGAATATTAATTTTTTTAGACCAATGAAATTACTAGGTGCGTATACGCCTCGCCAGATAACGAGATCTTGTTTTGATAAGAGGAGTTCTGGCTTAACTTCCCTGAGTTGTACGTAGCTGTTGGAATACTTCTTTTGTTTTAAGATCCATTTGAAGTTGGGTATGTGCAGACGATATACACTGTCATTGAGGATGAGGGTCCAGTGGAGGTGTGTGTCAATCTTACTAAGCCAGAGGAGGATATTCTTGAGGAAATGGTTTTTGTGGAATCAGTTGATTTTCCAAGTTCAGTCTACATTCCAGATGATGCTATACTAGCAAGTTAGTTACTATGCTTGTGATATATATAATTACTTTTTAGTCCATATTTTCCCTCCAGCGCCAGTTATGGACTATGAAAGACAACGACGGCTGCGTAGTCGTATCAGAGATATAGGCATCAATGCAACAAGAAGAGTAATCTGCTATGACCAGCCAATCTTTGATGACATGCGTTTGGAGGTGGCAGAATACTTTGGTATGACACTGATTGTTCAGGGTATGCCACCTACTACAGCCATGACTGACGTACGGGAAATGTATGATCAAGTTGCTATCCTGATTCTGGATGATGATGGTGAGATAAAGACTTGAAAGGCACATAATCAACCATGTAATTCTCTGAGGAAATGTAGCTATCATTACAAATCACAACTTGTTATTTAGCCACAGGTCTGTAATTTAACCTGCAGACCACACCCACAATATACTAGGTGAATGCAGTGCAATTGGTCAATATGAATGTAAAATTAGAACTCGTGTAAAACGGCTTACTTTCCTCACAATTATGCATATGTGTGCCGAGTAAGTAGTTTAACTAGAGCTATATATGTATACCAGAATAAGCTGATGCTATAGTTTTCCCTTAGCTATATAAGTTAGTTCTGTAGTAGGTGTGTTTATCTTTGTGCATAATTAAGAGTCTATGCATGCATTAGCCATTTAATGTAGATAGATGTGTATTGTTGAATGTGTACACAACTCACTTGAGTTCACCCTCTATATGAAACATGCAATGTATTTTGGATCAGGGATCCACAGCAAGGGAAAAGAGGCATTTCATGTACATATCAAAGTGAATACTTGTGCCCATTTTGTGGTAGTTTGAATTAGAAGAGAAGAACAAATCAATTTCTGTATGTCATTGTGGTAATATATTTACACACTTTGAGGGGCTTAGCACGTACAGTATATGTACAGGTTTAACTGCTGCATTTGGGAGTTCTGATCTGTTTTATTTATTTCTAAGGCATATTGGTGGCATCCCTATACATAAATAGTCTACCAACTCTGAATACTGTATGTGAAACAAAGCCAAACTTATTAATAGCAGACTAAATTAATTTTAGTTACAGTGTTCTGGAACTGTTACTTAATGTGTCTGAGTACATTGTTTGTCTTTTCACTTTTACTTCAGTGGCTGTGGTGGGTCTGGAGAGGACATTTTACAGTGTTCCAGAGCATGTGGGTGTGGTAGAAGTGTGTGCTATTGTATACAGCCCCACTATTGACTGTCCCATTAATTTTCCCTTTGATGTCAGTCTCTCAACTAGTGACAATACAGCAAGTATGGTTTGTTAAATGTTCATTAATGTCAACATCTTTATGTATGCTTACTTATGTTAGTGTTTCTAATAAATTAATACAAGTATATACAAGACATGGCAAGTGTTTACTTACATACTCACAGTGGAACCCATGGACTACATTGGACTCTCAATGGACTTGAGTTTTGCTGCATGTGAAACAAGACAGTGTGTAAATATTACCATTATCGATGACTTCGTGGATGAGCCAGACGAGGAGTTTGATGTTACTCTGGAGAGGACCATCGGCCTGGACTCCAGGATTAGTCTACTTCCAGTGGATGCAAGGGTTCTCATAGAGGATAATGAAAGTAAATCAGCATTGTACTAAGAATTAGTAAATAGTAGGAAAACCAGTCGAAGACTAATACCATTTCTTCTAGTACCCATCACTGTTGGCCATGAGAGGACAGTGTACACTACATCTGAGGGGGATGGACAGGTAGAGTTGTGTGTTGTCATATCTGAACCATCGTCTGGAGGAGCACCACGAGAATTCACTCTCACTATCACCACTGAAAATGGCACTGCAAGTTAGTTTGTGTAAAGTGTTAGCTGATATAGCAGTAGAGAGTGATCTTGTATTGCATTCTGTTCAGTTGCTCCTGATGACTATGAGAGTGTGGTAGGTCGGGTCCTACAGTTCAATGAGAATGAAGTTAGAAAATGCTACACTATCAATATCAACAATGATGACATTTGTGAAAACATGCCAAATGAGAATTTCTTCTCCAATCTGGCCTATGGCAGTGGTGTACAACCAATTACAGTAATCAGAGAACGTGCTGAAGTTATCATTGATGATTCTCTAGAAGCTGAATGTCGTAAGTGCTTAGAGAAATGCATTCCCTGCTCTTATATACAACAGCTATATACATGTGTATTCTTGTTGTGCAAGGCTTGATTGCTTAATATACAAGTTTCTTTTTTTTCTTCAGAGCCAATTGTAGTGGAGTATGAATTTCCTGAGTACACCACAAGTGAAACCATTGGATTTGTAGAGTTGTGTGCTGTTGTCACTAGCCATCCAGGTGGAACTCCAAGACCTTTTGTAATCTCTGCTACAACTGCCGATGGAAGTGCAAGTACATATACATGTTGATTTATAAACATGATTTGTAGAGTAATATTTTTCTTTGCAGCTGCTCCTCCAGACTACACGGCCATTGTTGCAGAAGATTTGGTGTTCCCCCTCGGAGCAACACGTGCCTGCCATACAGTCCAAATCAATCAGGACGATATCTGTGAAAAAGATCCTGAGCCATTTGAAGATTTTTTCTCCAACTTACAGTATGAAAGTGGGGAAATGCCAATCATTATAAATCGCACTCAGACACGTGTACTGATTGATGATACCAATGAACCCGAGTGTGGTAAGTAAACATTTCCATTAAAGAGATAAGTGCCTAAAAACGTAGGGGCATAATCATAACATGCTTAACCAAAAAGATGTAGGGAGGGGTTTGCCTACATACACTGCATCTTGTTCCACTGTTCTCATGCCATTGCTTGTTTTTCCTACATATGCTGCATCTTGTTACGCTGTTTTGACACTATCATCCCTACATCCTTAGTTTCTACTCTCTCTAAATGCATGAAGTAGTCTTGATATGCGAGCCCACCCCTTTTGCTCCTCATCCAACAAAACCACAATGTACAATAATGAGGAATAACTACCTTTACTTGCGCAGGAAAGTCCCTACGAAGATTCTGTTGGCCATAGGCAGTCTACAGAGGAATAAAACTGTTTCATGTAATTATGATGTCATTGTAGCAGTGTATTTTGCCTAAATGTTAGGGCATAATGCACACATCGGCACCATCCCTACATAGTCTACCACCACTGATATGCAGACCATCACAGGGACAACATTAAAATTTGTCTATAGCATTTAGTTCTCTCATTACTTTTATATAGCTGACATCTATGTTGGATATGAGTTCTCATTATACAACACAACCGAGAGCATTGGACAAGTAGAGATTTGTGCTGTCCTCATGGGTCCAGGCCCAACCACTGCTCCACGAGATTTTGTCCTCTCGTCAACTACACGAGATGGAACTGCAGGTATGTCCTACAGCACTCCCTGCATACTATATATAATCTGGAATGTACAAATAACACCATGAACTTCGGAGTATACACAGCTGCATATTGATCTCTCATTAGTTGATGGATCAGACTATGTGGGAGAGAGTGTCAACTTGGAATTTGCCCGTGGGGAGTCAGAAAGTTGCCATATTGTGGATATCCTCCAAGATGAGTTGTGTGAACATCCAGTTCCAGAGAATTTCTTTGCCGACTTGGCCTATGTCAGTGGTATACAAGATATTACCATTGTACGAGATGTGACTCAAGTCCTCATTGATGATTCCAATGAACCCGAGTGTGGTGAGTTGGAGTACGTAGTGTGCTCTCTTGGGAGTATCATGGGTGTAACTACCATTGGGGCAGGTAGGGCAGTCGCTCAACCACTTTTCAGCATCAGTAACTTAGCATAGTACAGTTATGATGTCACCACGTAGGATGCGTAGCCTGGGAATTATTATTGCCCCTTCGGATTATTTTAGTTACGCCCTTGATTACTGTATATGTAGTGCAGTGAAGTGTATAGATGCAAATTAAATTTTATTTCCATGATGTAGATGACATCTATGTTGGATATGAGTTCTCATTATACAACACAACCGAGAGCATTGGACAAGTAGAGATTTGTGCTGTCCTCATGGGTCCAGGCCCAACCACTGCTCCACGAGATTTTGTCCTCTTGTCAACTACACGAGATGGAACTGCAGGTATGTCCTACAGCACTCCCTGCATACTATATATAATCTGGAATGTACAAATAACACCATGAACTTCGGAGTATACACAGCTGCATATTGATCTCTCATTAGTTGATGGATCAGACTATGTGGGAGAGAGTGTCAACTTGGAATTTGCCCGTGGGGAGTCAGAAAGTTGCCATATTGTGGATATCCTCCAAGATGAGTTGTGTGAACATCCAGTTCCAGAGAATTTCTTTGCCGACTTGACCTATGTCAGTGGTATACAAGATATTACCATTGTACGAGATGTGACTCAAGTCCTCATTGATGATTCCAATGAACCCGAGTGTGGTGAGTTGGAGTACGTAGTGTGCTCTCTTGGGAGTATCATGGGTGTAACTACCATTGGGGCAGGTAGGGCAGTCGCTCAACCACTTTTCAGCATCAGTAACTTAGCATAGTACAGTTATGATGTCACCACGTAGGATGCGTAGCCTGGGAATTATTATTGCCCCTTCGGATTATTTTAGTTACGCCCTTGATTACTGTATATGTAGTGCAGTGAAGTGTATAGATGCAAATTAAATTTTATTTCCATGATGTAGCTGACATCTATGTTGGATATGAGTTCTCATTATACAACACAACCGAGAGCATTGGACAAGTAGAGATTTGTGCTGTCCTCATGGGTCCAGGCCCAACCACTGCTCCACGAGATTTTGTCCTCTCGTCAACTACACGAGATGGAACCGCAGGTATGTCCTACAGCACTCCCTGCATACTATATATAATCTGGAATGTACAAATAACACCATGAACTTCGGAGTATACACAGCTGCATATTGATCTCTCATTAGTTGATGGATCAGACTATGTGGGAGAGAGTGTCAACTTGGAATTTGCCCGTGGGGAGTCAGAAAGTTGCCATATTGTGGATATCCTCCAAGATGAGTTGTGTGAACATCCAGTTCCAGAGAATTTCTTTGCCGACTTGACCTATGTCAGTGGTATACAAGATATTACCATTGTACGAGATGTGACTCAAGTCCTCATTGATGATTCCAATGAACCCGAGTGTGGTGAGTTGGAGTACGTAGTGTGCTCTCTTGGGAGTATCATGGGTGTAACTACCATTGGGGCAGGTAGGGCAGTCGCTCAACCACTTTTCAGCATCAGTAACTTAGCATAGTACAGTTATGATGTCACCACGTAGGATGCGTAGCCTGGGAATTATTATTGCCCCTTCGGATTATTTTAGTTACGCCCTTGATTACTGTATATGTAGTGCAGTGAAGTGTATAGATGCAAATTAAATTTTATTTCCATGATGTAGCTGACATCTATGTTGGATATGAGTTCTCATTATACAACACAACCGAGAGCATTGGACAAGTAGAGATTTGTGCTGTCCTCATGGGTCCAGGCCCAACCACTGCTCCACGAGATTTTGTCCTCTCGTCAACTACACGAGATGGAACCGCAGGTATGTCCTACAGCACTCCCTGCATACTATATATAATCTGGAATGTACAAATAACACCATGAACTTTGGAGTATACACAGCTGCATATTGATCTCTCATTAGTTGATGGATCAGACTATGTGGGAGAGAGTGTCAACTTGGAATTTGCCCGTGGGGAGTCAGAAAGTTGCCATATTGTGGATATTCTCCAAGATGAGTTGTGTGAACATCCAGTTCCAGAGAATTTCTTTGCCGACTTGGCCTATGTCAGTGGTATACAAGATATTACCATTGTACGAGATGTGACTCAAGTCCTCATTGATGATTCCAATGAACCCGAGTGTGGTGAGTTGGAGTACGTAGTGTGCTCTCTTGGGAGTATCATGGGTGTAACTACCATTGGGGCAGGTAGGGCAGTCGCTCAACCACTTTTCAGCATCAGTAACTTAGCATAGTACAGTTATGATGTCACCACGTAGGATGCGTAGCCTGGGAATTATTATTGCCCCTTCGGATTATTTTAGTTACGCCCTTGATTACTGTATATGTAGTGCAGTGAAGTGTATAGATGCAAATTAAATTTTATTTCCATGATGTAGCTGACATCTATGTTGGATATGAGTTCTCATTATACACCACTACTGAGGGCATGGGACAAGTACAGATTTGTGCTGTCCTCATGGACCCAGGCCCAGCCACTGCTCCACGAGAATTTGTCCTTTCATCGACTACAGAAAGTGGAACTGCAAGTATGTCCTACACATTCCCTGCATACTATGTGGTCTGGAATGTACAATTACCACTAGGAACTTTGAAGTATATACACAGCTGCTCATAATTATAGTAATAATTAATGCATAATTCTCTCATCAGCTGAGGGTATAGACTATGTGAGAGCGAGTGCCAACTTGGAATTTGCCCGTGGGGAGTCGCGACAATGCCATACTGTGGTCATCATCCAAGATGAATTTTGTGAATTTCCTGAGCCAGAGGATTTCTTTGCCAACTTGGCCTATGTCAGTGGCCTACAAGATATCATCATTGTACGAGAGAGGACTCGAGTCATCATTGATGATTCCAGTGAACCTGAGTGTGGTGAGTTACATGTCGGAGATATGATGGAGTGATAGTTTACATTACCTGTATGTATTCCATAACTGCAAATTGTTGTGCAGATATTCGTGTTGGGTATGAGAGGACAGTCTACACAACAACAGAGGGTGAGGGAGTTGTGTTACTGTGCGCCATCATCTATTCACCTGACAGTGGAGTTGCACCTCGACCATTCACCGTTCGTTATACCACTGCTGATGACACAGCTGGTATGCATATATTCTGTAGTGTACCATTGCAATATATTTATCAGTGATTCTCTCCTAGTTTCTCCTGAAGACTACACCTCCAGCACTGGTATTCTGACTTTCAACACTGGAGATGATAGGCAATGTCATGAAGTAGGAATAGTAGATGATGAACTATGTGAAGAACCATCAGAGCAGTTCTTTTCCAATCTGGCTCTTGAATCTGGGGCACCAGTGACAGTAGATCCTCCAACTGCACGAGTTATCATTTTTGATGACACGGGCGACTGTGTTCGTAAGTGAGAGTAGACAGTGTCCTGACTAGTGAGGTGTCCTGAGGTGTTCTGATTAGTGAGGTGTCCTGATAGTGAGGTGTCCTGATTAGCGACAGTGTCCTGATTAGTGAGGTGTCCTGAAGTGTCCTTATAGTGAGGTGCCCTGATTAAGGTGCCCTGATAAGTGAGGTGCCCTGATTAGGGTGATTATGCACTTTAGCTTGGTAGAGCTTGGTAGGGGAAAGCTATATACACTATTAAATATTTCTCCCCTCCCATCAGCTGAGGTATTTGTGAATGACACTCTGACTGGAGATCCCCTGATGACTGTTCCCATACGTGATGACCCAAATGTACAGCAAGGAGACCCTGTTTCCTCTCTCTGTTACGAGGTTCATGGAGAGTCTAATCAATTCTTCAATCTCATCTCTGATGGGTGTACCTCTGTTAATGCTTACTACGAGAAGGCTGAGACTAACAGCTCTAACATTGATCTCAATGTTGTCACTCAAATTGGTGTGACAGCTGTTGGAAACAGTGGTGTTTGCACAAATATCACAGTTAATCTTGAAGGACAATGCGAAGCTTTGGTAAATGGTGGACCTCCAGCCAGTGGTATTGTTGATGGAATTCATGTGAAACGATATGCAAGCTCATCAAGAGTACGGATTTCTGTTCCCAACTGTGGGGATACTATGCTAGTCATGTGGGTGTTCTGTAAGAGTGGTCAGGTTGAAGATCCAGTAACATGGGACTACTTCCCTGTCAACTTCATTCGATATGTGGTCATGCGTGGATTAAACCTCAATGAGAAATCTCATGGACTAATAGGTAAGCTTGTCAATAGGTAACTGTTATAAGCTTGTCATAAGGTATTTGAAAACCTGCATTTGTGTACTTTCCAGGTCAGTTCTGGAATGTGCCTGTAACAGTGACACCCCACAATGGGGATTTCGGTGGTGCACTGAGAACTGATGACTATGTCATTACTGTCGACCACCCTGACTCTCCTCCAAGAAGCTTTGTGGGACTGAGGTCTGAAGTGACGTGGGAGTTTGAGAAACGGGTGTGCTACTACGTTGGCAACACACAGGCGGGTCAGCTTGCAGAGGTATCTGACCCCAACGATTCAGTCATTGAGGGAGTGTACAGTGACTACAAAGTCGATTCATTGTTTGCTACCGACTACGTCTACAGCCACTTTACCAAATGTGGATGAGAACAGCTCCTTAGCTCCGTACTGCTTTCTAGAGTTACTTTAAATGGACAACTTTTTTGATTGATCTCGTAAAACATGCTTAGTATGTAGACAACATGTTTTGTTGCATTTTGATACATGTTTTGTATCTATTAAATCTGTTGCATTTCACATAGTGTATATACTAGTTCAATACTATCTGACTCCAGTGCAACCATGTCCGCACATCAAGAAATGCGCTCGTGTGTGTGCGAATTATAAGCTGAATGCAGTAGCGTTCTCATGGCATGGGAGAAAAAGGAATGTAGACTAGGATTCAACGACTCAAATTCCTTGTTTAGCAACACGTTATAACGCCTCCATGTGGAATTATCAGCTTATAGTAGAGTAAGGTATCGAATTTCGCCAGGCATCTAATTTCGACAGTCTAAACAGCACGCTCAACAGTGCTCTGCTAATTCTAACTACATGTTCTTACAGACAGGTACGAGGGCACTAACATTTAGAAGTTTGAAGAGATTCAGCCTAATAGAAGCGAAGCGATGAGCGTGAGAAGTGACCTGCCGAATGACTTCGATTTTCGTCAGCTCGATATCTATTTTCGTTTTTGCCTGAAAGACGGAACTAGAGCCTTGCTAAGACACACTGAAATAACTCTATATAGAGCATACTGTAGAGTGGAGCAATCGCTGCAACAATAGAACCTGGCAACTCCCCGCTACAGCTGGCTCCTGACGAATTAATGTGCTGAATCAGCAAAAATAACTTCTGCATGGAACAGATACGGAAGTTACTTCTGAGACTTGTATTCAGTTGTATTGATGTATTACAGTGTATGTTCAGCTGTGAACATTGTTTTCATCGAACTTAATGAGTGATTTCAGTGTGATAATATAGCGTTCTCATTGATTAGTTAATCACACATTAAAGTTCGATGAAAACAATGTTCTCAGCTGAACATACACTGTAATACAATTGAATACAAGTCTCAACAGTAACTTCCGTATCTGTTCCATGCAGAAGTTATTTTTGCTGATTCAGCACATTAATTCGTCAGGAGCCAGCTGTAGCAGTGCGTTACCAGGTTTCCACTCTACAGTACGCTCTATATAGAGTTATTTCAGCATGTATTAGCTAAGCTCTAGTTCTGTTTTTCAGGCAAAAACGAAAATAGATATCGAGCTGACGAAAATCGAAGTATTCGGCAGGTCACTTCTCACGCTCATCGCTTCGCTTCTCAGTATTAGGCTGAATCTCTTCAAACTTCTAAATGTTAGTGCCCTCGTACCTGTCTGTAAGAGCATGTAGTTAGAATTAGCAGAGCACTGTTGAGCGTGCTGTTTAGACTGTCGAACTACGTAGATGCCTGGCGAAATTCGATACCTTACTCTTAGATGGAGGGGTGTCTGTAGGCATTTTGTATAACTGTGCAATCCAAGAATGACGTTGAATTGAAGCAAAAACGATGAGTGGAATTGGGTTGTGCACACAGAGTTAAATAAGTCATGTGGCGGTTCTACGTTGGTTTGAGAGTTGCCCTGGCCATACTACTGGCTGTCAGTCACAGTGTTGTAGCAGAAACCGACTGCCGTCTCCCTGAAGAAAGCGAAATAGTAATATTGATTAGCACCACTTATACTTCCGCCGTGACCATCAACCTGAGTCGGAGACAGTATGCGTGTTTGGCGTCAGGTATGCACCGAGACCAATATCGCAGTGCATCTTTACTGGTTGAGTACACGTGCACCACGCCAATTACAAGTTGTGTGAGGGGTGCTGAGGTTCAAAAAGAACTGTTGGATTTGTCGTGTGTGGATGGAGCGTGGTCAGTGGCTACCTTCACTGAAGATCCTGACACTGGGTTCGAGATAGAGACAAGAACTGACTGCAGCAGTTGCGTTAATTCAACGGAGATAGAGACATTACCATATGATGCAACTACTCACTGCGTTGGTAAAACATTATTATTACAGTGTATGTAGTGCAAAATATTAGTTGCACAAGGGTAGGCACATATGACCTATACTTCTTTTGGACACAGTCTATAAACATGTGTAGCTGTTGATTGAATAGTCCAATGCTTGTACATTGACTCTTGGGAAGGTTTAATGTGTCCATAGAGTACACATGTAAGGTCTATACTTACGTGCATAAATGATAACTATACATAGTTGTACACCTATTAAGGCACTGTAGTATCACATGATGGAGTGATATACAATGTCATGTAGGTGTGGAATGAAATTCCTACATATACATACAGTTTTCATTGTGGCGTCTCAAAACTAGACAGGCTAATTGCAACTATACATAGTAATGTGTACCGTGTCTAAAGAATAGTGGCTGAATGTAGGTGCATGCATGTTAACTAGGGCTCCCATAGACACAGTATCAAAATGATATGGCTTGCCTGAAAGCCTCCTATGAATGGAATATTGAGGGGTCTTCCGGGTGAGACTTCAGCTGTAAACCACTTCCTACTGTACAGCTAATGCTCCAGGGCTGTTTCCTAGATCTGTCAGTTTTAACGGCTATTTGTTCTATGAGAAGTGCTTGTGTTAAAGTTCAATCTAAAATATTTGCCATAGTAAAGTTGGTAACAATCATACAATAACACTCTTTTGAGTACTGTTACATGTTGTACACTGTTTTCATGCAGCATGCCCTACCCAGTGTAACACTGGAGCCAGGAGATGTTTCGGCAGAGGAGAGGATGACTGTTGTATTTTCTATGGTCACGATGGTCAATGCTTACAAGCATGTGATAATGAGGGAGAGAACTTCACCTGCAATGGTATATATACAGAATTAGAGCTATACATATGTACCTATGTTTGCAGCCTTTTTATAAGTTTCCGCATTTTTGAACAATTTCCCTTAAAAAAGTGTATGTCATTTACTATATCTTGGTCTCTGCCAACTCTGTTGGTTGATATGGCTACATTTCGCTAATTAGCCTTTATGAGTTGAATTTGCAGAACACGTGGGAGTAAAATATTCCGTTTAAAGGAAGAACGTATTGGCCAAGTATTTTTAAGAGTAAAATACTCTCTTTGGAGGAAGAGTTTGGGTGTTTGGTAGTAAGTGAGGAGTTTTCTTTACTTTATTTGAATATGTGGATTATTAGTTCCCAGTGGCCCAGCTGTTGTGTGTGGGTGGGTTGAATTTAATTATATCACTACAGTTGAATTTAAGAGTAAAAATACTCTCTTTGGAGGAAGAGTTTGGGTGTTTGGTAGTAAGTGAGGAGTTTTCATTACTTTATTTGAATATGTGAACCGTTAGTCCCCAGGAACCAAGCTGTTCTGTGTGGGTGGGTTGACTTTAATATATGGATATGGTAGAAATTGCAGAACATTTGAGAGTAAAGTACTCTGTTCAGAGGAAGAACTTGAATGTCTATAGCATTGTGACATGTATAGTGCCACAAGTAACTGGAGTACTCATTTGACTATAGCATCTAAGAATAATGACATCAAGAGCACCAAAAGTATATGCTATTGTGTATATTCAGAGGTATTCTACTGCAATGGTTATGCGATTACATCATTGACAATGGGATAATACTACCATAGAGATAATATAGCGCAATACTTGGAATGGATACTTAACCACGTGCACGTTGAACACCGGCGGGCATCCCGTTGTTGCAGCATAGGTGGACCCCCCTTATCATGGAGTCCCCAGTCCACCCTGGTGGACCTAGGGGGTCCACCTATTCTAGGATGAGTGGACTCCCCCCTGAACAGGTGGACCCCCCATCTGCTAGGTTATGGATCGCTTGCTAGGGGCCCGGATGGATGGTCAGCGGGTCCTGTGACTTCTCTAGGTAGGGCTAGGGTTAGGGCTAGGGCTAAGGGCTAGGGCTAGGGGCTAGGGTTTCGTGCTGGGTTCAAACGCGCTTACAAGTACGCGCGCCGCGATTGACAAAAAGTATATATGGAGCCATGCAAGCAATGCCGGGGGGTCCACCTGTTCAGGGGGGAGTCCACTGGTCCTAGGACAGGTGGACCCCCTAGGTCCACCTGTCCTAGGATTGGTGGACCGGGAGTCCACCAGGCCGGGGGGTCCACTGGTCCTCCGACAGCACCGAAGGCGGTCATTTTGTATTGAGCTCTACGTGCAGAGACGTTTGAGGAGTTTGCGGGACTAGATCCTCGGAGCAGCGGGAGCTAAGGGAAGGGTAAATCCATTAATATGAAACTATTCCTCTGCTCTACAAGGACTGGGCAGGCTTGACTGCTTCTGCAACACGGTGAGCTCCCCGTGCAGCGGTTTAGTTCCAGAAGACTGAAACAGATATTGCTTTGACCACTCTCCCTTCCATACAGGCAGAGCCAGAGTTGTATTGGCATAGCTAAACTATTAGGCCTATGACTCTACTATGTATTTCATGCCGTTCAGAGACGCACAGCCAAGGCTGATAGTCCAACAAACACCGAATATGCATCTCACACCCTGCAGTGCGTCTTTAGCCATAGATACGCTTAGCGCCACACGCGCAGTTTCTCATGCCATTAAAATTCCTAAGCGTTACAATTTACATACCTGAGCGTGCATATTATCACTGAAGGAGCAGTCTCATTTTGCCGTTTCTTGATCCCCAGGGTTTCCATGTTATGAATCAAATGACTGCTCTGGTCCAGGAGATAATATAGTGTACACCAAGAGGGATTGCTGTGCTTGGACAACATATGGTCACTCATATGAAGATAAAGATGCCCCAGAAGGATGTACCTCATGCATGGGTATAGAATTACTGTTATTACTACTACTTATGATTCTGACAGGACTCTCTCTTTTATTTGATCCACTTACCTAAGATGTAGACAACACTAAATATGGTGCATGTCGATTAGCCTAATACATACACACACAAATGCAAACAATGCCAAGTCATTTGGTGAATCCTGAAAAACTCAGGATCCAGCTGGAATTTAAACCCAGATACTATTCAGACACTTTTACCACCACTAAGCCACTGAATCTCTGATGGCAGAGGAGTGTAGGATTGATGTTAATATCCTAAGCAAACCCAGACAATGACTTGGCTCTACAAGCATGCTATACTCTAACTCATTCAGGGGCGGTGGTAGAGGGGGGCAGGGGGGCAATTGCCCCCCCCCCCCCAATATTTCAGTAGGGGGGCCTCGCCCCCCCATATATAGGAACTATGACGACGGAATGTGTGTTGCTGCTGCTGAATGCTAAACACGCTACTACTATATATACGCGCATACCAAATTGCATATCAGGTGCATGTACGTATGTAGTATGAACACATGACCGAATCTCGCCCCCCCAACTCAGAACTGCTGCCGCCGCCTCTGCTCAACATTGATCAGGCTGACCCACTGGGGCAACTAAGCCACTAAGACAAAAACTGAAAGCTGAGAACATACGTGTAAAGATAGTTGATTAGCCTAATATAAACATCAATACCTATATCTGATCAATGTGTTAGTTTTATTCCCTATAGTTCATGGATTTAACTGTTTGGAGTATATAGTGAATGAAGGATCTCAGTTGACAACTACATTTCGCTCTAATGTGAAGGGAAGTACTAACTTCCAAGAGATGGACCTTACAGGAAAGATAAATAGTGTGTATTAATACTGTAGTACATTAGGCACACTTATGTAGTGTAATAGCTGTTTATTTGCATATGTGCTGTGCATATACATGAATTTTTAGCGTATGCATGCGTGTATGCGTGTGTGCATGTGTATGTGTGTGGAGTTTTGTGATTGTCAATAGATTACTGATCTTCCACCCCCCATTCTATGTGTATGTACTGTCTTTTCTGCAGTTTCAACTGAATTTGCTGAAATAGACACTAATACTATTAATACAACTATCCAATTGGATATGTCCCACTTGAAGATTAATGATACAATCAAGATGAAATTTAGGTCTACTCGGATCGATAACTTCATTCAAATAATGGAAGAACTTAAACAGTTTATACGGGACACTGCTACTGTGACTATTGTCAAACGTATGTTAGTACTATTTGTTTAATATGTTCACAAAGATATGCAATAATTGTTGAGATTATGTAATGCACGAGTCACAAGTGAGTGTGCAGCTTGTACATTACGTAATCTCAACTGTTATTGTTCCATCTAAGTGCACCACATTTAAACACAGATCAGCATGTTATGAAGAATTTGGTACTGACCACTTGACCTACTGCCAATCACATAAGTTTACTAGGTTGTCATACCAGTTACCTTATTACTCATGACAAAGAAGCCAGTGAGCAATCTGATGTCAACAGTCTATAGGTATCTCCTTGTACCATTAGGTCATGTGGTCACCACTAAGTACTTTAGAGCAGCTCTTAAGCACTGACTTGTATTCATATAACAGCTGTGGTGGATATGGAAAAAACATTGTACCATGTTACTAATGATATGGATGAAGTTGAAGTGTGTGCTGTGATGAATATGTCCTGTGACTGTGTTGATAATTGTCGCTGCCCATTGTCCTTTCCTTTCAACTTGACCCTCACTATGACCGGTACAGTTTATGGTGTTCCTAGCAACTGGTGTAGTTATTGTGTACAGTATTGTATTATCAGTTAATGTGCAAGCCCCTGTAATAAAATACCTACATATGTTCCTTAGTTTCAGAGTCTCACGACCATTACAAAACGATGGCATTCCGTCCATGTGCCACAAAACACTGTGTGACTATTTATATTGAGAATGACTTGAGAGTGACAAGAACACAAAGAGTGGATATTACTCTTAGCAGTGACGATGATAGGATTGCACTTCAACAAACAACTGCAGATATGGAGATCAATAGGATTCCTAGTATGTGTGATATTTTAGGGATTATGGGAGCTTATTTTTATAGTGTTTTGATATAACCAACATCTTGACCTTTCTCTTGGATCATAGAGGTTGGATTTGTACAGAACTATACAGTTGGAGAGGATGATGGTGTGCTAGAGTTGTGTGTTTCTCTGACCAGCAATACTGAATGCTCCCATGATCCAGTTATGGTTACCATAGAAGCTGAAGGTAGCCGGAATGGTACTGTTGGTAAAGTTGCAACCCCTCCTTATGTGAGGTTGGGACACTTGCATGTGTGGGTAGAGAGTCCACTCGTGTCGTTTAACCCACTGTCCCAGTTCTCAAGGCTGGACATCTGAGTGTATATATCCTGTCACTCAGAGACAAACATACCAGAAAAAAAGCACCACTCAAAGCACCGTTGGTTTGTCTGTTATCTGGGAGAACTTTCTGCTGTTGATATCTTAAGTGATGTGCTGTATACAAGTAATTCCGTGTGTATATACCAATACCACTGAGTCTGAGCTATGATACATATCAACATATTGCTACATTGTATGTGAAATGAATAGGCTGGGCCTAAAGGGTGAGCCTGCTCCGCAACCACAACATACTCTGCTTTCATCGCCAAAAAACAGCTCCCACTGTAGGACTCAAACCTACGTTCAACCGTACGCTACATATATTGCTTCTGTTTTAATTTCAGCACTTCCTGCATTAGGATCTGGCCTTGATGAAGACGAAGAGTACAGTGCAGGTTCGTTTACAACACTATTACTAGGAGCATTATTGTCTGATTTTCTTCATTACCTGTGGAATGATGATAATCACTCTTATGTGTGTGTTTCTTTGCTGTAGTATCTCTTGCAGATTATGATGGTCTTCCTACCACTGTGACAGTTGATTCATGCATTAAATGTGTTAATATAACAATCAAAGATGATTCAATACTAGAAGTGAATGAGACATTTTCTGTAATTCTGACATTCAATGACAGCCAGTCGATACTTGAACTAGACAAGGCAGAAATATCCATTATTGATAATGAAGGTACAGATACTTTGTTGTAATACTGTATATTTACCCAATCAGAGAGTTTGGTTGACTCCATCTAGTGATGGAATGACACACCCACTAGCCTTAACAGCTGAACACGGCAGATATAAGCATTTTATTCCCCAGAAATAGCTATGGTTGAATTTGAAAAGACAGTCTACAAATTCTCAGAGGATATGGATTCCATAGAGGTCTGCGCTGTTGTGGACACTTCTATTGCATTCCCTTTCTCAATTGTCATACAACATCCAAATAACGGTAATGCCAACCTAAGCTACCATGTGTAGTTTATGTTGCTTTGTCTCCATTAAAGGTTCACTACATTATATGCTGATATTTCTTCCAAATGATAAAAAGAATTGTACTATGATCACTGACTTGACTATGGATGTCTTCATTATCATGTTGATGGAGTCTCCTGGCCTGGATCCCAGGATTACATTGAGTTCTGAGGGGGCAGTGATTATTGGTAGGTCTGGAAATTGATGTAGTTGGAGAGGAACTGATTTTAAGGAATGTAGTGATATTTACTTTGTCCATCACCTTTATGTACTGTGTGTAGGGCCTGAAGCTGGTATGATAGGTCTGGAGACTACATTGTACCGTGTTAATGAAGATGATGGTGAAGTAGAAGTGTGTGTTAATACTATTTCCTCCAGGAACTGTCCATTCCTATTTGACTTTAACATCACACTCTCTTTAAATGATGACACTGCAGGTATATACATTACATTAAGTATATACTAAGTGTGCTGGTATTGTCAGTATATTTCTGCAGATGCTGTCATGGATTATGAGAATGTGTCCACAATCCTGATATTTCCTGCATGTGCAAACCAAAGCTGTGTGAATATAAACATTTCGGATGATGCGACTGTGGAAAAAAACCAGACATTTAGTATTTCTCTGGACAGCACTGATAGCAGGATCATAGTAGATCCAAACTTAGAGGATGGAGAAGTTATTATCATAGACAATGACGAATGTGAGTATTACTAGTCTGTACATGTGTTATGTACAATCTTCTGTTGTGAATGTTTTAGCAAATCCTTCTGTTATTCCTTCAGCGGCTTCGGTGGGTTTTAATGTGACACAATATAATGTCACAGAGATGGACCTAAATATTTCAGTGTGTGTCATAATTCAATCACCTGACGTTGAGTGTCCTGTTGATTTTTCATTTTCCATTGTACTCCTCAGCAGGGATAAAAGTGCAGGTGTGATCCTGATATATTCTATGTACTTGCCCGTGAGTATTGCTGTTGTCTCTTTCCACTCAGAGGCAAAATATGACTTTAAAGCATTGAGCGAAATACCTGTGTTTAAGAGATGTACGAAGTACATATGTGTAGATGTAACGATTATAGATGATATGGACTTAGAAGGGACAGAGCAGTTTATTATAGAACTGGATGTAATGGATGAAAGGATCATGGTTAATGAAACAGCTAAAATGATGAATATTACTATTCTTGAATACACTGATGGTAGGTTGTTTTGCTAAGTATTAGTTTGAGGGTGTCCTAATTAGAGGGACTACACCCTACAGATCAGTACTACAGTGCTATATATTGTACTGTGTAGTTTACACATGTATGCTTATAATTATGTGCTGTTGGATAATTGGGCTCTCTCCCTGCAGTGGCTGTGGTGGGTATGGAAATGACATCATACAATGTGACAGAGGATGAGGGTGCGATGGTGGAAGTGTGTGCTATTGTACACAGTAATACTAGTCCCAGTGACACCACTAGTAACTGTCCCATCCAATTCCCCTTTAATGTAACTGGCCTCTCAACCATTAATGAAAATGGAGGTAATACCATTCAGGAGCCATGACAAGATTGATTTAATATTTGGTTGTTTGCAGTGTCCTGTGAGGATTATGTAGCTAGGTCCAACTTCCCTTTGGAGTTTGTTAGATGTCAGATGAAGAGTTGTGTGGATTTGATCATTGTGAATGACGATGTATTGGAGATGGTTGAGTCATTTACAGTGTCCTTGGGGAACCTTAATCCAAACAACAGTATTCAGACTGAGGATAGATTTGCACACTTGACTAGCAGGATCTCTATTGATCCAGCCACTGCCATAATTGATATTACTGACAATGATGGTGGGGGTTGTACATATGTGAATGCAAAGTACTTAGGTTCACATCTTTTGCAGAAGTTACAATTGGTCTGGAGAAGACAGCTTTCACTGTCCCAGAGGATGTTGGTACTGTAGAGGTGTGTGTTAACCTGAACTGCTCCACTGAAAAGCCAAATTGTTCTGTTGCATTTATTTTTGATGTCAACTTGTCAACCATGGATGATACTGCAGGTACAATTATGCCTACATCCTTTAATATTTGTTTTTATTCTTGTATTTTGTGTTATGGAATGTTATCTGACCTCTTAGTGTGTGTATATATGTATACATATATGCTGTTCCAGAGTGATATTTATTCTCAGATGAAGGGGATGATTACATGCCAGTGTCCATGAATTTGACATTTTATAATGAAGATAGTGGAATGTGTGTGGATATAACAATTATCAATGACACATCACTGGAGAGGTCTGAGTCATTTTATCTTACTTTGACAAGGACTGAAGGCCTCAATGAGAGGATCCAATTCACCACAGATGAAGGAGAGATTACAATCACAGAAAATGATGGTATAATTAAATTGTGTTCTGTGGCAAACTTGTGTTAATATCCCTGTTCTCTAGACACAGCTAGAGTAGGTCTGGAAAGGACAATGTACACTGTATCAGAAGATGAAGGAATGGTAGAAGTGTGTGCAGTCGTGTCCTTCCCCAGTGGAAGCTGTCCTATTCAATTTCCTTTTGATATCAGACTTGAAACTGATGATGGTACTGCAGGTAAGACTTTGGTAAATTTACTTATTTGCATTATCTTACAAGTCTGTAGCTACTACAGGCCCCTCCCTAAGTGTGTATGCCATCATGACAGTGTATATACACACCGTTATCAGGTGAAGATGATTTTCAGTCTGTGTCCCCTGCCTTGGAGTTTGAGAGATGTGGCAATAGGAGTTGTACCAATATAACTATTCAGTCAGATGGGATAATGGAGGAGACAGAGACATTTACTATTACTTTGGAAAGAACTCTTGGTCTGAATCCAAGGATCATACTAAGCCAAGTTGATGGAGAGGTTACTATCTTGGATGTTTCAAGTAAATGGATTATACTATTTTCAGTGGTTATAGTTCATTTTATACATGCATGTACTGCAATTTCTTGCCAGTACCTTCCTCAGGGATCGTGGTTAAATTTGTACAGAACTATTCATTTGCAGAGGAGGCTGGTGTGGTACAAATGTGTGTTCTAATGTCTAGTAGTATTGAGTGCTCCCTTCAATCTTCTGTTGTGATTACCATGGAAGCAGAAAGTAACAGTGATGGTAAAAATGAAAGCAAGAGTATATGCGTATTATATATTTATCCCAAGGCCACTTATGATGTACCAATCATGACTTGAACCATTATTATCAATAGCAATCATTCTAATTATGTCAGTTTAGTTATACATGTCATTTCTTCTGTAGTATCTGGTTCAGGTGATGAAGACAAGAGCTGCAATGGAGGCATGTACAGTGCCTTGTGCATGTGCAGCACTAATCTTTATGTAACACTGATAACTTTATGTCCACAGCTGATTTTGATGGTCTTCCAGCTGCTATGATATTTGATTCCTGTCGCACTGTATGTGTGAATATAACTATTATGAATGATTTAGTGCTGGAAAAAACAGAGAACATTTCTGTCATTCTAAAAACCAACGATAGCCGGATGAAACTTGAA
Source organism: Theonella swinhoei (assembly GCA_963970385.1). Classification (NCBI taxonomy): domain Eukaryota; kingdom Metazoa; phylum Porifera; class Demospongiae; order Tetractinellida; family Theonellidae; genus Theonella; species Theonella swinhoei. The sequence continues at coordinate 283,173 of OZ019952.1, read as the reverse complement.
CAAGAGAAAACATATATGTCCATTATTGATAATGAAGGTACATATTGTTGCTGTGACAAATGTACCTGTATTGAAGACAGGTATACATGCATTTCTCAGATATAGTTGTGGTTGGATTTGAAAAGATGGTGTACAAGGCCACAGATGATAATGTGATGGTGTGCGTTGTTGTGCACATGCCTAACATCACTTGTCCTGTCGGATTCCCTTTCACAGTTGTCATAATGACTCCAATTACTAGTAATGATGGTACTCTAACATAAGTTATGTATGGTACAATTTACACGTGCTGTTTTGTCTCTGTTAAAGATCTATCCTTGATGTTTTTTCCAAGTGAGAGAAAGCGCTGTAGTACGATCACTGATTTAACAAGTGATATATTCATGATTTCATTGGAGAGATCTTTTGATCTGGATCCCAGAATCACGCTCAGTCCTGCAGAAGCAGAAATTATTGGTATGTGCACTTTACGTAGTTGAATATTTTGATGGAGAGGCTCAAAGGCCTGTGGTGATAATGATCTTTGCACTGTCCCGCATCTTTTATGACTGTGTGTAGGTACTGAAGCTGGTATGATAGGTCTGGAGACTACATTGTACAGCGTTAAGGAAGATGATGGTGAAGTAGAAGTGTGTGTTATTACAAGTTCCTCCAGGAGCTGTCCTTTCCCATTTGCCTTTAATGTCACACTCTCAACTAAAGATGACACTGCAGGTACATACATAGTAGTAAGTATATATTTGGTGTAGTTGTCAGATTATCACATTATGAATGATCTGCAGTTGCTGGCATGGATTATGAGAGTGTACCCCCAATCCTGACATTTCCTGAATGTGCAAACAAAAGCTGTGTGAATATAATCATTTTGAATGATATGACTGTGGAAAAGAACGAGAATGAGAGATTTAGTATTTCACTGGATAGTACTGATGACAGTGTTGTGCTAGATCCTGACTTAGTGGATGGAGAAGTTGTCATCAGAGAGGATGATGAGTGTGAGTATTACAACATGGACTGTCTGTTCCTTCAACATGTCCTGTTCTTCCTCCTCCTTCAGTTGCTAGAGTGATTTTGAATGTGACAAGCTACAATGTCACAGAGGGAGGAGAGAACCCAATAGTATGTGCTGAGATTCAAGATCCTGACCCAGATACAGTTATGTGTCCAGTTGATTTTGAATTTTCTCTCACTTTCACCAGTGTAGAAGATACTGCAGGTGTGGTAGTGTGAAGCAGATACACTTTAAAATTATTAGTGTGAGTATTTTTTGTCTTTCTCTGTACAGATGCCGGGTTTGATTATGAAGCGCTGAGTGACATGATGCCAATTAAGCAATGTGGGAGGTCTGTGTGTGTGGAGGCAACTATAGTGAATGACGCAGCACTAGAAGGAACAGAGCTATTCTTTATAACTTTAGACAGGGGTTCTGGAACAAGTGGCAGGATCAGGATTGTAGATGCTAACAAGACAGCAGCAATTACTATTTTTGAGGATAATATTGATGGTATGTAGGTGTGATATACAGTGGAGCATATTTATCAACCCCCTTGGAGCAGAAAGAGTATCATGATAAGTGAGGTATCCTCATTTTAGGGATTAAAAGTACACATAGATGGTATTTTGTAGAATATAAAGTTAGGTGTCCTGGTTATAATGGTCCATTCTATAATGTTGACTGTTGCACGCTATCATCACCCCAGTCTTACTGCATACATATACACTGGACTTGTCTCTCAGATTTTTAGCGATATACACCTTTCCTACATCCTTGATTTAGTGATAATTACTGTGGACTGAACTTCTCCCCCTATAGTGGCTGTGGTGGGTATGGAAATGACATCATACACTGTTACAGAGGATGAGGGTGCGATGGTGGAAGTGTGTGCTTTTGTACACAGTCCCAGCGACACCAGTAGTAACTGTCCCATCCAATTTCCCTTTAATGTAACTGGCCTCTCAACCAATAATAATAGAACTGCAGGTAATACCATTCATAGGAGCCATGACAATTAATGATATTTGGTTGGTTGCAGTGTCCTCTGAGGATTATGAAGCTGTGTCCAACTTCCCTTTGATGTTTGATAGATGTCAGATGAAGAGTTGTGTAAATTTGACCATTGTGAATGATGATGTATTGGAGATGGTTGAGTCATTTACAGTGTTCCTGGGGAACTCTAATCCAAATAACAGCATTCAGACTGAAGACAGATTTGCACACTTGACTAGCAGGATCTCTATTGATCCAGAAACTGCTGAAATTCATATTATTGACAATGATAGTAGGGATTGTACATAGGTATATATTAAGATCAAAGTTACTCCTATCTTGTATCTTTACAGAAGTTACAATTGGTCTGAAGAATCCAGCTTTCACTGCCACAGAGGGTGTGGGTACTATAAAGGTGTGTGTTAACCTGAACTGTCCTGGAATGAGGCCAAATTGCTCTGTTTCATTTCCTTTTGGTGTTAACTTCTCAACAGTGGATGATACTGCAGGTACATTATCAAGTAAATCATATTAACACCACAGCGCACACAAAATTAGAACTCATGTCAGTGCACATGCAAAATTAGGACTCGCATATAACATTAAGGTATGTAGAGTGTCTGGGTTTCCTGTGTAGAAAAAGCAACCCGTTGAGACAACTAGGTGGCTCGCCCAATTATGTGTATGGAATGTTGTCTGACTCCAGAGTGTGTATGCTATTCCAGAGTGACATTTTATTCTTAGATAAAATGGATGATTACATCCCAGTGTCGCAAATTTTGACTTTTAATAATGAGAGGCAAAAGTGTGTGAATATAACAATTATCGATGATCTATTTCTGGAGAGGAGTATGGAGATAATTAAACTTACTTTGACAAGGACTGAAGGCCTCAATGAGAGGATCCAATTCACCACAGATGAAGGAGTGATTAAAATCACAGAAAATGATGGTACAATTTTGACTCAAATAATTTTTTTATAGCAAACTTGTGTTAATATCCCTGTTCTCCAGCCACAGCTACAGTAGGTCTGGAGAGGACAATGTACACTGTATCAGAAGATGAAGGAATGGTAGAAGTGTGTACAGTCGTGTCCGTCCCCAGTGGAAGCTGTCCTATTCAATTTCCTTTTGATATCAGACTTGAAACTAGTAATGATACTGCAGATAAGATATTTGGTGAATGTACACTACTTTAATTTTGCTTTAGTACCCTATCCTGTATTATAAGGCCACTCACCAAGTGTGTATGTATGCCATCATATAACAGTGTACATATGTGTGTACCTTCCCATTATCAGGTGAAGATGATTTTGTACCTGTGTCCACTCCCTTGAGGTTTGAGAGATGTGGCAGAAGGAGTTGTACCAATATATCTATTCGGTCAGATATGATAATGGAGGAGACAGAGACATTTACTATTATTTTGGACAGAACTTTTGGTCTGGATCCAAGGATTCAACTAGACCCATCTGAAGGAGTGGTTACTATCTTTGATGTGTTTCAAAGTAAATAATTTGCATTGGAGGGTAATGAGATGTTTTATGTTACTGTAAATAATAATAGCGCTTTTAACTGCAGCATTAATCTTTCATTTGTTGTACGGACATGCCAGTGCCATCACTACATAGTGTATAGTCTCTCTAATGAGTGGATATTGAGTATTTGGCATTCTAGTAAATGTGGAGTAGATTTAATGTCACTTTCCCTACATAGTTCTCTATACCGACTTTATGTTCTCATTCAAAGATATCTCTGTGATGGCTGTGATAGGCTTGGAAAAGACATACTACCCAGTATCAGAGGATACTATAGATGAAATAAAGATTTGTGTCACTGTGAACAGCCCCTCTGTCGAGTGTCCCTTTTCTGTCAACCTAACAGCTATAGATGGCACTGCAGGTATGTATATATAGTCAATGTATGGTGCTATGTACATCAATGAAGCTATGTATGATTTCATTCTCAGTGGCTCCCATGGATTATATTCAAAATACTCCTGTGACCCTGCAATTTGAGAACTGTAACATGACACAATGTCATTGTATACCAATTGTGGATGATGATGTATTGGAGGGTAATGAAACATTTTATGTTACTCTTGAGGCAGCTGATGATCTGGAGAGGGACAACATTGTACTAGATCCAGTGAATGGAACAATTGAGATTGTCGATGATGAGATAGTTTGTAAGCAAGTGTGGAGTGTATTTTGTGACTGCTTGTACCTCGATACAGACAGCTGTACTATGTCCAGTCGAGTACACTTTAATGTATAGCTATACAGGAGTAAACCCAAATGTTAAAGGATGAATTTCATCCCTACATCCTTGATAAAAAACCTGGTTTCATTGGTTGTTAGTTGTAGACTCCCTTGCAAATGCAGTTGTCTTACATGTAAGTCTTTTGCTGCTCATGTGACACTACACATGATTTAGAACAACTAGTGTTTCTAGTTTTACTCATTCAAGAGAGATACTATTAGCCAAAGACACTCCACAGAGGAATAAGAAGCTGGTTTGTGCAAAAATGGTAATTTATTTGTGACATAGGCCTCCTGTCATCTAACTCAAGATAAACATTTGTTATTTTAGTGATATATTTATAAACTTTGAGAGTCTTATGGCAAATGTATGGCTAGAAACACTTGTAAGTCACGTTATCTTTATAAAAAGGCTTGTAATTGCATATTAATTGAGTTATGAGCTATTTCAGTCATTAAACTCTTATAAGCCAACCCCACAACTCTACTGACTCTCTGATAACTATGGTCCTAAGCTGATGGGTGTGTCTATGATTAGATACTGCACAATTTTTTGGTTCTTTAGTGGGCTTGGAGAAGACGCATTACACAGTATTAGAGAGTACTATAGAGGAAATACAGATTTGTGTCACAGTGAACAGCTCCTCTGTCAAGTGTCCCAGTTTCGCTGTCACACTAACAGCTATAGATGGCACTGCAGGTATGTAGTCAATGTATGGTGCTATGTACATCAATGAAGCTATGTATGATTTCATTCTCAGTGGCTCCCATGGATTATATTCAAAATACTCCTGTGACCCTGCAATTTGAGAACTGTAACATGACACAATGTCATTGTATACCAATTGTGGATGATGATGTAATTGAGGGTAATGAGTTATTTTATGTTACTCTTGAGGCAGCTGATGATCTGGAGAGGGACAACATTGTACTAGATCCTGTGAATGGAACAATTGAGATTGTCGATAGTGAAAAAAAATGTGAGTATGTTAGCATGTACTACATGCGCTATAAGTTGTGCTATGCCCAGTCATTTTATGAGTGGAAAAGTACATATGTCATCCCACACAAGCAGAGGGGTAGGAACAAGTTGAGAAGAGGGGTCCGGGGGCATTCTCCCCCAGAAAAGTTTTGATAAAAAGACTCATTCTGGTGAATTCTAAACTGATTTTCTTGCCCTAATCCATCATCCCAGAAAACATACTGTTGACCATAACATTAAATAGAGAGTGCAAAAGGGGGAAGGGGTGTAGGGCGACTGCCCCCCCCCCCCCTTCTTCTACCCCTCACCCAATTTTACTGACTGTTTAGAGAGAGTTGTGTTATTGAGTTTCTGTTGGGCTGTGTTTGTGTTGCCTTGTTTTTGTAAGCATCTCTTTGATTGAGTTATCATGCGTATATTTCTCACATTGTGTTAGCTACTGACTACAAGGTATTTTAGCCCCTTCCTACACAGAGTCTATTACTGATTTATAGTGGCTACTGTGAGCTTGGAGAAGACATACTACCCAGTATCAGAGGATACTATACGTGGAGTAGAGATTTGTGTCACTGTGATGGAATCCTCAGTCAAGTGTCCCAGTTTTGCTGTCACACTAACAGCTATAGATGGCACTGCAGGTATGTAGTCAATATATGGTGCTATGTACATCAATGAAGCTATGTATGATTTCATTCTCAGTGGCTCCCATGGATTATATTCAAAATACTCCTGTGACCCTGCAATTTGAGAAGTGTAGCATGAAACAATGTCATTGTATACCAATTGTGGATGATGATACACCAGAGGGTAATGAGACATTTTATGTTACTCTTGAGAGGGCTTCAGATCTGGACAGAGGCAAAATTGTACTAGATCGAGTGAATGGGACAATTGATATTGTCGATGATGAAACCTGTGAGTGTGTTAGCATGTAAACAAGTGCTTAATGACTACAGGTGACTTGTGTTGTGTCACTTTGCCTTTGAGCTTCTATTGGATTGTGTTGATCATCTGTTTGATTGAGTTATCATGTGTATATAGCTTCCTGATGTTTCCCATGGAGTGTAGTGCCTACAGGGTATTTTAGCACCTTCCTACGCAGAGTCTATTACTGCTTTTTGTTAGTGGCTACTGTGGGCTTGGAGAAGACATACTACAAAGTATCAGAGAATACTATACGTGGAGTAGAGATTTGTGTCACTGTGACGAAATCCTCAGTAGAGTGTCCCAGTTTTGCTGTCACACTAACAGCTATAGATGGCACTGCAGGTATGTAGTCAATGTATGGTGCTATGTACATCAATGAAGCTATGTATGATTTCATTCTCAGTGGCTCCCATGGATTATATTCAAAATACTCCTGTGACCCTGCAATTTGAGAAGTGTAACATGAAACAATGTCATTGTATACCAATTGTGAATGATGATGTAATTGAGGGTAAGGAGATGTTCTATGTTACTCTTGAGGGGACTACTGATTTGGACAGGGGCAAAATTATACTAGACCCGGTGAATGGAACAATTGAGATTGTCAAGAACATATGATTGCTACCAAGCAAGAAGACAGTTGTACATAGTCATGTATATTATGTTTGTGTTCTGTTCTGTAGTTCGAAGTATAATTTTCATGTTGAATCTCAATAAGTAGCCAGCCCAACGCTTGCTCGATCGTATGCACCGCTACTAATATTGGCGCGTTGTACTAAGACTTTCTGCATTACGTCATTCCAGAAATACAACCGCGCGCAGCCGCAGTCACAGTTTGTGCGTATTGGCGCATGAGCAAAACGAAAGTGACCAAGTGCGAAAATACGGATATACAGGAGAACACCTAGTATATCATCGCTTTCTTAACAGAAGAACGCGTTTATTAGCAATAGTAGCAATGACATGTGAGGCTGTGATAGGTGTGTACATGCACACCGTTTTGCGCATGCTCCAATACGCAAAATTGTACGTTCAAACGCAAATGAAATTGACTGTAGGGGCCCTGATGGATGCATAGTCAGCGGCTCCTGTGACTTCTCTAGGTTAGGGCTAGGGCTAGGGCTAGAGCTACGGTGCGATTATATTGAAATATGCTTACTCCTAAGCGAGTCTCCGCCAACGCGTTGTATGCTCCGCCTACCATAATTGCGAAGTACGGGACGCATCCAGCGGGGATAGGAATACACTGTGAATAAGCAAGAAAGTACGGAACGGGAGACAGTTTCTGCCGCAGAGTGTTTGTTTTGCAGCCTTGCAGCAGCTCTGCATTGCTTTGAGAGTGACACTAGCCACACTGCTTACGTTAGGTCACAGTGCTGTAGCAGAAACCGACTGCTGCCTCCCTAAAGACAGAGAAATAATTAGCACCACTTATACTTCCGCCGTGACCATCAACCTGAGTCGGACACAGTATGCGTGTTTGGCGTCAGGTATGCACCGTGACCAATATCGCCAGGGTTCTATCCGGGGGAAGCTTCCCTCCCAAACACCCCAACTTCTCCCCCAAACATTCAAGCTTCCCCCCTGTTAGTGTAGCTTGTATCTTTCCAGTAACCTAGTCTATTTGACTTTATCTGGACCCTCGAAATTTGGCCATAAATAAATTGAATCAGATTACATCTCGGTCAATGTAAAATTCAAAATTTTTCTGGGGGAGGATGCCCCCGGACCCCCCTACTTTGCTCGGTGCTAGCGCATCTTACAGCTTCCTCCCCAAACCAAAAATCCTAGATAGAACACTGATCGCAGTGCATCTTTACTGGTTGGGTATATGTGCACACCAATTAACTTGTGTGAGGGGTCCTGCAGTTGAAAAAGAACTGTTGGATTTGTTGTGTGAGGATGGAGCGTGGTCGGTGGCTGCCTTCAATGAAGATCCTGACACTGAGTTTGATATAGAGACAAGAACTGACTGCAGCAGTTGCGTTAATTCAACGGAGATAGAGACATATGATGCAATTACTCACTGCGTCGGTGAGGATACTGTATGTAACATGTAGCAGTAGCTAGATGTATATCAAGTGCCAGAATGTATAGTATCATAACAAAACCTTGAGTTGAGTGTGCTTCGAAAGTCATGTATGCATGGGTCAGGCATTTAGAGTAATATTTTGTAGGTAAAATTGGGTGAGGCATTCACAGTAAAATAATTACCATGTGAGTTTAGGTTTAGTTGTACACCTGTAGTATCACATGATGGAGTGATGTACAATGTCATTTATAGGTGTGGAATGGAATTCATAACTCATCATTATTCTCATAGCAGTAACTACAGTTGTAGACTGGTACAACCATGTGCACATAGTGCTCTGGACTACTTCTGTTTTCCTTCTTTTAGAGATTGTTTGTGCATTTATTCATTCTGTGAGAGGGTCTTGCATGATGCTGGTTTTAAGCTAATATTTTTGTGCAAGCTGATGTATTGGTATATTTGCCATAGTATAAATAATGGTGAAACAACATTCTTCTGAGTATTGTTGTACACTGTTTTCATGCAGCATGCCCTACACTGGAGTAACACTGGAGCCAGGAGATGTTTTGGCAGAGGAGAGGATGACTGTTGTAATTTCTATGGTTATCATGTGGGAGAATGCTTACAAGAATGTGATATTGTTGAAGATGACTTCAACTGCAGAGGTATACAGAATTTGTGTATATACTTTCATATACAAGAGCTGTTCCATATGGTATATTCAATTGTGATGTTCCGCATTTTTTAAACAATTCCCTTTAAAAAATCACATCCCATTTACTATACCTTAGTCTTTGCCAATTTTTGATGCTTTGTATGGCTGTGATATCCTACTCAACCATCAGTTTACAGAGCATGTATATTGCATGCCATCATCCCCTATTGTTGAAGGATGTAGTTGGCAGTTAATGTGCAACCCTTCTATATGTTCCTTAGTTTCAGACTCTCCCGACTATTCAAAAGTCACAACATTTCCTCCATGGGTCAGAAAGCATTGTGTGAATCTACCTATTGAAGATGAGTTGGGAGTGACATGCACACAAAGAGTTAATATCACTCTCAACAGCACTGATGAGAGGATTGCACTTCAACAAGTGAGTGCAGAAATGGAAATCAAAAGGATTCCCAGTACGTGGAATAATTGCAGTTACTGTTTTAGAGATCAGACTTTTATAGTGTAACCAACATATTGATCTCTTTCATAGTCAATATACTATTAGTTGCAGAGGATGGAGTTCTAGAGTTGTGTGTTTCACTGACCAGCAACACTGAATGCTCTCTTGTTATGGTGACCATAGAAGCTGAAAATAACAATAATAGTAAGCTGTTGGAGAATTGGTATACATGGTTGCATATATGTGACCATGCATGCATAAACCAACCCTATGCCGGTATAACAGGAAAGTGCGAACTATTTTCGTTCATGCTACTTTTGCGGCATAAGATTAGTTTATGCTTGCATAGTCATATATTTTTGTGAGTTCAGGACACTTTGATGCGTGGATAGAATCACCACCACTTGATACACATGCAACACTATTACCTTATGTGTACGTTTCTTTGCTGTAATATCTCTTGCAGATTATGCTGATCTTCCTACCAATGTGACAGTTGATTGTGACACTAAATGTGTTAATATAACAATCAATGATGATTCAGTGTTGGGGATAAATAAGACATTCTTTGTAATTCTGATGACAACCAATGATACCAAGTCAATTATTATTGAAAACGATGGTGAAGATACTTTATTAGTTGATGTACTGTATATATACACAATCAGAGTTGGTTGACTCTACGTAAAGATGGAACTAACACACCCTGCTTGCCTTAAAAGCTCCAAACTCACTAATTATAATGCATAGCTTGATTTAGTGACTTGACAATTTTCATTGATACTGCCTTCTTTAGGCAGTCATCCCTACATCCTTCAACATTTTAATCTTGTCTTGGATTTCCATTCTGTAGAAGCTTAGGTTAAATTTGAAAAGACAGTCTATAAATTCTCAGAGGATATGGATTCTATAGAGGTCTGCGCTGTTGTGGACATTCATATTGAATTCCTTTTCTCAATTGTCATACAATATCCAAATGAAGTGCAGAACCCTTGGCGTCCACGCGTGCGCGAATCTATAACGCGCGTGCGCGAATGCTGAAAAGGCACGTGCGATTGACACTCAAGGTTGGCTCTGTACACTGCTGGAAGCGCTATAGCTTTGACCGGAGCAGTACGCATGCTTGTACTCACTCATGCAGTAACCGCTGGTGTTTCGCTGTACATCGAACAGGAATATCTGATCGCGGGTAAGCCGGAGTAGGCTAGATCTAATTAGCATATTGGCTCTTTGAAGTCTTTCGCTTGCGTTTCACGCCATAACTCTTGAACGGAGCGGTTTCAAAGAAAACCCCACAAATTTTTGACCTCCGTTGCCCGCTGAGTACGTGACAGTATTTTCAGGACGAATAGACGCTCCAGAGGTGAGATTTGACTTAACACACAGACACACAGACACACACACAGAGACCCAACTACCGTAACCCTCGCTGCGCATGCGCGCCGAGGGTTAATAACGGTAATACCAACCTATGCTATATACATGTATATTTTATGTTGCTTACATTGTCTACATTAAAGGTTCACTACATGAGCTGATGCTCAGTCCAAATGATAGAAAGAGTTGTACTATGATCACTGACTTGACTATGGATGTTTTCATTATCATGTTAATGGAGTCTCCTGGCCTGGATCCCAGGATTACATTGAGTTCTGAGGGGGCAGTGATTATTGGTAGGTCTGGAAATTTGAAAGAAACTGATTTTAAAGAATGTAGTGATATTTACTGTGTCTATCACCTTTATGTACTGTGTGTAGGGCCTGAAGCTGGTATGATAGGTCTGGAGACTACATCGTACAGTGTTAATGAAGATGATGGTGAAATAGAAGTGTGTGTTATTACAAGTTCCTCCAGGAGCTGTCCTTTCCCATTTGCCTTTAATGTCACACTCTCAACTAAAGATGACACTGCAGGTACATAATAGTATTAAGTGTTTGGTGGATTATCACATTATGAATGATCTGCAGTTGCTGGCATGGATTATGAGAGTGTATCCACCATCCTGACATTTCCTGAATGTGCAAACCAAAGCTGTGTGAATATAAGCATTTTGGATGATGTGACTAAAGAATGAGAAAGAGAGATTTAGTATTTCACTGGATAGCAGACTTAGTGGATGGAGAAGTTGTCATCATGGACGAAGATTGTGAGTATTACTAGTCTGTGTCATGTAAAGTAAGTGTTTTACCAAATCCTCCTTCTGTTTATTCTCCTTCAGTGGCTTTGGTGGGTTTGAGTATGACACGATATAATGTCACAGAGATGGACCTAAATATTTCAGTGTGTGTCATAATTCAATCACCTGATGTTGAGTGTCCTGTTGATTTTTCATTTTCCATTATGCTCCTCAGCGAGGATAAAAGTGCAGGTGTGATCGTGATATATTCTATGTACTTGCCCCTGAGTATTGCTGATTGTCTCTTTCTACTCAGTGGCAAAATATGATTTAAACCAGTGAGCTATGTGTCTGATTTTAAGGAATGTGTGAGGGCCATTTGTGAAGATGTAATTATAAAGGATGCCACTGCAAAAAAGGTGGTTGTATTGACCAGTGTGTGTGTGGTTACCTCAGTTGCATTACATGACTATAACCTGTCTTGGTATGTAGAGCAAAATGGGATGTTATTTTTATACCTCAGTTATGACATAACAACCTCCCAAGAGATATGTGGAAGGAATAATTTCCTGTAACTCAAGTTACTATGATGTCCCTTGAGATAATTATCTCACAGAGGAAGTCAGGTGCATATAATCCCACTGTACTATACTTCTGTAGTAAAATGTAATGGAGGAGTAGCTTGCACTCATGGTATGCACTGAGATAAACATTATGCTCTACATACCAGGACAGGTTATAGTCATGTAATGCAACTGAGGTAACCAAACACACTGGTCGAAACAACCACCTCTTTTTTTGCAGTGGCATGCATGGTGTATCCTCATGGTGTGGAACCTCTCTTAATGGCCCAGCCATCGGCCAATATCCCTTGTCCCGATTTAACTTAACCCCTGTATAAAAACCCCTCTACAACAGCCACCTCCGTATGACAGCCAAAATGCCATTCCCCAAGGGTGGCCGCTTTAGAAAGGTTCCACTGTATACATATGTAGTTGTTGGTGACTGTGTAATTGCCATAAAATGTAGTGCCCAAATACAACTAATTAGCACCTTTCCTACTCAGAGTCTGTATATAAAATACTTCTTTAGTGGCTACTGTGGGCTTGGAGAAGAGTATCAGAGGATACTATAGGTGGAATAGAGATTTGTGTCACTGTGACGGAATCCTCAGTCAAGTGTCCCAGTTTTGCTGTCACACTAACAGCTATAGATGGCACTGCAGGTATGTAGTCAATGTATGGTGCTATGTACATCAATGAAGCTATGTATGATTTCATTCTCAGTGGCTTCCATGGATTATATTCAAAATACTCCTGTGACCCTGAAATTTGAGTAGTGTAGTATGACACAATGTCATTGTATACCAATTGTGAATGATGGTATACAAGAGGGTAAGGAGATGTTCTATGTTACTCTTGAGTGGACTGCTGATTTGGACAGGGGCAAAATTTAGTGCATTCATTAGATTATGAGTTATACGCATGCGTGCGTCTCTATATAATGGGCGCGAGCGGCACTCTGGCAGATGAGAGTTACTGCAGAGCATTTTGCAGCCATGCAGCAGCTCTACGTTGCTTTAGGAATGGCCCTAGCCATGCTACTGGTCTTAGGTCATAATGCTGTAGCACAAACCGACTGCAATCTCCCCGATAACGAGGAAATGGAATCTTTGATTGAGGCCACGTATACTTCCGATGTGACGATCACCTTACGAAGGAACCACAGTGTGTGCTTGGCGTCGGGTATGTACCGAGACAAATGGAGCAGTGCATCTTTTCTGGTTAGGTATACGTGCGCCCCAGCTGAGAGATGCAATAGGGGTCCTGAAGTTGAAAAGGAACTGTTGGACATACGTTGTGAGAATGGAAATTGGTCGTTTCATGCCATGAATGCAACTCCTGACGCCACGTCCTTCGAGACACCGCTATACACTAACTGCAGCAGTTGCTGCAGTCCAACGGAGATAAAGGAATCTGATGAAGAACGTCACTGCGTTGGTAAAGAACTCTATTATTTACTTGTAACATGATACACTGGCACGTGAGTCATTATTGGCGTGGGTTGATGTGGTGAGACCACTTCTAAAGTTGCGTTTGAAATGCAGGAAACTGAGTATTGCATGCATCACCCGCAAACCAACTTTAGTATCAATCTGGAGAGATTAGGACCAGAAAATTCTACTTTATAGAGATGTGGGGAAAGAGGAATACTCCCCCTAGATTTTTGGGCTTTAATCACATGCATAATATTGCTATAACAAGCCAAGACTGTTATCACCCCCCCTCCAATTGTGAACCCCTGTCTTTACATCATAATTTTAAGTATAGTTACTTTTCAGACATACCAAAATTGGGCCTAAATATTTTTAGCTGTGACTACTCTACATGCCATTGAATGGTTAATTGCAACATCGAGCAATGGTTTGTTGAGTATTGTCACTCTTCCATTGTTTTTATGCACAGCTTGCAATCCAGAGTGTCACACTAGTGGAGCCAGGAAGTGTTTCGGCCCAGGAAATGATGAGTGTTGCAATTTCTACGATGAAGAGGATAAATGTTTACCAGCATGTAATAAAGTTGGAGCTAACTTTGCCTGTACAGGTATTATCTATGGGAAGTTTATGTATGGATCTGTTGTATGTGAAGTGTCATATTACATCATATATGTAGTAACATAGAAACATGACCTGTTTTGGCTGTTGGCTAATGGTATCCATTGTACTGCGCAGGAAACTACTATATCTTGGTCTCACTTCAAATTTACCAACAGCAATGCTGCTCTAATTACTTATAGCCAAAGGATGCTATTGCAGAGTCTGGGGCACATGTTTGCAGAGGATGGGAAGTGTTTGTGTGCTAAAATTGTGTTGATACTTTGTAATCTTTTGAGCAGATGGACTGCATGGCTTCCCCAAACCCAGTTACTCCTAATGGTTGGACTGTAAGGTTGCAACATGAAAACTCACATCTACTGGAGTACTCATTTCCCCATAATTGTACATACATCCCTTGACAGTGAAAATTAAACAGGCATGATTGTGTGTGTCTGAATGCGTGTGTGCAAATGTGTGTGGGTGCACATAAAAATCTGTTTGTAATTGCATTTTCTGTGTTCATAAAAGCACTGTTACCCCCACTAATATCTTGAGACCTCAGCTTATGTAAGCATGACCACAGTTAGGTGCACATGAAAAGCATTGCAAGCTTTCACTAAGAGAAGGCATGCCTTTTTTGAACAGGATCTGCAAAGTCTCTTCCATTATATCCCCCACCTAGTGTTCCAGCTCACCCCATTAATAGTGTACACAGCTACAATATCAGTTATTGTTGTCAACCACAGTGTTCCACCTGTGCTACTCTGATTTGAGTTAAGATAAGGGATGGAGAGTGCATGACATCGCATGACTACACTGTGTATCAGCACCACACTGTGTCTGTCAGCTTCAGCTATTTTGAGTAGAAAGGTTGGCACAGCCTACGAATTGATTCATTAGCGAGTGAATACATTCAGCACTAGAACTATACTTTGCAGTTTAATGATCCCTTTGTTACAAGTTTTAGCTCTCATTATCTTTAAGTAGTGTCTTTGGCTCACAAAAGGTAATCTAATGTACTAGACATACAGCATATTTCAGCACCTTTGCAACAGGAGCCTGTTAACCACACACTGTTTCTAAGTGTCATTAGTACATAGATGGCTCCAATGAGTGTGCATATAGTCCGTGTTAGATAGCCATCTATGTACTAATGACACTTAGAAACAGTGTGTGGT
The DNA here is from genome assembly GCA_963970385.1 of Theonella swinhoei. NCBI lineage: Eukaryota > Metazoa > Porifera > Demospongiae > Tetractinellida > Theonellidae > Theonella > Theonella swinhoei. Next base: position 267,980 of record OZ019952.1, on the reverse strand, counting down.
TAACAGGCTCCTGTTGCAAAGGTGCTGAAATATGCTGTACCACACCCTCTACTAAGCCAATAGCCCTTAGAAAATGACATGCATAACATGCTTTGATCTCAAGTGCCTAAATGAGGTTACCAATGTGAATAGAGACCTCATTAGGTAACTAACCACTTTAGAGACTCGTGGTATTTAAATTACACTATACGGACGTCATACGCACGGACGGACCACTGAGTTTGACTTCGAGTCTTACCGCTACGTGCATTCATCGCTCGTAATACAGCTGTTTTACTGTTGGGTGAACCACATGACCGAGGCGAACTAGGCCCCCACTAAGCTAAACGCGCGTGTAGTAGGCACGCGCTTCTACACACGTGGAAAGGGCGAAGTTCGCAGCTTCTTGCTCGATATCAGCCAAGATAGCTTCCGTGCTTGGATCAAAACTCTTGATTCAGCTCAAATAACTCCACGACTTGTTGGTCGAAGGAACTGGAGGTGGATTGTCAAAATTAGCTCTTCGCATCCAAGCTGAAACTGAGAGCCGCCTGCCATCTCGGTTACCGCGTCTGGTTTCTAAGTCAGTCAGAGCGGTACTGTGAGGTACTGCACGGTTTAGGGAATCCCTCGGGCTGTAGGCTTGGAGGACCACCCACAAAATAATCACCTCGGCCTGCGGCCTGGTAATTGATTTTGTGGGTAGGTCCTCCCGCCTACAGCCCTCGGGTCCCTAAACCGTGCACTACCTCACAGTACCGCTCTAACTAACACCAAGAGTATATAATAGAAGAGGGGGAGAGTATCCTACTACGCTATGCTCCGTGTTATAACCCTTTACCAGGTTCATTCTAATGATATTCACAAACATATGGTTTCACGGTTTACTGAGCTAGTAGTTACTTAAGCAGGCGCGGAGATCATCCCGGTGTACTCATGGCGCGGCGACGGCATCCGCGCGTCCATGAAGTGCGTTTGCCCGTACACATTATAGCCTACAGGTATGTACCAGTACGTCGCTATCCCCTTGCGCGTGACGCTAAGTAAACCGTCAAACCACGCGTTTGTGAATATTATTACAGAGGTCATGAACCCGGTAAAGGTTGCATAGCGTAGTAGGATACTCTCCCCCTCTTCTATTATATACTCTTACTAATACTTAGTGCTTGTACCAGTGTCATGACTGGGAAGCCATACAAAGGTGCTACTACTGTGGCTTTTACTCATTGTATGCATGCTCTGATAAGTGTATTAGAATGTCCTTTAAATTAAGGTTTTCAACACAGCAGTTTCCAACATTCACTACTGCTTACACAGACGGATCGGTTAACAATATTCAAGCGGAATATTCTCCTGAGGGAACAGATGGCCCAATCCCACTGTGCATACATGCAGCAGTTGTGATAATGACTACCCCTATTTGCTACAACTGATTGTTCTCATACTCAGTTATTTCTGTGTGTGTAAATGTTTCTAGCATACGTGGGAAAAATATATCTTATAACCGCTCCAGTAACTGAATGACAATCACATCTCCCATCAGTATTGGTATGGACACTGTGATAATACTTTTATTAGTGTTTGTGTCAGATGATACAGAATGTGTGTATTGGGTGGGTTAGGAAGTCTCACCACAACAGCAACTATGTCTACACTACCAGCTTATAGTGCGTTGCTGACTGTTCCATTAGTTGCAGTGTTGCCGCGTACAGTCCCTTAACATCTATTGATATCAGAGTTAAGGTTACACTATGTTTCACAGTGGAGTAGGAAGATAAAAAATATTGGGGGCCAAACCTGACCAATTTGTCTATTGACCAGTAACTCTTACACTCTACAGGATTGCATATTATTGACTCAAATAAGTAGCTGGGGAATTATTGGATGGGCCAGGCCCCCCTCCTAAAATATTGGCCCCCTGGCCCCCCTTCTTCCTATGTTCCACTGCAACTCATGCATTGCAATACTCCTCAAAACTGCTATAATAACAGCTATACACATACCTCTGCCACTGTACGACTTCTTCGAGTATTAATACATTTACTAGAGCATATGGTACTTAACTTTTTCCATTAGATGTACCTTAAGGTTACTATTAATTGTGATTACTAATTTTAGCGTTTTTGAATGGAGAGTTTTTGGCGAACACTAATTTTAGCGATTTTTTATCTTCACTATACATTAAGTCTATACAAAACAACATTATGTGGCAATCATGACTGATAATAACAGTTCATTCATAGATATTCTGGTAGTAATTGTGTAGTTTTGATTGCTAGTAGTTTTGGTGGTTCTCTCAGCTAGTCTCGTGGCCTCAGGGTCCAGGGTTGGGGGGCAGCAGTTGAGGCCGCTGAGTGGTATTGACCCCACTAGCACTAATACACAGATTCCGAGACGTGTGCCACGAGGCCTTCTCATCCGCATCCGCGCTTCGGTTTGGAAGTGGTCTTTGGTGAGCCTGCCGACAAAATATGTCTTCCATTTGTTGTTCGAGATCGAATTTTGTGTTCTATTTAAGCAAATTTTCGTTGCGGTATGAATATTAGCATGCATATAATTTAACGATTTCACGGATTTCTGCTAAATTCGCTAAAATTAGTACCCCCAATGGTAGTAGTAACTGCATTCCTTGTATGGATTCTTGTGCTTTATAGGTAACCCTAGGTAGTTTGAATTATGACAAGGCATAAATGGTTGTGTTTGCATGTAACTGACATGTTGTAACCTCCATTTCCATGTCTGGTAACATACAAGATGTCAACTCATGTGTCCGGTCATGTACAAGATGTCAACTCATGTGTCTGGTCATGAACTACATACAGTAGTGTCCATCCCTTTGCCCTCCACTGATCGATGCCCATACACTCACACACTTCTCCTATCTCAGCGTGTATCTGTGGATGACGTAGTTACTCTGCCATCACCCATCTATCCACAGACAGCCATATACACTCTTACCGCTCCTCTGTCAGGGCATCTGTGGATGACATACATACTCTGACATCTCTGTCCCATCCACTGATGCCCATATACACACTGCCTGTCCACTCTCCATATGGTCAGCACGACGTGAATCTCCAGAAAACCTAATTTAGTATATGTGCTATTATGCTCTGCATCGCCAATTGATGAGCGGAGCAAGCCTCCCAAGTCATAACATATTCATTTTTTATATATGACATTCACTGTAATGTTATATGTCAATTCTAACTTTACATGTGCACTGACATTTTCCAATTGGCCCACAAATAGGTGGGCTCACTGATAGACGATATTCCCTGTGTGTCTTTTTGCATGTATTCATATGCAAGTTGAATGACATAATTATGACCTCATCTGGTATATGTATATACATTCCCTACAATTCCACAATAAATTTAGCAGCAACTTTATTACAATGCAGCTTTTCCATGTTATGAATCTAATGACTGCACTGGTCAAAATACATCAGTATATAGTGGAAGAGAGTGCTGTGCTCAAACAACATCCGGTCACTCCTTTAATTTTGGAACAACATGCTCCAAATGTATTGGTATGTAAATCATGTGAAATTGAGTGTATTCCTCTGTTACTGTTGCCTTGTCTATGGGACAATACCTTGTCTCCTGTGCAGTCCCACAATAGTAGACCACAACATGATCCATGTACATGTGTGTTCTGTCCACATCTAGTTATCTTTTTCATGTATTTCATTCCCTAGTTCATGGATTTGAATGTTTACATTATGAAGTGAGTAAAGGATTTGACTTGAGAGCCACATTTCGCCTTAATGTGAAGGAAACTACTCAATTCAGAAGACCACCCAAACTTGATGGAAAGTTCAACTTGATACCAGTTTCAAACAGTGCGTACTAAATACTGCACTACTTAATGTCTTATGGGACACATTATCCTCGTTACCAGGCCCTATACGAGAGGAGAGTGCCTGGTACACACTGCTTGTGCATGTGCCGGGTCTCCTTGGTAACCCCCAGAAAAATGTGGGGTACTGTATACGTTATCGTAATGTGTTACCATGGAGACCCAGCACATGCGCCAGCAGTGTGTACCAGGCCCTCTCCTCTCATATAGGACCTGGGAACGAGGCAAGGGACACATATGCAACATATTGTCAACTGTATGTGTATGTACTTACAAGGATGTTTCCACATGTTTTCTATCTGTGTGTCCATTTGTGTGACTGTGAACTACTGTTTGCTCTCTCTCTCTCTCTCTCTCTCTCTCTCTCTCTCTCTCTCTCTCTCTCTCTCTCTCTCTCTCTCTCTCTCTCTCTCTCTCTCTCTCTCTCTCTCTCTCTCTCTCTCTCTCTCTCTCTCTCTCTCTCTCTCTCTCTCTCTCTCTCTCTCTCTCTCTCTCTCTCTCTCTCTCTCTCTCTCTCTCTCTCTCTCTCTCTCTCTCTCTCTCTCTCTCTCTCTCTCTCTCTCTCTCTCTCTCTCTCTCTCTCTCTCTCTCTCTCTCTCTCTCTCTCTCTCTCTCTCTCTCTCTCTCTCTCTGACTGGTCTTTACTATATCCTCTACTGTTGTCCCTTTCTGCAGTTAACTCTACATGTGTATTTGAAGAAATAGACACTAAGAGGGGAACTATTTCATATCCCACAACCTGTCTGGAGGCTGGTGATGAATTGGAGGTAAAATTTGACTCTAAAGTGACTAACACCTTTATTTCACAAATTGAAAGCCATCTGGAGTTCATACGAGACTCTGCTACTGTGACAGTTGTCCAAGGTATATCAGTAACTAGGTACATACATCATTGCCATAGCCACTGAGTTAGTACTATTCCAATCAGCTGCGGTGGGACTGGAAAAAACATTCTACAATGTCAGTAGTGATATGGATGAAGTTGAGGTGTGTGCTGTGATAAATACTACCCATGAAAATTGTGAGTGCCAGCCCAGATCTCCCTTCAACTTCACCCTCACTGTGAAAGGTATGTTCATAGTGACTGCCATAACTTATAACAGTGAGTAAAATGAGCCCCTCAAACAGTCACTATGTCTGTTTTAATCTCTACTTTGCCCCCACATATACCTGTGTACTAACATAATAGTCATGTCCACTCACCACACAATGTATTGGACCAGACCTTCCCTATTTTTTCAGACTATTCAAAAGTCGTAATATTTCCTGAGTGTGTCACAAGACACTGTGTGACTCTGTCTATTGAGGATGACTTGGGAGTGACAAGCACACAAGTAGTTGATATCACTCTTAGCAGCACTGATGAGAGGATTGCACTTACTCAATCAAATGGAAGGATTGCAATCGATAGACGTATGTGAGATTATATGTATAGTACTTGCCACCAAATTGTATGTATCAGAGAGTCAGTAGACTCTCTGTGTATAAAAAATTCCCCATAAAGTAGCCACAAACACAGGCCCGAATGGCACTGTCAAACTCCGCACTTGCACTGCCAGCACGCCACGCAAGTCCGCGGTGAGACAAATTTCAACTCATGAATAAGGTGCTACTACTTATGCATTGGGCATGACAGTACGGAGTACACATGTGCTGCACAGAAATTAGTACCGTAGTACGTAGTCAAGGTAGTCTCACTGCGGGATTGCGCGGGGTGCTGACGATACAAACACGGACCATCTCGACGTTAATCTATGCCCGCCCTGATGTGTTTATGGCTACTTTTCCCTGTGTCCATTAACCCATTAGCCTCTAATGTAATAGCTCAGAAACACAGATGTCATAAACCTTTTCAAACAAACAACCTGCTCTGCCAGCTAGTGCTTCGACAGTGTTCAGTGCTTTACAGGGTCCTGAAACAAGCACTTCGCTCAAGTGGGGCTAATGCCACAGAGAAGCACATAGAAAATGTTTCTCTTTGTGGAATGTTCCTTATGGAAGCAGCGCATAAAGTTGACAGTGAGTTTGGTGTCAAAAAAACGTTCTTGGAAGCACACAATTTGTGATTCTAGTGGAGACATTAGAAGAATGACACTTCACCTGCTGGAAAAAAGTTACCTCTCATCAAGATGGTCGTACATCTCCACCTTTTTGCGATATAACAGAAGATGGTTTTGCAAAAATGTCCTAATCTTGGCTGAAACAGGCTCTCGCACACAGCGAGGAAACAACAGAAATTCCAGACCAGCAACAGCAACATCTGCAGGACACAGAGATGGATTATGTGTTGGACGCAGTACCTTGAAATACACATTCTCGATACAACTCACCAGCATGTGCTTCACTAATGTCACTCTACCTACATGTACATGCATCACGGCCAGCCCAACTTGAAAAGCATATGTATCTATGTGAGATAAGACACAAGAGGTACTGTTTTGTTCACAAAACTACTTATGCTTTTCTTCTTCGTTTTTCGAGAGGGGGGCACTGGATATTATGTTCTGTAAGACATTGTAAATCTATCATAAAGCTCTGGTCGCAAAAGGATAGCTTGATTCAGTTCGTCTTTTGATGTAATGTACTCTGCCATTGAACACAGGTCTTTGATGGTGGAAGTAGACAGGATAAAGCTTCTCCCAATAAATCTGTAACCTGGATGCTCAGTCATGATTTTTTCTCTCTCCTCCAATAAAGTTTTCCATATCAGTACTTATAAGACGCACAGCTTTTGGCTTCCTAATATGCTTCAATGAAGTTGCTACAAGCAAATCAACTTGGGGTCTGGTACTTCTCCGGCAGTACAAACATCACAGCAAGCTGGATTTACATTCACCATCTCATTGCTTCCTAGTACTCGTAATAATCCTAATGATGATTTGATCTGTTACTCTACCAGGCAACAAGCTACAATTTTACATTTCACATCACACAAAGCATACTTATTTGCAAGTTGTGTGCTCCTGACCCAATTTTAAACAGAAGCCCAGTTCCTACTCCATGCAAATACCAATCTGTTTTTTCCAACAATTTTTTATGTATTTAACTTTTACTATCCAGTCCCTTTTATCTCTTGCTCAAATCCCATGCGCTTTACTCTCCAAAATTTCAAATGAAAAGCAAGCATATCAAATAGTTAAAGTCATAAGCAGTGTAGATTGGCATGTTTAGGTTTATTCCTCACTCAATGCATTTAGAAATAGCTTTTGAGAAGTAGAGTATATAATGCTGTCATAACATGGGTTACGTTAAAATTCCAGAGTGTGGATGCTGCAAGCAAAAATGTATGTGCATTGTGATATGCAGTGTACTGTGCAAACCCGTGACTAGCTTTCTTTGTTTCCAACATTCACTACTGCTTACACAGACGGATCGGCTAACAATATTCAAGCGGAATGTTCTCCTGAGGGAACAGATGGCCCAATCCCACTGTGCATACATACAGCAGTTGTGATAATGGACTACCCCTATTTGCTACAACCGATTGTTTTTATACTCAGTTATTTCTGTTAGTGTTTGTAACTGTGTTGCTGCATACTGTCCCTTCATCTATTGATATCAGTTACACTATGTTTCACAGTGGAGTAGGAAGATAAAAAATATTGGGGCAGCCCAACCCGACCAATTTGTCTTTTGACTAGTAACAACCCGACCAATTTGTCTATTGACTAGTAACAACCCGACCAATTTGTCTATTGACTAGTAACAACCCGACCAATTTGTCTATTGACCAGTATATACACAATTAGGTAGTTTGGATTATGACAAGGCATAAATGGTTGTGTTTGCATGTAACTGACATGTTGTTCTATGTCTGGTAACATACAAGATGTCAACTCATGTGTCCGGTCATGTACAAGATGTCAACTCATGTGTCTGGTCATGTACAAGATGTCAACTCATGTGTCCGGTCATGTACAAGATGTCAACTCATGTGTCTGGTCATGTACAATATATATGACGTTCACTGTAATGTTTTATGTCAGTTCTAACTTTGCACTGAAATTGGCCCACAACTAGGTGGGCTCACTGATAGACGATATTCCCTGTGTGTCTTTTTGCATGCATTCATATGCAAGTTGAATGACATAATTATGACCTCATCTGGTATACGTATATGCATTCCCTATAATTCCACAATAAATTTAGCAGCAACTTTATTACAATGCAGCTTTTCCATGTTATGAATTTAATGACTGCACTGGTCGAAATACATCAGTATATAGTGGAAGAGAGTGCTGTGCTCGAACAACATCTGGTCACTCCTTTGGTAATGGAACAACATGCTCCAAATGTATTGGTATGTAAATCATGTGAAATTGAGTGTATTCCTCTGCTACTGTTGCCTTGTCTATCGGACAATACCTTGTCTCCCACAATAGTAGACCACAACATGATCCATGTACATGTATATACTTGGTTTGGTGTTTGGTGTCTTTGCTGGTTTAATTACCGCGGCCTTCTCCTTCGTGCTAAGTTTGAGTTCACCAGTTCATCTGTTTTGTGATGCTTTGGTTGAGGTGCTTTGGTTGCTTTGTATTGTATGTGTGATTCGAGCCCAGCCAGCTGAGCTGCCTCGGTAGCTCAGTTGGTAAAGAGCGTTGCCTAGCAAGCGGATGGTCTTGGGTTCGAGTCCCAACCAAGGCAGCTTTTTTCTTTGAAAAATACTGCCTTGGGCGAGTTGTGTTCCTTTGTCTTTCTGTTGTGTTGTGTTGCCTTGCCTTTCTAAGCATCTCATGGAAGATTAAAAAGTCATGTGTGTTCTGTCCACATCATGATCCATGTACATGTGTGTTCTGTCCACATCTAGTTATCTTTTTCATGTATTTTATTCCCTAGTCCATGGATTTGAATGTTTACATTATGAAGTGAGTAAAGGATTTGACTTGAGAGCCACATTTCGCCTTAATGTGAAGGGAACTACTCGATTCCCAAGACCACCCAAACTTGATGGAAAGTTCAACTTGACAGCAGTTTCAAACAGTGCGTACTAAATACTGCACTACTTAATGTGTTGAGGACACATTATCCTCGTTACCAGGCCCTATACGAGAGGAGAGTGCCTGGTACACACTGCTTGTGCATGTGCCAGGTCTCCTTGGTAACCCCCAGAAAAATGTGGGGTACCGTATACATTATCGTAATGTGTTACCATGGAGACCCAGCACATGCGCAAGCAGTGTGTACCAGGCCCTCTCCTCTCATATAGGACTTGGAACGAGGCTAGGGACACATATGCAACATATTGTCAACTGTATGTGTATGTACTTACAAGGATGTTTCCACATGTTTTCTATCTGTGTGTCCTTGTGTGACTGTGAACTGTCTGCTCTCTCTCTCTCTCTCTCTCTGGCTGGTCTTCCTTACTATATCCTCTACTGTTGTCTCTTTCTGCAGTTAACTCTACATGTGTATTTGAAGTAATAGACACTAAGAGGGGAAGTATTTCATATCCCACAACCTGTCTGAAGGCTGGTGATGAATTGGAGATGAAATTTGACTCTACTGTGACTGACACCTTTATTTCACAAATTGAAAGCCATCTGGAGTTCATACGAGACACTGCTACTGTAACAGTTGTCCAAGGTATATCAGTAACTAGGTACATACATCATTGCCATAGCCACTGAGTTAGTACTATTGTATTCATACCAATCAGCTGTGGGGGTGGGACTGGAAAAAACATTCTACAATGTCAGTAGTGATATGAATGAAGTTGAGGTGTGTGCTGTGTTAAATACTACCCATGACAATTGTGAGTGCCAGCCCAGATCTCCCTTCAACTTCACCCTCACTGTGAAAGGTATGTTCATAGTGACTGCCATAACTTATATCGGTGAGTAAAATGAGCCCCTCAAACAGTCACTATGTCTGTTTTAATCTCTACTTTGCCCCCACATATACCTGTGTACTAACATAATAGTCATGTCCACTCACCACACAATGTATTGGACCAGACCTTCCCTATTTTTTCAGACTATTCAAAAGTCGTAACATTTCCTGAGTGTGGCACAAGACACTGTGTGAATCTGTCTATTGAGGATGACTTGAGAGTGACAAGCACACAAGTAGTTAATGTCACTCTTAGCAGCACTGATGAGAGGATTACACTTGCTCAAAAAGATGGAATGATTGCAATCGATAGAGGTATGTGAGATTATATGTATAGTACTTGCCACCAAATTGTATGTATCAGAGAGTCAGTAGACTCTCTGTGTACAAACATGCCCCACAAACATTACAGTACTGAGTACACATGTGCTGCACAGAAATTAGTACTGTAGTACATAGTCAAGGTAGTCTCACTGCGGGATTGCGCGGGGTGCTGACGGTACAAACACGGACCATCTCGACGTTAATCGATGCCCGCCTAGGTGTGTTTATGGCTACTTTTCCCTGTGTCCATTAACCCATTAGCCTCAAATGTTATAGCTCAGAAACACAGATGTCATAATCCTAACAATCTGCTCTGCCAGCTAGTGCTTCGACAGTGTTCAGTGCGTAGTCGCCCCGCAAAGGTGCTGGATGGTTGTTGACAGACTAGACAGCCGGACGAGCACACGCGCGCGCAATCCGTGTGCGCATTCCTACCCACGTTTATCACGTTATGGGGAGTAACACTCATACTATGTCAGTAGCCTCGGTTCCAGGCCTTCCCCGCGAGCGTTTGCATTACGCGCTGATTGTGCGTGGGAGGAGAACATTGAAAAATTGGGGAAGGCCTGGGCGCAAATGTCACGTGAGGTAGACGTTAGGTAGATGCCTGGCGGTGTGGCACTTTGCGTGTGCGTGTATCACACAAGCGAGTGATGACCCCAGTGTACCGTTGGTTTGGGAAAATGTATATAGTTGCTAGCTACTGTTGGTACTGCCAAGCCTAGACAATCCAGGGAGGCCTATAAGCTTATATTCCATGTGCTAGTAGCCTGTCAAGGGAAACTACGTGCTCGCGCTGCGTGTATATATACCCACGGGCACAACAGAGTCACAGAATTACATCATACGGAGTACGTTAAAAATAGCACAGAATTACATCATAAAAGCTAAAATAGCACCCCACACCAAGGGAGATAACTGAAGGCAGTAACAATCAACAGATCCGAGAATGGAACATCATTGGACGGAGTGTCTGCAACAATCGTATTCAGAAGCACCTGAAGAAGGTCCAGATGCTAAATGCATGAAATTCTCAACTATTCATGAAGAACTATGTGCTGCATTTCAAAATGACACTGTTACAACTGCAGTTTAGTAAGCAGTTTGATACCTTGTTGCAGCATGGTACACAGATTTTGTGTGGTCCTAATACTCCCACTCACTTCATGGAATTTTCCCTAAAAACTGTCACTGAGGAAATTCAATCAAGTGCACCAGATGTTTATCAGCTGTTTGTCCAGCTTGGAAGCACTGATAGAAACACCACAGCTTGTGAAGTCCCTGCAGAACAGAAGAAGGCTCTTAACATTTTGCCCTAATGTGAAGGGAACTTCTGAACTCGAAATGCTACCCAGACTGAATGGAAAGATCAACTTGACACCAGTTACAGAGAGTGTGTACTAAATACTGCACTACTTTATGTGTTAGGACACACACACACACACACACACACACACACACACACACACACACACACACACACACACACACACACACGCATGCACGCACGCACGCACGCATGCACGCAGGCACACACACACACACACACACACACACACACACACACACACACACACACACACACACACACACACACACACACACACACACACACACACACACACACACACACACACACACACACACACACACACACACACACACACACGCAACATATTGTCAACTGTATGTTATGTGTGTCCATTTGTGTGACTGTGAACTATGTCTGTTCTCTCTGTGACTGGTCTTCCTTATACTGTAGTTCAATACTGTCCCTTTCTGCAGTTTCAACTACATGTAAATTTGAAACAATAGAAACTGGAATAAGAACTATGTTCCCACTACTTGTCTGGAGGTCAATGATAGATTGGAGATGAATTTTACCTCAACTGGTTCCTTTGTTACACAATTGGAGGATCGTAGAGAGTTCATACGAGACACTGCTACTGTGACAGTTGTCCAAGGTATATCAGTAACTAGGTACATCATTGCCATAACCACTGAGTTATATAGTACTATTGTATTCATACCAATCAGCTGTTGTGGGACTGGAGAACACGTTCTATGAAGTCAGTACTGAAGTGGATGAAGTTAAGAGATGAAAATTGGCTGTGACACTTGTGAGTGCCAGATCACATCTCTCTTCAACCTCACCCTCACTGTGGAAGGTACTGTTAATATGTTCACAATTCACTGTTGAAGGATGTAGGGATACACTATAAAAAGTCTGCCATGATCTCTAAAACAGTAACTGGAATTATTCCACATACTGGGAATCCTTTTGATTTCCATTTCTGCACTCACTTGTTGAAGTGCAATCCTCTCATCAGTGCTTTTGAGAGTGATATTAACTCTTTGTGTGCGTGTCACTCCCAACTCATCTTCAATAAGTAGATTCATGGATGCTTCCTTTTTTTGCCACTTCCATCCATCCCTTTCACAGTTATACGATTGCAGAGGATGGAGTGCTAGAGTTGTGTGTTTCACTGACCAGCAACACTGAATGCTCCCTTGTTATGGTGACCATAGAAGCAATAATAGTAAGCTGTTGGAGAATTGGTATACATGATTGCATACATGTGACCATGCATGCATAAACCAACCTTATGCCGGTATAACAGGAAAGTGCGAACTATTTTCGTTCATGCTGAAAATTACACTTTTGCAGCATAAGGTTGGTTTATGCTTGCATGGTCAATATTCATGTGAATTCCGGACACTTCGATGCATGGATAGAATCACCACCACTTGATACACATGCAACACTATTACCTTATGTGTACGTTTCTTTGCTGTAATATCTCTTGCAGATTATGCTGATCTTCCTACCAATGTGACAGTTGATTGTAACACTAATATAACAATCAATGATGATTCAGTGTTGGGGATGAATAAGTATTCTTTGTAATTCTGATGACAACCAATGATACCGAGTCAACACCTGAACCAAAAGTATTGATTATTGATAACGATGGTGAAGATGCTTTATTAGTTGATGTACTGTATATATACACAATCAGAGTTGGTTGACTCTATGTAGAGATGGTACTAACACATCCTGCTTGCCTTAACAGCTCCAAACGCCGAAACTATAATATGCATAGCTTGATTTAGTGACTTGACACTTATAATTTTCACAAGTAAATAGGAACTTTGAAGTGTAATATAGTGATTGCATAAAAAGGAAAGGAGGCAAGATTGAGACACAGACATGCTATGTACATCAACATACCTTTTAGTACATTGATGTATATAGCATGTTTGTGTCCCAATCTTGTCTCCTTTCCTTTTTATGCAATCCCTATATTACACTTCAAAGTTCCTAAATTTTTTATTTACTTGTCTCTTGTCATTTTTTTTACTATTGTAAGCAATAATTCTCACTAGAATGTGTTCTCCATATCCAGGGCCGGCGGAGACGGTGGGGCAGGTAGGGCATTTGCCCTACCACTTTTTGGTGGTCCATACCGGAAATGACGTGTCCTATGATTTTTATCTGCCATAGTGAAGTAGGCAAGCTGCGTTCCCATCACGCAAATTAAGCCCGCCAATGTACTGGTACGCGGTATAGCCGAGTCCGGATTTCGCTTCGTAAGCCGCGGCCGCGTAATGCGGTAAACACGTGCGCGCGCATGCGCATCCTTTAGCCCGCGCTGCAGTTGCCCTACCACCCTATGTGGAGCTGCTCCGGCCCTGATATCCATGAACGTCTGGCCAAGTATTACCACTCTGAGCTACTGTATATGTGTGATTGGTAGGGCGTGGTTTGGTTGCAAGTGGCTGCTTACACTTACAAATACTAGCAGTGGCGGATTTAGGGGGGTTTCAGGGGTTTCCACTGAAACCCCCTTTTCTGCGACTTTATAATAGCTTGCATCTCACGAACACGCGCAGCTGACTTACTTTAGATTTCGTTTTGCGTTCGTCGCGCGCGCGAAAGTGCTGGTAGAGGCAGAGTCAACACACTGTACGCGTGTGCAGTGTTCTGACGGTGAGAGTTCGTCAACACATCTTTCTTTTGCTTATGTAGTATACTAAGTGCTAGTTGCTACACAAATCGTCAGCACATTTCTCATGTTTCTCTATTATCAGCCAGTTCACTCTGCGCCTAGTTGCTCCGCGCTAGTTGCTAAGTATCTGCGCATCCGCGGCAGATGTAATGACGTCATTAACGAGTCTTGTTTCGTGACGCATCCACTATTTAAGTACAACGTATGTACTATGCACGTACATTCAAAATGAAATTACGTAATCACTAATATACATGTACATGTATTGCATTGACAGCAGTGTTAGCATCAGTATTACAAGAATCACAACATATGATTTTGTTATGTTGCTATTAGCGATGAGACCTCTTCACATGCTGACTTTCAGGTTGACAGTTACCATGGTTGCTGATTTTTGCTCATTAGTTATCCTCATTCATAATACATTGCTGGGTGAGATAACGATCAGTAGTACAAGAACTACAAGGGTTAACATACCTCTATTCCCCAGTACGTAATGATATATTTCCACGTCATGCAAAGATTCAAGTTCGTTGATTTTATGGTTATTGAGATACGCTCTTCAAGAAGACAGTAATGCTTGCCTGAGGCTATTTTGAAGATTTACATGGTTTACAGAGATTTTATCACAATGTTGATCATTGGGGTATTAAGCTTTACCATCACACCAATTTCCACATTTAGTGTAGCTTTTGTTAGTGAGGTACAGTAATGCTTGCCTGAGGCTATTGTGTACAAGATTTACATGGTTTACATAGATTTTATCACAATGTTGATCATTGAGGTATTAAGCTTTTCCATCATACCAATTTCCACATTTAGGGGAGCTATTGTTAGTGAGATTCTGAAATGCTTGCCTGAGGCTATTTGTTGTTTTATTACAAGATTTACATTGTTTACAGAGATTTTATCACAACGTTGATCATTGGGGTATTAAACTATACTATCATACAAAATTTCACATTTAACTTATTAGTCAGATATAGGATTGTGTGCCTCCACTATTATACATAGCCTGAGGCTATTTTTACAAAAAGTACATTGTTTTTAACATGACGATGCACTATACCCGCAGTGGAACTATATCACTGTACCAAATTTCATGTTTAAATGTGTTACCATTAGTGAGTTACGCTTTTTCAAGTGGAAGAAGTAGTGTCGGAAGGTGAACAATTTACAAAATAGACTTGTTAATTTAACCCCTTTATCTACCATTTTATAATCACAGTTAGTTTCTACATATTTATGTTAACAGGAATCCAGTAAGCAGCAAACTGAAAGTGAAAGTGATGAAAAACCTTATATATAGTTTTAATGAGGATAATCCCTATATACACAGTACTACTGTGTGACATGTACATGTATTACATTGAGAGGAGTGTCAACATCAGTATTACAAAAATCACAAGGGTTAACAACAAATACTTTTGTTATGTTGCTATTAGCGATGGTATCTCTACACATGCAGACTTTCAGGTTGATGGTTACCATGGTTGCTGAGTTTGCTCATTAGTTATCCTCATTCATAATACATTGCTGGGAGAGATAACGATCAGTAGTACATGAACTACAAGGGTTAAAATTATACCTCTATTCCCCAGTACATATTGATACATTTCCACATGCAAAGATTCAATTTCATTGATTTTATGGTTATTGAGTTACGATTCTTCAAGAAGAAGAATAATGTGAAAAGCACTTTTTGTGATATTACGCATATCTTACGTCACAGATCAACCAATTTTTGTTTCATGGTTATTTTTCACACCTTCTTCACCTTGATATCAGAATATCCTTATATATGGTTTTCATATTAGTTAAACTATGGCTTTGAGTGGTTTATCAGCTTACTCGAGCGTGTAAATCCCATAAGCCAGAGTTCTGAGGGGGCAGTGATTATTGGTAGGTCTGGAAATTTGAAAGAAACTGATTTTAAAGAATGTAGTGATATTTACTGTGTCTATCACCTTTATGTACTGTGTGTAGGGACTGAAGCTGGTATGATAGGTCTGGAGACTACATCGTACAGTGTTAATGAAGATGATGGTGAAGTAGAAGTATGTGTTAATACAAGTTCCTCCAGGAGCTGTCCTTTCCCATTTGCCTTTAATGTCACACTCTCAACTAAAGATGACACTGCAGGTACATAATAGTAGTAAGTATTTGGTGTAGTTGTCAGGTTATGAATGATCTGCAGTTGCTGGCATGGATTATGAGAGTGTATCCACAATCCTGACATTTCCTGAATGTGCAAACAAAAGCTGTGTGAATATAATCATTTTGGATGATATGACTGTGGAAAAGAACGAGACTAAGAGATTTAGTATCTCACTGGATAGTACTGATGACAGTGTCATGCTAGATCCAGACTTAGTGGATGGAGAAGTTGTCATCAGAGAGGATGATGAGTGTGAGTATTACAACATGGACTGTCTGTTCCTTCAACATGTCCTGTTCTTCCTCCTCCTTCAGTTGCTAGAGTGATTTTGAATGTGACAAGCTACAATGTCACAGAGGGAGGAGAGAACCCAATAGTATGTGCTGAGATTCAAGATCCTGACCCAGATACAGTTATGTGTCCAGTTGATTTTGAAATTTCTCTCACTTTCACCAGTGTAGAAGATACTGCAGGTGTGGTAGTGTGAAGCAGATGCACTTTAAATTATTAGTGTGAGTATTGTTTGTCTCTCTCTGTACAGATGCCGGGTTTGATTATGAAGCGCTGAGTGAGATGATGCCAATTGAGCAATGTGGGAGGTCTGTGTGTGTGGAGGCAACTATAGTGGATGACACAGCACTAGAAGGAACAGAGCTATTCTTTATAACTTTAGACAGGGGTTCTGGAACGAGTGGCAGGATCAGGATTGTAGATGCTATCAAGACAGCAAATATTACTATTTTTGAGGATAATATTGATGGTATGTAGGTGTGGTATACAGTGGAACCTTTCAAATCCTGGCTCCCTTGGAGCAGAAAGAGTATCATGATAAGTGAGGTATCCTCGTTTTAGGGATTAATAATTACACATAGATGGTATTTTGTAGAATATAAAGTTAGGTGTCCTGGTTATAAGGGTCCATTCTATGATGTTGACTGTTGCACGCTATCATCACCCCAGTCTTACTGCATACATATACACTGGACTTGTCTCTCAGATTTTTAGCGATATATACCTTTCCTACATCCTGATAATTACCGTGGACTGAACTTCTCCCCCTGCAGTGGCTGTGGTGGGTATGGAAATGACATCATACACTGTTACAGAGGATGAGGGTGCGATGGTGGAAGTGTGTGCTTTTGTACACAGTCCCAAGGACACCAGTAGTAACTGTCCCATCCAATTCCCCTTTAATGTAGCTGGCCTCTCAACCAATAATAATGGAAATGCAGGTAATACCATTCATAGGAGCCATGACAAGATTAATTTAGATAATATTTGGTTGGTTGCAGTGTCCTCTGAGGATTATGTAGCTGTGTCCAACTTCACTTTGGAGTTTGATAGATGTCAGAGGAAGAGTTGTGTGGATTTGATCATTGTAAATGATGATGTATTGGAGATGGTTGAGTCATTTACAGTGTTCCTGGGGAACTCTAATCCAATCAACAGCATTCAGACTGAGGACAGATTTGCACACTTGACTAGCAGGATCTCTATTGATCCAGCAACTGCTGTAATTCATATTATTGACAATGATAGTAGGGATTGTACATATGTAAATATTAAGATCAAAGTTACTCCTATCTTGTATCTTTACAGAAGTTACAATTGGTCTGGAGAATACAGCTTTCACTGTCACAGAGAGTGTGGGTACTATAAAGGTGTGTGTTAACCTGAACTGTCCTGGTACAAGGCCAAATTGCTCTGTTTCATTTCCTTTTGGTGTTAACTTGTCAACAATGGATGGTACTGCAGGTACACACATTATCAATATCAAGTAGCTTCACTGTATGGAACATATTATGTGTAGCACTCGGAGCTATGCAACAAGTGTATTACTTCCACTGAAGGGTTATATGACTTTAGAGTGTGTATGCTGTTTCAGAGTGACATTACAATAGTTTATTCTTAGGTAAAATGGAGGATTACGTGCCAGTGTCCCTGAATTTGACTTATCATAATGAGAGGCAAAAGTGTGTCAATATATCAATTATCGATGATGCAATACTGGAGAGTGCTGTGGAGTCATTTAAACTTACTTTGACAAGGACTGAAGGCCTCAATGAGAGGATCCAATTCACCACAGATGAAGGAGAGATTACTATCACAGAAAATGATGGTATAATTGTTGTGTGTTCTGTCACAAACTTGTGTTAATATCCTTGTTCTCCAGCCATAGCTATAGTAGGTCTGGAGAGGACAATGTACACTGTATCAGAAGATGAAGAAATGGTAGAAGTGTGTACAGTCGTGTCCGTCCCCAGTGAAAGCTGTCCCATTCAGTTTCCGTTTGATATCAGCTTTCAGACTAGTGATGGTTATAAGTGTAGTACATTCACCACCACTACATAAGGGTCCATTCTATATAGACCATACATGCATGTAGCATTCCATGTAGTAGCCTCTGGTAACATATCACTCTGACTACTATCTCATTATTTTAGCACATGTGCTGAACTTCTCCCCCTATAGAGGCTGTGGTGGGTATGGAAATGACATCATACACTGTTAAAGAGGATGAGCGTGCGATGGTGGAAGTGTGTGCTTTTGTACACAGTCCCAATGACGCCAGAAGTAACTGTCCCATCCAATTCCCCTTTAATGTAGCTGGCCTCTCAACCAATAATAATGGAACTGCAGGTAATACCATTCATAGGAGCCATGACAAGATTAATTTAGATAATATTTGGTTATTTGCAGTGTCCTCTGAGGATTATGTAGCTGTGTCCAACTTCATTTTGGTGTTTGATGGCTGTCAGAGGAAGAGTTGTGTGAATTTGACCATTGTGAATGATGATGTATTGGAGATGGTTGAGTCATTTACAGTGTCCCTGGGGAACCCTAATCCGAATAACAGCATTCAGACTGAGGACAGATTTGCACACTCGACTAGCAGGATCTCTATTGATCCAGCAACTGCTGTAATTCATATTATTGACAGTGATGGTGGGGATTGTACACCTGTGAATGCAAATTACTTAGGTTCATATTTTTTGTGTATTTGCAGAAGTTACAATTGGTCTGAATGAAACAGCTTTCACTGTCCCAGAGGATGTGGGTACTGTAGAGGTGTGTGTTAACCTGAGCTGCTCCACTGAAAAGCCAAGTTGTTCTGTTTCGTTCCCTTTTGGTGTTAACTTGTCAACAATGGATGGTACTGCAGGTACACACATTATCAATATCAAGTAGCTTCACTGTATGGAACATATTATGTGTAGCACTCGGAGCTATGCAACAAGTGTATTACTTCCACTGAAGGGTTATATGACTTTAGAGTGTGTATGCTGTTCCAGAGTGACATTACAATAGTTTATTCTTAGGTAAAATGGATGATTACGTGCCAGTGTCCCTGAATTTGATTTATCATAATGAGAGGCAAAAGTGTGTGAATATATCAATTATCGATGATGCAATACTGGAGAGTGCTGTGGAGTCATTTAAACTTACTTTGACAAGGACTGAAGGCCTCAATGAGAGGATCCAATTCACCACAGATGAAGGAGAGATTACTATCACAGAAAATGATGGTATAATTGTTGTGTGTTCTGTCACAAACTTGTGTTAATATCCTTGTTCTCCAGCCATAGCTATAGTAGGTCTGGAGAGGACAATGTACACTGTATCAGAAGATGAAGAAATGGTAGAAGTGTGTACAGTCGTGTCCGTCCCCAGTGGAAGCTGTCCTATTCAGTTTCCGTTTGATATCAGCTTTTAGACTAGTGATGGTTATAAGGGCCCATTCTATATAGACCATACATGCATGTAGCATTCTATGTAGTGTGAACATAGTAGCCTCTGGTAACATATTACTCTGACTACTATCTCATTATTTTAGCACATGTGCTGAACTTCTCCCCCTATAGAGGCTGTGGTGGGTATGGAAATGACATCATACACTGTTAAAGAGGATGAGCGTGCGATGGTGGAAGTGTGTGCTTTTGTACACAGTCCCAATGACGCCAGAAGTAACTGTCCCATCCAATTCCCCTTTAATGTAGCTGGCCTCTCAACCAATAATAATGGAACTGCAGGTAATACCATTCATAGGAGCCATGACAAGATTAATTTAGATAATATTTGGTTATTTGCAGTGTCCTCTGAGGATTATGTAGCTGTGTCCAACTTCATTTTGGTGTTTGATGGCTGTCAGAGGAAGAGTTGTGTGAATTTGACCATTGTGAATGATGATGTATTGGAGATGGTTGAGTCATTTACAGTGTCCCTGGGGAACCCTAATCCGAATAACAGCATTCAGACTGAGGACAGATTTGCACACTCGACTAGCAGGATCTCTATTGATCCAGCAACTGCTGTAATTCATATTATTGACAGTGATGGTGGGGATTGTACACCTGTGAATGCAAATTACTTAGGTTCATATTTTTTGTGTATTTGCAGAAGTTACAATTGGTCTGAATGAAACAGCTTTCACTGTCCCAGAGGATGTGGGTACTGTAGAGGTGTGTGTTAACCTGAGCTGCTCCACTGAAAAGCCAAGTTGTTCTGTTTCGTTCCCTTTTGGTGTTAACTTGTCAACAATGGATGGTACTGCAGGTACACACATTATCAATATCAAGTAGCTTCACTGTATGGAACATATTATGTGTAGCACTCGGAGCTATGCAACAAGTGTATCCACTGAAGGGTTATATGACTTTAGAGTGTGTATGCTGTTCCAGAGTGACATTACAATAGTTTATTCTTAGGTAAAATGGATGATTACGTGCCAGTGTCCCTGAATTTGATTTATCATAATGAGAGGCAAAAGTGTGTGAATATATCAATTATCGATGATGCAATACTGGAGAGTGCTGTGGAGTCATTTAAACTTACTTTGACAAGGACTGAAGGCCTCAATGAGAGGATCCAATTCACCACAGATGAAGGAGAGATTACTATCACAGAAAATGATGGTATAATTGTTGTGTGTTCTGTCACAAACTTGTGTTAATATCCTTGTTCTCCAGCCATAGCTATGGTAGGTCTGGAGAGGACAATGTACACTGTATCAGAATATGAAGGAATGGTAGAAGTGTGTACAGTTGTTTTCTTCCTCAGTGGAAACTGTCCCATTCAATTTCCTTTTAATATCAGCTTTCAGACTAGTGATGGTACTGCAGGTAAGACCTTTGGTATTATTGTACATACTTGGTTTGATATACATGTTGTTATGGTATTATTGTACATACTTGTTTGATATACATGTTGTTATGGTATTATTGTACATACTTGTTTGATATACATGTTGTTATGTTATACATGTCCTGTTTGTCTGGTCTGGGGGTTATATGTCTTGTTTGTCTGGGTTGCCTTTCTTTTCTTCCTACTTCTTTCATAGCTAGTGTGCTATGCACATGTATTTCCATGTACCTGGCAGTGCTAATTAGTCTGTACACATATACACATGTAGTGGTATTTTCAGTTCCACCAAATATTCTGCAGTTGCTGGCATGGATTATGAGAGTGTATCCACCATCCTGATATTTCCTGAATGTGCAACCCAAAGCTGTGTGAATATAAGCATTTTGGATGATGTGACTGTGGAAATGAACCAGACATTTAGTATTTCTCTGGACAGCACTGATATGAGGATCATAGTAGACTCAGACTTTGTAGGTACAGAAGTGGATGGGGAAGTTGTCATTGTGGATAATGAATGTGAGTGTTAGTAAAGGTGTTAGTGAAACATGGACTGTCTGTTCCTTCAACACGTCCTGTTCTTCCTCCTCCTTCAGTTGCTAGAGTGATTTTGAATGTGACAAGCTACAATGTCACAGAGGGAGGAGAGAACCCAATAGTATGTGCAGAGATTCAAAATCCTGACCCAGATACAGTTATGTGTCCAGTTGAGTTTGAATTTTTCGTCGTTTTCAACAGTGAAGAAGACACTACAGGTGTTGAGCAGATTAATTCTAACTATGAATATTGTTGATGATTTGCGTCTTTCTCTTCAGATGTCGAGTTAGATCATAGAATGTTCCCAATTAAGCAATGTGGGAGGTCTGTGTGTGTGGAGGCAACTATAGTGGATGACACAGCACTAGAAGGAACAGAGCAATTTTCTATAACTCTAGAAAGGGGTTCTGGAATGAACAGCAAGATCAATATTGTTAATGACTACAAAACAGCAAACATTACTATTTTTGAGGATAATGATGATGGTAGGTTGTATTGGGTGGAGTCTTTCTAATCTGGCTCCCTTGGAACAGAGTATTGAGGTATCCTGATTGTAGGGATTGAAAAGTACACATACATGGCATTTAGGAGGTGTCCCGGTTATAAGGGTCCATTCTATATAGACCATACATGCATGTAGCATTCTATGTAGTGTGAACATAGTAGCCTCTGGTAACATATCACTCTGACTACTATCTCATTATTTTAGCACATATGCTGAACTTCTCCCCCTATAGTGGCTGTGGTGGGTATGGAAATGACATCATACACTGTTAAAGAGGATGAGGGTGCGATGGTGGAAGTGTGTGCTTTTGTACACAGTCCCAAGGACACCAGTAGTAACTGTCCCATCCAATTCCCCTTTAATGTAGCTGGCCTCTCAACCAATAATAATGGAAATGCAGGTAATACCATTCATAGGAGCCATGACAAGATTAATTTAGATAATATTTGGTTGGTTGCAGTGTCCTCTGAGGATTATGTAGCTGTGTCCAACTTCACTTTGGAGTTTGATAGATGTCAGAGGAAGAGTTGTGTGAATTTGACCATTGTGAATGATGATGTATTGGAGATGGTTGAGTCATTTACAGTGTCCCTGGGGAACCTTAATCCAAATAACAGTATTCAGACTGAGGACAGATTTGCACACTTGACTAGCAGGATCTCTATTGATCCAGCAACTGCCACAATTGATATTACTGACAATGATGGTGGGGGTTGTACATA
This sequence comes from Theonella swinhoei, assembly GCA_963970385.1. Taxonomy (NCBI): domain Eukaryota; kingdom Metazoa; phylum Porifera; class Demospongiae; order Tetractinellida; family Theonellidae; genus Theonella; species Theonella swinhoei. The sequence continues at coordinate 244,913 of OZ019952.1, read as the reverse complement.
TGTGAATGCAAAGTACTTTAAGTTCACATCTTTTGCAGAAGTTACAATTGGTCTGAACGAAACAGCTTTCACTGTCCCAGAGGATGTGGGTACTGTAGAGGTGTGTGTTAACCTGAACTGCTCCACTGAAAAGCCAAATTGTTCTGTTTCGTTCCCTTTTGGTGTTAACTTGTCAACAGTGGATGGTACTGCAGGTACACACATTATCAATATCAAGTAGCATCACTGTATGGAACATATTATGTGTAGCACTTGGAGCTATGCAACAAATAACTTGTTATTGAGGAGTTATATGACTTTTTAGAATGTGTATGCTGTTCCAGATTGACATTACAATAATTTCTTTTTAGATGAAGTGGAGGATTACGTGCCAGTGTCCCTGAATTTGATTTATCATAATGAGAGGCAAAAGTGTGTGAATATATCAATTATCGATGATGCAATACTGGAGAGTGCTGTGGAGTCATTTAAACTTACTTTGACAAGGACTGAAGGCCTCAATGAGAGGATCCAATTCACCACAGATGAAGGAGAGATTACTATCACAGAAAATGATGGTATAATTGTTGTGTGTTCTGTCACAAACTTGTGTTAATATCCTTGTTCTCCAGCCATAGCTATGGTAGGTCTGGAGAGGACAATGTACACTGTATCAGAATATGAAGGAATGGTAGAAGTGTGTACAGTTGTTTTCTTCCTCAGTGGAAACTGTCCCATTCAATTTCCTTTTAATATCAGCTTTCAGACTAGTGATGGTACTGCAGGTAAGACCTTTGGTATTATTGTACATACTTGGTTTGATATACATGTTGTTATGGTATTATTGTACATACTTGTTTGATATACATGTTGTTATGGTATTATTGTACATACTTGTTTGATATACATGTTGTTATGTTATACATGTCCTGTTTGTCTGGTCTGGGGGTTATATGTCTTGTTTGTCTGGGTTGCCTTTCTTTTCTTCCTACTTCTTTCATAGCTAGTGTGCTATGCACATGTATTTCCATGTACCTGGCAGTGCTAATTAGTCTGTACACATATACACATGTAGTGGTATTTTCAGTTCCACCAAATATTCTGCAGTTGCTGGCATGGATTATGAGAGTGTATCCACCATCCTGATATTTCCTGAATGTGCAAACAAAAGCTGTGTGAATATAATCATTTTGGATGATGCAACTGTGGAAATGAACCAGACATTTAGTATTTCTCTGGACAGCACTGATATGAGGATCATAGTAGACTCAGACTTTGTAGGTACAGAAGTGGATGGGGAAGTTGTCATTGTGGATAATGAATGTGAGTGTTAGTAAAGGTGTTAGTGAAACATGGACTGTCTGTTCCTTCAACACGTCCTGTTCTTCCTCCTCCTTCAGTTGCTAGAGTGATTTTGAATGTGACAAGCTACAATGTCACAGAGGGAGGAGAGAACCCAATAGTATGTGCTGAGATTCAAAATCCTGACCCAGATAAAGTTATGTGTCCAGTTGAGTTTGAATTTTTCGTCGTTTTCAACAGTGAAGAAGATACTACAGGTGTGGAGCAGATTAATTCTAACTATGAATATTGTTGATTTACGTCTTTCTCTTCAGATGTCGAGTTAGATCATAGAATGTTCCCAATTAAGCAATGTGGGAGGTCTGTGTGTGTGGAGGCAACTATAGTGGATGACACAGCACTAGAAGGAACAGAGCAATTTTCTATAACTCTAGAAAGGGGTTCTGGAATGAACAGCAAGATCAATATTGTTAATGACTACAAAACAGCAAACATTACTATTTTTGAGGATAATGATGATGGTAGGTTGTATTTGGTGGTAATCTGGCTCCCTTGGAACAGAGTATTGAGGTATCCTGATTGTAGGTACACATACATGGCATTTAGGAGGTGTCCCGGTTATAAGGGTCCATTCTATATAGACCATACATGCATGTAGCATTCTATGTAGTGTGAACATAGTAGCCTCTGGTAACATATCACTCTGACTACTATCTCATTATTTTAGCACATATGCTGAACTTCTCCCCCTATAGTGGCTGTGGTGGGTATGGAAATGACATCATACACTGTTAAAGAGGATGAGCGTGCAATGGTGGAAGTGTGTGCTTTTGTACACAGTCCCAATGACGCCAAAAGTAACTGTCCCATCCAATTCCCCTTTAATGTAGCTGGCCTCTCAACCAATAATAATGGAACTGCAGGTAATACCATTCATAGGAGCCATGACAAGATTAATTTAGATAATATTTGGTTGTTTGCAGTGTCCTCTGAGGATTATGTAGCTGTGTCCAACTTCACTTTGGTGTTTGATAGATGTAAGAGGAAGAGTTGTGTGAATTTGACCATTGTGAATGATGATGTATTGGAGATGGTTGAGTCATTTACAGTGTCCCTGGGGAACCTTAATCCAAATAACAGTATTCAGACTGAGGATAGATTTGCACACTTGACTAGCAGGATCTCTATTGATCCAGCAACTGCCACAATTGATATTACTGACAATGATGGTGGGGGTTGTACATATGTGAATGCAAAGTACTTTAAGTTCACATCTTTTGCAGAAGTTACAATTGGTCTGAACGAAACAGCTTTCACTGTCCCAGAGGATGTGGGTACTGTAGAGGTGTGTGTTAACCTGAACTGCTCCACTGAAAAGCCAAATTGTTCTGTTTCGTTCCCTTTTGGTGTTAACTTGTCAACAGTGGATGGTACTGCAGGTACACACATTATCAATATCAAGTAGCATCACTGTATGGAACATATTATGTGTAGCACTTGGAGCTATGCAACAAATAACTTGTTATTGAGGAGTTATATGACTTTTTAGAATGTGTATGCTGTTCCAGATTGACATTACAATAATTTCTTTTTAGATGAAGTGGAGGATTACGTGCCAGTGTCCCTGAGTTTGACTTATCATAATGAGAGGCAAAAGTGTGTGAATATATCAATTATCGATGATGCAATACTGGAGAGTGCTGTGGAGTCATTTAAACTTACTTTGACAAGGACTGAAGGCCTCAATGAGAGGATCCAATTTACCACAGATGAAGGAGAGATTACTATCACAGAAAATGATGGTATAATTGTTGTGTGTTCTGTCATAAACTTGTGTTAATATCCTTGTTCTCCAGCCACAGCTACAGTAGGTCTGGAGAGGACAATGTACACTGTATCAGAAGATGAAGGAATGGTAGAAGTGTGTACAGTCGTGTTCTTCCTCAGTGGAAGCTGTCCCATTCAATTTCCTTTTAATATCAGCATTCAGACTAGTGATGGTACTGCAGGTAAGACCTTTGGTATTATTTGGTTTGATATACATGTACCTGGCAGTGAAGCACTCTAATTAGTCTGTACACATATACACATGTAGTCGTATTTCAGTTCCAGCAAATATTCTGCAGTTGCTGGCATGGATTATGAGAGTGTATCCACCATCCTGACATTTCCTGAATGTGCAACTCAAAGCTGTGTGAATATAAGCATTTTGGATGATGTGACTGTGGAAATGAACCAGACATTTAGTATTTCTCTGAATAGCACTGATATGAGGATCATATTAGACTCAGACTTTGTAGGTACAGAAGTGGATGGGGAAGTTGTCATTGTGGATAATGAATGTGAGTGTTTAATAAAGGTGTTAGTGAAACATGGACTGTCTGTTCCTTCAACGTGTCCTGTTCTTTCTCCTTCTTCAGTTGCTGAAGTGATTTTGAATGTGACAAGCTACAATGTCACAGAGGGAGGAGAGAACCCAATAGTATGTGCAGAGATTCAAAATCCTGACCCAGATAAAGTTATGTGTCCAGTTGAGTTTGAATTTTCCGTCGTTTTCAACAGTGAAGAAGATACTACAGGTGTGGAGCAGATAAATTCTAACTATGAATATTGTTGATTTACGTCTTTCTCTTCAGATGTCGAGTTAGATCATAGAATGTTCCCAATTAAGCAATGTGGGAGGTCTGTGTGTGTGGAGGCAACTATAGTGGATGACACAGCACTAGAAGGAACAGAGCAATTTTCTATAACTCTAGAAAGGGGTTCTGAAATGAACAGCAAGATCAATATTGTTAATGACTACAAAACAGCAAACATTACTATTTTTGAGGATAATGATGATGGTAGGTTGTATTGGGTGGAGTCTTTCTAATCTGTCCCTTGGAGCAGAGTATTGAGGTATCCTGATTGTAGGGATTGAAAAGTACACATACATGGCATTTAGGAGGTGTCCCGGTTATAAGGGTCCATTCTATATAGACCATACATGCATGTAGCATTCCATGTAGTGTGAACATAGTAGCCTCTGGTAACATATCACTCTGACTACTATCTCATTATTTTAACACATATGCTGAACTTCTCCCCCTATAGTGGCTGTGGTGGGTATGGAAAAGACATCATACACAGTTAAAGAGGATGAGGGTGCGATGGTGGAAGTGTGTGCTTTTGTACACAGTCCCAATGACACCAGAAGTAACTGTCCCATTCAATTCTCCTTTAATGTAGCTGGCCTCTCAACCAATAATAATGGAAATGCAGGTAATACCATTCATAGGAGCCATGAAAAGATTAATTTAGATAATATTTGGTTATTTGCAGTGTCCTCTGAGGATTATGTAGCTGTGTCCAACTTCACTTTGGTGTTCGATAGATGTCAGAGGAAGAGTTGTGTGAATTTGACCATTGTGAATGATGATGTATTGGAGATGGTTGAGTCATTTACAGTGTCCCTGGGGAACCCTAATCCGAATAACAGCATTCAGACTGAGGACAGATTGGCACACTCGACTAGCAGGATCTCTATTGATCCAGCAACTGCTGAAATTCATATTATTGACAATGATGGTGGGGATTGTACATATGTGAATGCAAATTACTTAGGTTCACATCTTTTGCAGAAGTTACAATTGGTCTGGAGAAGACAGCTTTCACTGTCCCAGAGGATGTGGGTACTGTAGAGGTGTGTGTTAACTTGAACTGCTCTAGTGAAAAGCCAAATTGTCCTGTTTCGTTCCCTTTTGGTGTTAACTTGTCAACAGTGGATGGTACTGCAGGTACACACATTATCAATATCAAGTAGCATCACTGTATACCAACATATTATGTGTAGCACTTGGAGCTATGCAACAAATAACTTGTTATTGAGGAGTTATATGACTTTTTAGAATGTGTATGCTGTTCCAGAGTGACATTACAATAATTTCTTTTTAGATGAAGTGGAGGATTACGTGCCAGTGTCCGTGAGTTTGACTTATCATAATGAGAGGCAAAAGTGTGTGAATATATCAATTATCGATGATGCAATACTGGAGAGTGCTGTGGAGTCATTTAAACTTACTTTGACAAGGACTGAAGGCCTCAATGAGAGGATCCAATTCACCACAGATGAAGGAGAGATTACAATCACAGAAAATGATGGTATAATTAAATTGTGTTCTGTGGCAAACTTGTGTTAATATCCCTGTTCTCTAGACACAGCTAGAGTAGGTCTGGAGAGGACAATGTACACTGTATCAGAAGATGAAGGAATGATAGAAGTGTGTACAGTCGTGTCCTTCCCCAGTGGAAGCTGTCCTATTCAATTTCCTTTTGATATCAGACTTGCAACTGGTATTGGTACTGCAGGTAAGACTTTGGTAAATTTACTTATTTGCATTCTCCTACAAGTCTGTAGCTACTATAGGCCCCTCCCTAAGTGTGTATGCCATCATGACAGTGTATATACAAACCATGATCAGGTGAAGATGATTTTGTACCTTTGTCCACTGACTTGAGGTTTGAGAGATGTGGCAATAGGAGTTGTACCAATATAACTATTCAGTCAGATGGGATAATGGAGGAGACAGAGACATTTACTATTACTTTGGAAAGAACTCTTAGTCTGGATCCAGGGATCATACTAAGCCAAGTTGATGGAGAGGTTACTATCTTGGATGTTTCAAGTAAATGGATTATACTATTTTCAGTAGTTATAGTTCATTTTATACATCATGCATGTACTGCAATTTCTTGCCAGTACCTTCCTCAGGGATCGTGGTTGAATTTGTACAGAACTATTCATTTGCAGAGGATGCTGGTGTGGTACAAATGTGTGTTCTAATGTCTAGTGGTATTGAGTGCTCCCTTCAATCTTCTGTTGTGATTACCATGGAAACAGAAAGTAACAGTGATGGTAAAAATGAAAGCAAGAGTATATGCGTATTATATATTTATCCTAAGGCCACTTACGATGTACCAATCATGACTTGAACCATTATTATCAATAGCAATCATTCTAATTATGTCAGTTTAGTTATACATGTCATTTCTTCTGTAGTATCTGGTTCAGGTGATGAAGACAAGAGCTGCAATGGAGGCATGTACAGTGCCTTGTGCATGTGCAGCACTAATCTTTATGTAACACTGATAACTTTATGTCCACAGCAGATTTTGATGGTCTTCCAGCTGCTATGATGTTTGATTCCTGTGGCACTGTATGTGTGAATATAACTATTATGAATGATTTAGTGCTGGAGAAAACAGAGAACATTTTTGTCATTCTAAAAACCAACGATAGCCGGATGATACTTGAACAAGAGAAAACATATATGTCTATTATTGATAATGAAGGTACATATTGTTGGTGTGACAAATGCACCTGTATTGAAGACATATAAATGCATTTCTCAGATATAGTTGTGGTTGGATTTGAAAAGATGGTGTACAAGGCCACAGATGATAATGTGATGGTGTGCGTTGTTGTGCACATGCCTAACATCACTTGTCCCGTTGGATTCCCTTTCACAGTTGTCGTAATGACTCCAATTACTAGTAATGATGGTACTCTAACATAAGTTATGTATGGTACAATTTACACGTGCTGTTTTGTCTCTGTTAAAGATCTATCCTTGATGTTTTTTCCAAGTGAGAGAAAGCGCTGTAGTACGATCACTGTTTTAACAAGTGAGATTTTATTGGAGAGATCTTTTGATCTGGATCCCAGAATCACACTCAGTCCTACAGAAGCAGTAATTATTGGTATGTGCACTTTACGTAGTTGAATATTCTTGATGGAGAGGCTCAAAGGCCTGTGGTGATAATGATCTTTGCACTGTCCCGCATCTTTTATGACTGTGTGTAGGGCCTGAAGCTTGTATGATAGGTCTGGAGACTACATCGTACAGTGTTAATGAAGATGATGGTGAAGTAGAAGTATGTGTTAATACAAGTTCCTCCAGGAGCTGTCCTTTCCCATTTGCCTTTAATGTCACACTCTCAACTAAAGATGACACTGCAGGTACATACATAGTAGTAAGTATTTAGTGTATAGTTGTCAGGTTATGAATGATCTGCAGTTGCTGGCATGGATTATGAGAGTGTATCCACCATCCTGACATTTCCTGAATATGCAAACAAAAGCTGTGTGAATATAATCATTTTGGATGATATGACTGTGGAAAAGAACGAGAATGAGAGATTTAGTATTTCACTGGATAGTATTGATGACAGTGTCATGCTAGATCCAGACTTAGTGGATGGAGAAGTTGTCATCAGAGAGGATGATGAGTGTGAGTATTACAACATGGACTGTCTGTTCCTTCAACATGTCCTGTTCTTCCTCCTCCTTCAGTTGCTGAAGTGATTTTGAATGTGACAAGCTACAATGTCACAGAGGGAGGAGAGAACCCGATAGTATGTGCTGAGATTCAAGATCCTGACCCAGATAGAGTGATGTGTCCAGTTGATTTTGAAATTTCTCTCACTTTCACCAGTGTAGGAGTTACTGCAGGTGTGGTAGTGTGAAGCAGATACACTTTAAAATTATTAGTGTGAGTATTGTTTGTCTCTCTCCGTACAGATGCCGGGTTTGATTATAGACCTCTGAGTGAGATGTTGCCAATTGAGCAATGTGAGAGGTCTGTGTGTGTGGAGGCAACTATAGTGAATGACACAGCACTAGAAGGAACAGAGCTATTCTTTATAACTTTAGACAGGGGTTCTGGAACGAGTGGCAGGATCACGATTGTAGATGCTATCAAGACAGCAGCAATTACTATTTTTGAGGATAATATTGATGGTATGTAGGTGTGATATACAGTGGAACCTTTCAAATCCTGGCTCCCTTGGAGCAGAAAGAGTATCATGATAAGTGAGGTATCCTCATTTTAGGGATTAAAAGTACACATAGATAATTACCATGGACTGAAATTTTCTCCCTATAGTGGCTGTGGTGGGTATGGAAATGACATCATACACTGTTATAGAGGATGAGGGTGCGATGGTGGAAGTGTGTGCTTTTGTACACAGTCCCAGCGACACCAGTAATAACTGTCCCATCCAATTCCCCTTTAATGTAGCTGGCCTCTCAACCAATAATAATGGAACTGCAGGTAATACCATTCATAGGAGCCATGACAAGATTAATTTAGATAATATTTGGTTGGTTGCAGTGTCCTCTGAGGATTATGTAGCTGTGTCCAACTTCACTTTGATGTTTGATAAATGTCAGAGGAAGAGTTGTGTGAATTTGACCATTGTGAATGATGATGTATTGGAGATGGTTGAGTCATTTACAGTGTCCCTGGGGAACTCTAATCCAAGCAACAGCATTCAGACTGAGGACAGATTTGCACACTTGACTAGCAGGATCTCTATTGATCCAGCAACTGCTGTAATTCATATTATTGACAATGATGGTGGGAATTGTACACCTGTGAATGCAAAATTACTTAGATTCATATTTTTGGTATATTTTCAGAAGTTACAATTGGTCTGAACGAAACAGCTTTCACTGTCCCAGAGGATGTGGGTACTGTAGAGGTGTGTGTTAACCTGAACTGCTCCAGTGAAAAGCCAAATTGTTCTGTTGCATTTATTTTTGATGTCAACTTGTCAACCATGGATGGTACTGCAGGTACAATCATACCTACATCCTTTAATATTTGTTGTTATTCTTGCATTTTGTGTACGGAATGTTATCTGACTTCTTAGTGTGTATATATGTATACATATATGCTGTTCCAGAGTGATATTTATTCTCAGATGAAGGGGATGATTACATACCAGTATCCGTGAATTTGACATTTTATAATGAAGATAGTGGAATGTGTGTGGATATAACAATTATCAATGACACATCACTGGAGAGGTCTGAGTCATTTTATCTTACTTTGACAAGGACTGAAGGCCTCAATGAGAGGATCCAATTCACTGCAGATAAAGCGAAGATTACAATTAATGAAAATAATGGTAATTATTGTAAAATTGTATTCGGTATCAAACTTGTGTTAATATCCCTGTTTTCTAGACACAGCTACAGTAGGTCTGGACAAGATTTACATAGATTTTATCATATTGGGGGTATTAAGCTTTACCATCACACCAATTTCCACATTTAGTGGAGCTTTTGTTAGTGAGATACAGTACTGCTTGCCTGAGGCTATTGTGTACAAGATGAAGTGCTTGCTACAGCCCTGATGTGAACTACAGTCTTACACCCAATACCACACAAAATACCTTCTGATTTGCCTTCTCTCCCTCTATGCCTACCTGACCCTCATTCAAGCCACCTAAACCTAAAGAAGAGTCTCTTGGTCATGAGAATACTTTGTTACCTAAATAAAGTTGAGACATGGAATGTAGTGCCTTACAAAGATAGTTGGCATTTGTAATCCCATGTTGTAGTCCATATAATTTTGTAGTGGCTGAGGTGGTTGCGGTGGGCTTGGACAAAACATACTACCCAGTATCAGAGGATACTATAGGTAGAATAGAGATTTGTGTCACTGTGAACAGCTCCTCTGTCAAGTGTCCCATTGAATTTCCCTTTGCTGTCACACTAACAGCTATAGATGGCACTGCAGGTATGTAGTCAATGTATGGTGCTATGTACATCAATGAAGCTATATATGATTTCATTCTCAGTGGCTCCCATGGATTATGATCAAAATACTCCTGTGACCCTGCAATTTGAGAACTGTAACACTCAATGTCATTGTATACCAATTGTGGATGATGATGTATTTGAGGGTAATGAGACATTTTATGTTACTCTTGAGGCAGCTGATGATCTGGAGAGGGACAACATTGTACTAGATCCAGTGAATGGAACAATTGAGATTGTGGAATGTAAGTATGTGTTAGCATGTAAGCAAGTGTGGAATATAGTGGTACCTGAGTTGGAACCCCTCTAATCAGGACACCCTGAAATGAGGACACCTCGATAAACAGGACACTTTTTGCTGTCCTAAATGCCATGTTTGTGTACAATGTAACCCTGAAATCAGGAGACCTCACTGATCAGGACACTTTCTTCTGTCCCAAGGGTGTCCGGATTAGAGAGGTTTCACTGTATACTATGCCCAGACATTCTATGTAATTTTTTGTGTAATATATGGTCAAGTGGTCCAGCCTGACTTCCACAAACCTATGCTCCTCACCTTTAAACAAACACTGAGAGAAGGGAAATGGAGTGTAAACACCAAAGGATGAATGTATCCTACCCAATTAACTGGGTGTACATTAAATAGGAAATGCTGTGAGGCAAGCAAGAAGTTATAATCTGTACGAGCACAGTAAAGAGCGAGACTATAGTAGTATCCTACAAGGCTAATGAGTATTTTGTCTCTTTTTCCTTCACTGTATATTGACTTGGTATCACTTCTGTGTATAGTGGCTGTGATGGGCTTGGAGAAGACATACTACCCAGTATCAGAGCATACTATAGGTGGAACAGAGATTTGTGTCACTGTGATGGGATCCTATGCTGAGTGTTCCTTTGCTGTCACACTAACAGCTATAGATGGCACTGCAGGTATGTAGTCAATGTATGGTGCTATGTACATCAATGAAGCTATGTATGATTTCATTCTCAGTGGCTCCCAAGGATTATATTCAAAATACTCCTGTGACCCTGCAATTTGAGAACTGTAACACGACTAAATGTCATTATATACCAATTGTGGATGATGATATATTTGAGGGTAATGAGAAGTTTTACATTACTCTTAAGAAGGTTTCTGATAGGAACATGAAAAAAATTGCATTAGATCCAGTGATTGGAACAATTGACATTTTCGATAATGAGAAATGTGAGTACATATGTTAGCATGTACTACAGACAGTTGTGCTATCAGTTGTGCTATGCCCAGTCATTTTATGAGTGGAAAAGTACATATTTCATTCCACCCAAGGCACCCAATTTTTATTTGAAAAAATGACTGTTTAGAGCAAGTTGTGTTATTGAGTTTCTTCTGTTGGGTTATGGTTGTGTTGCCTTGCTTTTATAAGCATCCCTTTGATTGAGTTTTCATGTGTATAGCTTCTTGATGTTTCCTATGGAGTGTATAGTGCCTACAAGGTATTGTAGCACCTTCAGAGTTCATACACAGAGTCTGTTACTGATTTTTTCTTAGTGACTATTGTGGGCTTGGAGAAGATATACTACCTAGTATCAGAGGATACTATAGGTGGAATAGAGATTTGTGTCATTGTCACGGGATTCTCTGTCGAGTGTCCCTTTACTGTCACACTAACAGCTATAGATGGCACTGCAGGTATGTAGTCAATGTATGGTGCTATGTACATCAATGAAGCTATGTATGATTTCATTCTCAGTGGCTCCCATGGATTATATTCAAAGTACTCCTGTGACCCTTCAATTTGAGAACTGTAACACAACACAATGTCATTGTATACCAATTGTGGATGATGATGTATTGGAGGGTAATGAGATGTTCTATGTTACTCTTGAGGGGACTGCTGATCTGGACCTGGACAAAGTTTTACTAGACCCAAGGAATGGAACAATTGATATTGTGGACAATGAGAAATGTAATTACACATAAAATCTATAGTAACTGCTAGGTACCTCAAGATAAACACAGCTGTAATATGGCCAGTCCTTTTATGTGCATGTATACAGTGGAACCTCTCTTAATGGCCCAGCCATCGGCCAATATCCCTTGTCCCGATTTAACTTAACCCCTGTATAAAAACCGCTCTACAACAGCCACCTCCGTATAACAGCCAAAATGCCATTCCCCAAGGATGGCCACTATAGAAAGGTTCCACTGTATACATATGTAGTTGTTGGTGTCTGTGTAATTGCCATCGAATGTAGTGCCCAAATACAACTAATTAGCACCTTTCCTACTCAGAGTCTGTATATAAAATACTTCTTTAGTGGCTACTGTGGGCTTGGAGAAGACATACTACCAAGTATCAGAGGATACTATAGGTGAAATAGAGATTTGTGTCACTGTGACAGAATCCTCAGTAGAGTGTCCCAGTTTTGCTGTCACACTAACAGCTATAGATGGCACTGCAGGTATGTAGTCAATGTATGGTGCTATGTACATCAATGAAGCTATGTATGATTTCATTCTCAGTGGCTCCCATGGATTATATTCAAAATACTCCTGTGACCCTGCAATTTGAGAAGTGTAGCATGACACAATGTCATTGTATACCAATTGTGAATGATGATGTAATTGAGGGTAAAGAGATGTTCTATGTTACTCTTGAGTGGACTGCTGATTTGGACAGGGGCAAAATTTCCCTTGACCCAGTGAATGGAACAATTGAGATTTTCAAAGATGAGAAGTAAAATTATGTATGCTTGGTAACAAGCAAGAAGACAGTCATTTCATGTAGATGCAAATATAGGCCAATATGGTGTTTGTTCTATGTAATGTATAGTGCAAAGTATGTTTTTATGTTGAGTCTCAAATTGTTTGAAATATGGTTGGGTTTAGGTATCAGTGAATGACAGAATGTCACTGTCCAGCAGTAGAAGATGGAACAATATGCCTTGACACGTGCATTTAGAACGGCGAATCCTCGGCGTGCATGCGCAGCGAGGGACTTTTGAAACATTTGAAAACATTTGAAACATTTGAAACTTGGTCGTGTGCATGTCTGTCTGTCTGTCAAGTCACATCTCACTTCTGGAGCGTCTGTTCGTCCTGAAAATACTGTCGTGTACTCAGCGGGCAACGCAGGTCAAAAAATTTGTTCAAGAGTTTTCGATGCAGAGCATAATAGCCAACCTTGAGTGCACGTGCCTTTCCAGCATTCGCGCACGCGCGGACGCCGAGGTGTTATACGCATGCGTGCGTCTCTATATAATGGGCGCGAGCGGCACTCTGGCGGGTGAGAGTTACTGCAGAGCATTTTGCAGCCATGCAGCAGCTCTACGTTGCTTTAGGAATGGCCCTAGCCATGCTACTGGCCTTAGGTCATAATGCTGTAGCACAAACCGACTGCTATCTCCCCGATAATGAGGAAATGGAATCTTTGATTGAGGCCACGTTTACTTCCGATGTGACGATCACCTTACGAAGGAACCACAGTGTGTGCTTGGCGTCGGGTATGTACCGAGACAAATGGAGCAGTGCATCTTTTCTGGTTAGGTATACGTGCACCCCAGCTGCGAGATGCAATAATCGTATTGAAGTTGAAAAGGAACTGTTGGACATACGTTGTGAGAATGGAAATTGGTCGTTTCATGCCATGAATGCAACTCCTAACGCCACGTCTTTCAAGACACCGCTATACACTAACTGCAGCAGTTGCGTTAGTCCAACGGAGATAGAGGAATCTGATGAAGAACGTCACTGCGTTGGTAAAGAACTCTATTATTTACTTGTAACATGATACACTGGCACGTGAGTCATTATTGGCGTGGGTTGATGTGGTGAGACCACTTCTAAAGTTGCGTTTGAAATGCAGGAAACTGAGTATTGCATGCATCAGATAGAGACACCTGCAAACCAACTTTAGTATCAATCTGGAGAGATTAGGACCAGAAAATTCTACTTTATAGAGATGTGGGGAAAGAGGAATACTCCCCCTAGATTTTTGGGCTTTAATCACATGCTCATAGTATAACAAGCTTAAGACTGTGTTATCACTCCCCCCCCCTGCAATTATGAACCCCTGTCTTTACATCATAATTTGAAGTATAGTTACTTTTCAGACATACCAAAAGTGGGCCTAAATATTTTTAGCTGTGACTCTACATGCCATTGTTAGTAAAACAATGGTTAATTGCAATATCAAGCAATGGTTTGTTGAGTATTGCCACTCTTCTGTTTTTATGCACAGCTTGCAATCCAGAGTGTCACACTAGTGGAGCCAGGAAGTGTTTCGGCCAAGGAAATGATGAGTGTTGTAATTTCTACAATGAAGAGGATAAGTGTTTACCAGTATGTAATAAAGTTGGAGCTAACTTTGCCTGTACAGGTATTATCTATGGGAAGTTTATGTATGCATCTGTTGTATGTGAAGTGTCATATTGCAACATATATTTAGTAACAGAAACATGACCTGTTTTGGCTGTTGGCCAATGGTATCCATTGTACTGTGCAGGAAACCATTATCAGTATTTAATCTTGGTCTCACATAGTCTGGCTAAGCCACACCCCAATCGCACACTGATTGGACTGCAATATTTCTGCAGCACGGTACAAACGCGGTATAGGCTTGTCACCAGACCCCTTTTCCGCATGCGATTGGGGTGTGGCTTAACCAGACTAGGTCTCACACTGTAAAAACAAGTGTGTTATTTTGACACATGGTCGTGTGTCATTCGAATGTCCCCTAAAATAGCACACTATACATGTGTGTTGTATGAAACTTGTGCTAATCCAGCACATGTGCTATTGGCTTGTGTGTTAATGTGGCACACATGCTTATTGACTTGTGTGTTAAACTGGCACAGTTATACTAGGTTAGTTCAGTAAAGATATGCTGTATTATACAACCAATATTATATACAGATAGTAAAAAGATGCATACAATTGTATAAATAACATTTCATTAAAATGTTGAAGGATGTAGGGATGGTAGTGCCAAAAATTAAAGAAACAAGATTGTAATGACCTGAGTGGTGCACAACTGATTATGATGTGACCATACACAACTTATGTATTAATGGGGGGAAATGGTAAATTATGCATGCACAATGACAGACTAACAATGCAACATATAGTTTGGAGTTCAGAGTTCATGCTACCACAAAGATGAATTACAATTCCTACATGTATGCAGACAAGGGATAATTGCATGCAACAATAACAACATGCGTAACCCCATGAAATAAGATGTAGGGAGGGGTTATGCATGTTGTTATTGTTGCATGCAATTATCCCTTGTCTGCATACATGTAGGAATTGTAATTCATCTTTGTGGTAGCATGAACTCTGAACTCCAAACTATATGTTGCATTGTTAGTCTGTCATTGTGCATGCATAATTTACCATTTCCCCCCACATACATAAGTTGTGTATGGTCACATCATAATCACTTGTGCACCACTCAGGTCATTACAATCTTGTTTCTTTAATTTTTGGCACTACCATCCCTACATTTTAATGAAGTGTTTTTTTTATACTTGTTTTTCTTGGGCATATATACCTAGCAGAGTCCACTTCAAATTCTGCTTCTTTGTAGATTGCCTTATCATCCCTACTTGCTTATTTTACATTCTACTTGTTACTATAATGTTGCAACAAGAATAGCTATTGAAGTCTTACACAGAGAACTGAGAACAAGATACAACATACTGCTATTGAGTGTGAGTAAATATTATTGTACATGAGAAATTATTGCTGGAAATAGATGTAATCAGTAGTAGGACTTGACATTAAAGGAAGTGTGGAAAGTACGAAGGCCATAATATAATAAAGATGTAAAATGATGCACCATTATTACAAAAATACGTGGTCAGATTAGGTAAGGCATTAATAGCTAGGAAATGAGGATATGACATGGAGGAATTATTGATGAGATGACAGCTGGAAATACATGTGGTTTTCATGAGTAATGATGCATGTAGTTCTTACATATAGTGACAACATTTTGGGAAGTGCCACTGGAACCCCCAGGGGAAAAACGGAGTTAAAAGGGAAAAACTCAGGAAAAACCCAAACAAAACATGTTCTGAAGTGTTGTTGAGGTTTTCAGTTGGTTATATACTGGAGATGGATTCAGACAGAGGAAGATCTGTATGGCAGAGTGGGGAATATTAGAGGTAGGTGCACACAAACAGAGGTACTGTATATACACACATACATGCCCATAAGTGCCTCAGCACTGCTAAGATATAACTAGATGAATGCTTGCAGCATTGTGGGTGAGCAGAGTGAACCTAGCCATAGTTTACTACGGGTTCAAAGGTCGTTCACTGTACGCTTGCAGGGGAGAGCCTGGGGATGAGGCTAGAGTGAACCCACTTAGCCATAAGCTTAATATTGTGTGCACGTGCATGCATGACGACGATATTCAGTATTTCGTGACAATGCCGTATCATACAGAAATGTTTCTAGTGGTACAACTAGGTGAACCTGCTCCACTCACCCTATGACTCTATTATCTCACCTGATATGTTGTCACATTTATGGCTCAGACTACTGAGTGCAGGTAAGAAAAAGGTAAAATGCATGGCTTTGTTTGGTAGAATGCAAGATCTGGGAAGGAAGAGGATGAAGGAAGTCTAAAGGGAAAAAGATCAGTCAGAACACACATTTTGTAATGCACAGTTACACACTCTTATTGGCTTAGTGCGCAAGGTACACCACAAATATTTCGTTAAGTACAATCCAACAACACTTGTATTGCAGCCAGATGTACCAGGTAGAGGGTGGTTAAGTGCGATTGTTTTTCGACCTGCAGCTACACCCCTTAGTAGATGTGATAACTAAGTGGCCACCTGCACATTGTAATACAAAGTGATGTGCACTCTTGTTAACTGCATGATACAGAGTTTGCAGTCTGTCAGTGAGTGACTCCTCCAACCCCAAGTGTGCAACAGTGACATATCCCTATCTGCACTATCCAGGGGACATGCTATGGCTACTTCACACCTGCAGTCTGTATCTGTGCTTTACTCATAGCTTGAGTTTACATCATTGCTCAGCAAGGCATCCAGCTTGTCAACATGGTGACTTACTAGTAGTTGTGTGAACACTCAGTGTACATCGGAAATACTCTTAGGCAACCACCACTACACTATTGGAACAACCCAATGAGTGACCACTTGGCATCAACCACTGTGTCCGTAACCGGTTCACACTGACTAGAGCACTTCCATTTGTACATGTACACATGCATGGGAGTTCTTCAGCTACAACGCACTGGTCATCCTCTAGGTATGGAAATGTCTCTCTTTACATGCTGGTAAGCTGAGTCATTGAAAAATGGCTCTGAGGACATAGTGTGACACCCTTTACCAAAGTCCTATCTTTGAGTTCTGTGGATCTAACAAAAATCCAACAGGCTCTTTATGGACTTGCACAGCTTTGTTTAGTAGTCTCCCACCTTGTTATATACACATGGTCCTCCCCAAAACCCTGGGTATTTGTTTGGGTGTCAGCATCACAAACATTCACTCTACGTTGTTGGAAATATTTTTATGCAGTGAATGTCCAGGCGATATATAATGTACCTGAAAATGATTATAAACGGAGCAGAGTATCATGAACTGGGATGAGCCAACCTTCGTAAAACGGACATTAGTTGCAGTGAAAACATGGCCGATTATATTTAATTTACGACTGATGTACCTGAAAGTGATTACGATTGTGAATCAGAGCAGTAGCAAAGGGTCTTCAGGACACACAAACAGGCGGGACTCTGTATTTATGAGAAAAGATAGAAGTGGATACCAAACTACAGTGAAAACTGACGTACCTGAGAGTGATTGTACCGCCGGGGTGAAACAGTCGGACGAATGAAGAAGCGCAGATAACTGGAGCGCAGAGAAGTGTGAAAATGACGATGAACAGCAAGTAGATGAACGACAAAACAAAAGCAGTGCGGCGAAAAGCAGCACGTTGGTTAGCAGCCCGCTTTATGTATGTAACCTATGCACGTGATTACATCTATCTGTACAGAGGTGTTGACGCAGGCACGACAGATCACATCACAAATACACAATCAACGAGGAAATGTCATTGTATCCGTGTATTTTACATACTTTGAGGGTCTGATATAGTAGAGAAACACTCGTAGAGCCTGCTATATGTCTGAAAAGGCTTATAACTGGAGTTAATGAGCCGTTTCATCTGGTAATGGGCATGTCGCCATCCTACATAGAGCGTCTACCACTGGTCTGCTATTATATGAGCCCCACCCTCTTCTACCCCTGCACGCGTGCTTGAGCCTAGCGCACGCACGCACACAATTAGAAAATGGCTTCCAACAACAATGAACAAATAAGGAAGTTCTCGATTATACACTTGCGAGTGAAGTTACGAAGATTCTCTTGGTCAAGGATCACACACGAAAGTAAAAGGAGTCGTTTCATGCAAAAACCAAGGAGAGTACTTGTGCCACTTTTGCGGTAGACCAGTTTAACTGAAGAAGAAGATGATGAACAAAAAAATCCAAAAAGGGGGGTGTGCCAAATTCCGTATGTCATTGTAGCTGTGTATTTTATGTACTTTGAGGGTCTTAGCGGGTACAGAATCACTTGTAGAGTACTAAAAGTTTTTGTAACTGCCGCGTTTGGGAGTTCTGAGCCATTCTATTTTGGAAAATGGGCGTGTCCTGTCGGCGCCATCCCTACATAGAGAGTCTACCGACTCTCTGATACAATACAATAACTATACTGGTGAAGTGAATTGTTACATATGCATATAAAAAGTACATACAATGTGTATTTATAAACAATGTGTATAAAACTTAAAGTAAAAGCAGCATAATGTACACACACATATACCTTAATACATTGCACAATGTACCAAACACTTACACAGTTATTGTTATAAAATCTTGAAGTGCTTTGTAGGGGTATTCGATACCAAACACATAGTAGGCCACCATGAGATATGTTAATCCTACACTGATTGTGCGCTTACTGGCAGCTCTATGAGATTGTCGTCTTCAAACATGAGGCTCCATGACTTTAGTGGTCGTCAATAACTCCACAAGCCAACAAGTAATAAAATGAAGATTATAGTATCCACGTACAAAAAGAGGACTGCTTTTCTGTGCAACAGGTATATAAATAACTATAGGTGCTGTTGAATATGACAAATCACTATAAGAAAGGCTTAGCAAGACAAGACAACACAAGAGAACACAACACATCACAACAACACTCCCAAAACAGTCAAAGAATATTTGGCTGCCCTGGATGGAGTTAGCTATCAAGCTTAAAAGAGATGGGAGAATTTATGCTTGGAATGTGAAATTCAATAGCACCTCCTCTAGCTCTGTCAATCTGTCTACAAAACCTGTCCTGTGTAAAACGTATGGCTTAATAGCTTGAATGGGCAAAACAGCTGAGCTAAATACAACTACATGTTCATGCAGAATATACTGTACTCAGTTACAAGTTTACTTAGAAATATACGTTTACAAGTATTGCACTATCACATGCAAGTCACTAGTCAACGTGCCTATTTCAACTTAGAAAAGGATGTTTACAAGTACATGCAAGTCACTGACTACCCCAGAATGAATATAGGATTTCATTTAGGACCTGCTACTACCAGCAAGTGTAGGCCTACACCCCGAATGGTAAGACAAGGCTGCACTTAGCTATTAACAACCAACTACTAAGTACTTAACTATCGTAGGGATTTTCTTAAGATAGGACATTCTATTGCTGGTAAACTTTTTTCTCACCTCCAACTGTGGTCGCTACGTTGGTGTTAACATTATCCTTCTTCAGTTTGACCAACAGCTCGTCACTAGTCATCTCCTTTGGGTGTTTATTACGACAGTAATCTCGTCCAACAGACTTGAAAGATCCTTCGCACAATTCAATTTTGACCAGCTGCATTCGCAGCTGCTTCTTGGGTATGCGCACGCGCACGTTGATGACGTATTTCTGAAGTTGACACACCGCGCTGTGCTACGTATATCACCATGGCCTTTGTGGTAGTCTGAACTCTGTACTTCGAACTAGCTATATTATATAATGTTATGTTGTTAGTCCGTTATTGTCACGCATGCATGATTTCCACATGATTTTTAATCATTTTCTGCATATAGGTAACTTGTGTACGGTAATATCATAATCAGTGCGCACCACTTGGGTTATCATAATGAAATGTTTTACACTTTAATTATTAATGACAGCAGTGACATGAGTGACAGTGGTGACAAACAGTGGCATAAGTGAAGGACAATAGTAACAGTGGAAACGTCATCTGACTGCCCAAAAGATATACATCTTGTGTAGATAACGCATTATATAGTTCGGAGCGAAGAGCGTTGGGCGAAGCACACAATTTTCGTTGAGCGAAGAGCGTTGGGTGAAGCACACAATTTCCGTTGAGCGAAGCGCGTTGGGAGCACACCATTTCGGTTGAGATGGAATGGCCCTTCTCGGCCACCGTAGTTGAGCGAAGCACGCAATTTTCGTTGAGCGAAGCGCGTTGGGAGAATCACACAATTTACGTTGAGCGAAGCACGCAATTTTCGTTGAGCGAAGCGCACGATTTGCGTTGCGCGAAGGCAAAAGCGAAAAGCCCTTCTCGGCCACCGTAGATTTGAGTTAGGATAAGGGATGGAGAGTGCAGGACATCACATGACTACACAGTGGCGGATCTAGTATTTTGCAAAGGGGGTATATAGCGTGTCGCGCGAGTTTTGAAGCCACACCCAGTTAATTTTTTTTGGACATAAAAGAAGTCTATAATTTTTACAAAAATAAAACTAATGAAAGGACAGACAATGCAGAGATGAATGGTAACAAGGGTAGGTATTAAATTACTCAGAGACAGCAATATGGGAGGGACTCTATGGTGATTAGGTCCACTGCTGTTGGTGGCCTCACAGTATACCCCTGGAAGATCTGGCTCCTCGAAGAGCTTGAATTGAGGACCTGAGGAGAGAGAAGCTCACACGACAGCGTAGCCAGCATAGCGTCCTGCTGTAATGGGATTCCCACTTGTCAGCAAGCAGGGTGGCCAGACGCTTGTAGAAAATTGTGGCCTCGGTGCCCATGCCGCCTGATGCTGATAGGACAAGTGGAGTAAATGTTGAGTGTTCCACCTCTCGAACACGTTGTCCGTATGAACGCTTTTTCTCTCATTCGTGTTTCCGATAAGCTGCTGCGGGGGTCAGACCTCGATTGGATGGAGCAATGGGGTTGAAAACTCGGACGTCGATAAAACACCCAGTTAATTATATGCACGCGCACGAATGCGGAGTTACGTCCGCGTGCGTACACGTAAACTTGTTGTCACCCCTGCCCAGTTCAGTTATAGACTAAAGTTTGACATACAAGTGAAGAGTTGAGAGATGGAAATCCCTTGCAATTGAACATCGATAACCGCTGCAAATATAGGCGCTAGGCGTCCGTAAATATTTATAGCGTGCTAGCGCTAACGCACGCTCGCATGAAATCTACAGTAGGTCAGCTGCGCGTGTTCGTGAGATGTGAGTTATTATACAGTCGCACCAAAAGGGGGTTTCTGTGGAAACCTCTGAAACCCCCCTAGATCCACCACGGTTGAGTTACGCTTCTTCAAGAAGAAGGAGTTAAAGAACATGGCAAAAATGTGAAAAGCACTTTTTGTGATATTACGCATATCTTACGTCACAGATGAACCAATGGTTGTTTCATGGTTATTTTTCACACATACTTCATCTTGATATCATTAAAAGTGAAATCAACTTCAAGAAAATGAAGAATATCCTTATATATGGTTTTCGTATTAGTTAAACTATGGCTTTGAGTGGTTTATGGGATTTACACGCGAGAGGAAGCTTATAAACCACGAGGCATAGCCAGAGTGGTTTATAACCTTCCTCTCGTGTGTAAATCCCATAAGCCAAAGCCATAGTTCAAGTGGCTTGTACTATGGTTATGGTCGAGATCAGAGACTTGCCATAGTAACCATGACGTCAGAATGGTTTATCTAGATAAACCATCACTCACCAGTGGTTTATAGAGATACATCACACTTGTGGTCATAGGTGTGGTCTAAGCTATATAAATATATGTGTTGAAATTTGAAAGAAACTGATTTTTTGTAGTGATATTTACTGTGTCCATCACCTTTATGTACTGTGTGTAGGGCCTGAAGCTGGTATGATAGGTCTGGAGACTACATTGTACCGTGTTAATGAAGATGATGGTGAAGTAGAAGTGTGTGTTAATACAAGTTCCTCCAGGAGCTGTCCTTTCCCATTTGCCTTTAATGTCACACTCTCAACTAAAGATGACACTGCAGGTACATACATAGTATTAAGTATTTGGTGTAGTTGTCAGATTATCACATTATGAATGATCTGCAGTTGCTGGCATGGATTATGAGAGTGTATTCACCATCCTGACATTTCCTGAATGTGCAACCCAAAGCTGTGTGAATATAAGCATTTTGGATGATGTGACTGTGGAAAAGAACAAGAAAGAGAGATTTAGTATTTCACTGGATAGTAGTGATGACAGTGTCATGTTAGATCCAGACTTAGTGGATGGAGAAGTTGTCATCATGGACGAAGATTGTGAGTATTACTAGTCTGTGTCATGTAAAATCTTCAGTTGTAAGTGTTTTACCAAATCCTCCTTCTGTTTATTCTCCTTCAGTGGCTTTGGTGGGTCTGAATATGACACGATATAATGTCACAGAGATGGACCTAAATATTTCAGTGTGTGTCATAATTCAATCACCTGATGTTGAGTGTCCTGTTGGTTTTTCATTTTCCATTATGCTCCTCAGCGAGGATAAAAGTGCAGGTGTGATCCTGATATATTCTATGTACTTGCTCCTGAGTGTTGCTGATTGTTTCTTTCTACTCAGAGGCAAGCTATGATTTTAAACCAGTGAGCTATTTGTCCGATTTTAAGGAATGTGTGAGGGCCATTTGTGAAGATTTAATTATAAAGGATGATGCGGCCCTAGAAGGGACAGAGCACTTTGTTATAGAACTGAATGGATTATTAGTATCATCGATCGTGTTTGCTGCTGAATCTGATACAGCAACAATTACAATTTTTGAAGACGATGTAGACGGTATGTTGTCAGACTCAGAATACAGCTGATCATCATGGCACTGATGGAGTAGTACACAAAAAAACTAGTATCAAGTTGTGTGTTCTACAAACACTACATAGTTCACAACACATGTATTGTTATAATTATGTGTGGTTGGATAATTGGACTTCTCCCATTGTAGTGGCTGTGGTGGGTATGGGAATGATGTCATACACTGTTACAGAGGATGAGGGTGCGATGGTGGAAGTGTGTGCTATTGTACACAGTCCCAGTGACACCAGTAGTAACTGTCCCATTCAATTCTCCTTTAATGTAGCTGGCATCTCAACCAATAATAATGGAACTGCAGGTAATACCATTCATAGGAGCCATGACAATTAATGATATTTGGTTGGTTGCAGTGTCCTCTGAGGATTATGTAGCTGTGTCCAACTTCACTTTGGAGTTTGATAGATGTCAGATGAAGAGTTGTGTGAATTTGACCATTGTGAATGATGATGTATTGGAGATGGTTGAGTCATTTACAGTGTCCCTGGGGAACCTTAATCCAAATAACAGTATTCAGACTGAGGACAGATTTGCACACTTGACTAACAGGATCTCTATTGATCCAGCAACTGCCACAATTGATATTACTGACAATGATGGTGGGGGTTGTACATATGTGAATGCAAAGTACTTTAAGTTCACATCTTTTGCAGAAGTTAAAATTGGTCTGGAGAAGACAGCTTTCACTGTCCCAGAGGATGTGGGTACTGTAGAGGTGTGTGTTAACCTGAACTGCTCCAGTGAAAAGCCAAATTGTTCTGTTTCATTCCCTTTTGGTGTTAACTTGTCAACCATGGATGGTACTGCAGGTACAATCATGCCTACATCCTTTTAATATTTGTTTTTATTCTTGTATTTTGTGTATGGAATGTTATCTGACCTCTTAGTGTGTGTATATATGTATACATATATGCTGTTCCAGAGTGATATTTATTCTCAGATGAAGGAGATGATTACATGCCAGTGTCCATGAATTTGACATTTTATAATGAAGATAGTGGAATGTGTGTGGATATAACAATTATCAATGACACATCACTGGAGAGGTCTGAGTCATTTTATCTTACTTTGACAAGGACTGAAGGTCTCAATGAGAGGATCCAATTCACTGCAGATAAAGCGAAGATTACAATTAATGAAAATAATGGTATAATTATAAGATTGTATTCTGTATCAAACTTGTGTTAATATCCCTGTTCTCTAGACACAGCTACAGTAGGTCTGGAGAGGACAATGTACACTGTATCAGAAGATGAAGGAATGGTAGAAGTGTGCGTAGTTGTGTTCTTCCCTAGTGGAAGCTGTCCTATTCAATTTCCTTTTAATATCAGACTAATTGTGACTAGAAATACTGCAGGTAAGATATTTGGTGAATGTACACTACTTTGATTTTGCTTTAGTACCCTATCCTGTATTATAAGCCCACTCACCAAGTGTGTATGTATGCCATCATGAGAGTGTGCATATGTGTGTAAACCTTCCCATTATCAGGTGAAGAGGATTTTGTGCGTGAGACCACTCCCTTGATGTTTGAGAAATGTGGCAATAGTCTTTGTACCGATATCCTTATTGAGACAGAGGGATTTAATACTACTTTGGAAAAAAGATCTGATACACATGATGGAATCATACTAAACCCATTTGAAGGAGTGGTTACTATCCTCGATGAATTTCAAGGTAAATGACAACACCATTCTAGGTCACCCACCGGGTGCAATGTAGCTTTATTACTTCTATAGGCTGAACATTTCTACACCATGTGAACTACAGTCTTACACCCAACACCACACAAAATACCTTCTGATTTGCCTTCTCTCCCTCTATGCCTACCTGACCCTCATGCAAGCCACCTAAACCTAAAGAAGAGTCTCTTGGTCATGAGAATACTTTGTTACCTAAATAAAGTTGAGACATGGAATGTAGTGCCTTACAAAGATAGTTGGCATTTGTAATCCCATGTTGTACACAGAGAGT
Organism: Theonella swinhoei; assembly: GCA_963970385.1. Lineage (NCBI taxonomy): Eukaryota > Metazoa > Porifera > Demospongiae > Tetractinellida > Theonellidae > Theonella > Theonella swinhoei. The sequence continues at coordinate 219,954 of OZ019952.1, read as the reverse complement.
CCATATAATTTTGTAGTGGCTGTGGTGGGCTTGGTGAAGACATACTACCCAATATCAGAGGATACTATAGGTGGAATAGAGATTTGTGTCACTGTGAACAGCTCCTCTGTCAACTGTCCCATTGAATTTCCCTTTTCTGTCAACCTAACAGCTATAGATGGCACTGCAGGTATGTAGTCAATGTATGGTGCTATGTACATCAATGAAGCTATGTATAATTTCATTCTCAGTGGCTCCCATGGATTATATTCAAAATACTCCTGTGACCCTGCAATTTGAGAACTGTAACATGACACAATGTCATTGTATACCAATTGTGAATGATGAGCTAGTAGAGAGTGATGAGACATTTTATGTTACTCTTGAGGCAGCTGATGATCTGGAGAGGGACAACATTGTACTAGATCCAGTGAATGGAACAATTGAGATTGTGGAATGTAAGTATGTATGTTAGCATGTAAGCAAGTGTGGAATATAGTGGTACCTGAGTTGGAACCCCTCTAATCAGGCACCTCGATAAACAGGACACTTTTTGCTGTCCCAAGGGTGTCCGGATTAGAGAGGTTCCACTGTATACTATGCCCAGACATTTTATGTAATTTTATGTGTAATATGAGAGAAGGGAAATGGAGTGTAAACACCGAAGGACGAATGTATCCTACCCAATTAACTGGGTGTACCCTAAATAGGAAATGCCGTGAGGCGAGCAAAACGTTATAATCTGTACGAGCACAATAAAGAGCGAGACTATAGTAGTATCCTACAAGGCTAATGAGTATTTTGTCTCTTTTTCCTTCACTGTATATTGACTTGGTATCACTTCTGTGTATAGTGGCTGTGATGGGCTTGGTGAAGACATACTACCCAGTATCAGAGAATACTGTAGGTAGAATAGAGATTTGTGTCACTGTGAAGAGATCCTCTGCCGAGTGTTCCTTTGCTGTCACACTAACAGCTATAGATGGCACTGCAGGTATGTAGTCAATGTATGGTGCTATGTACATCAATGAAGCTATGTATGATTTCATTCTCAGTGGCTCCCATGGATTATATTCAAAATACTCCTGTGACCCTGCAATTTGAGAACTGTAACATGACACAATGTCATTGTATACCAATTGTGGATGATGATGTATTGGAGGGTAATGAGACATTTTATGTTACTCTTAAAAGGGTTTCTGATAGGGACAGGGAAAAAATTGAACTACATCCAGTGAATGGAACAATTGACATTTTCGATAATGATGAGAAATGTGAGTGCGTATACTAGCAAGACAGTTGTGCCCATTCATTTTACATGTGGAAAAGTACATATTTCATTCCACCCAAGGCACCCAATCTTTATTTGAAAAATGACTGTTTAGAGCGAGTTGTGTTATTGAGTTTCTGTTGGGTTATGGTTGTGTTGCCTTGTTTTTCTAAGTATCTCTTTGATTGAGTTATCATGTGTACAGCTACATATAGTTTCTTGATGTGGAGTGTAGTGCCTACCTTGTAGCACCTCTGGAGTTTCTACACAGAGTCTATTACTGATTTTTTCTTAGTGGCTATTGTGGGCTTGGAGAAGACATACTACCCAGTATCAGAGAATACTATACGTGGAGTAGAGATTTGTGTCATTGTCACGGGATCCTCTGCAGAGTGTCCCTTTTCTGTCACACTAACAGCTATAGATGGCACTGCAGGTATGTAGTCAATGTATGGTGCTATGTACATCAATGAAGCTATGTATGATTTCATTCTCAGTGGCTCCCATGGATTATTATCAAACTCCTGTGACCATGCAATTTCACAAGTGTAACATGACACAATGTCATTGTATACCAATTGTGGATGATGATGTATTTGAGGGTAATGAGATGTTTTATGTTACTCTTGAGGGGACTGCTGATCTGGACAAAGTTTTACTAGACCCAAGGAATGGAACAATTGATATTGTGGACAATGAGAAATGTAATTACAATAAAATCTATAGTAACTGCTAGGTAACTCAAGATAAACACAGCTGTAATATGGCCAGTCCTTTTATGTGCATGTATACAGTGGAACCTCTCTCCTCCCTTGTCCCGATTTAACTTAACCCCTGTATAAAAAACCCTCTATAACAGCCACCTCCGTATAACAGCCAAAATGCCATTCCCCAAGGGTGGCCGCTATAGAAAGGTTCCACTGTATACATATGTAGTTGTTGGTGTCTGTGTAATTGCCATCGAATGTAGTGCCCAAATACAACTAATTAGCACCTTTCCTACTCAGAGTCTGTATATAAAATACTTCTTTAGTGGCTACTGTGGGCTTGGAGAAGACATACTACCAAGTATCAGAGGATACTATAGGTGAAATAGAGATTTGTGTCACTGTGACAGAATCCTCAGTCAAGTGTCCCAGTTTTGCTGTCACACTAACAGCTATAGATGGCACTGCAGGTATGTAGTCAATGTATGGTGCTATGTACATCAATGAAGCTATGTATGATTTCATTCTCAGTGGCTCCCATGGATTATGATCAAAATACTCCTGTGACCCTGCAATTTGAGAAGTGTAGTATGACACAATGTCATTATATACCAATTGTGAATGATGGTATACAAGAGGGTAAGGAGATGTTCTATGTTACTCTTGAGTGGACTGCTGATTTGAACAGGGGCAAAATTTCCCTTGACCCAGTGAATGGAACAATTGAGATTTTCAAAGATGAGAAGTAAAATGTATGCTTGGTAACAAGCAAGAAGACAGTCATTTCATGTAGATGCAAATATAGGCCAATATGGTGTTTGTTCTATGTAATGTATAGTGCAAAGTATGTTTTTATGTTGAGTCTCAAATAGTTTGAAATATGGTTGGGTTTAGGTATCAGTGAATGTCACTGTCCAGCAGTAGAAGATGGAACAATATGCCTTGACACGTGCATTTAGAACGGCGAATAGATAATGAGTTATATGCCTCCAGAGGAGGTTGGAAGCGAAATAATTACGTAATGCGCGCGCGCGCGTAAGCTTAGTATATGCGAAGAATGCAATTACTGTAGTGACATGAACGGACTCGCTTCTAGCAAGCTGAAAGCTTTATTAGTCTTAGCAGCGGTTCATACTGTCGAAGTGGTTTCTGACAAAGGTTTCAAGTGATCGTTACTGTTCCGTAGAGAGAAGCACAAGCAACTTTCTCGTTTATAAATTCTGAAGGGCGGACGGATGTTGACTCAACGCGAATGCTTTTTTCTTGCTGTTTTAGCCATCTGCTTCAAGTCTCAGAGCTCAATTCTGCGAAGTTCTTTAGCTACAGTCCCCATCCAATGTGAACGGCAAACGCCTTGTATAAATCAGACCACACCCGCATCTCGTGATCGCTAATTGCATCATTTCCAACCTCCTCTGATCTGGTGCGTCTCTATATAATGGGCGCGAGCGGCACTCTGGCGGGTGAGAGTTACTGCAGAGCATTTTGCAGCCATGCAGCAGCTCTACGTTGCTTTAGGAATGGCCCTAGCCATGCTACTGGCCTTAGGTCATAATGCTGTAGCACAAACCGACTGCAATCTCCCCGATAATGAGGAAATGGAATCTTTGATTGAGGCCACGTATACTTCCGATGTGACGATCACCTTACGAAGGAACCACAGTGTGTGCTTGGCGTCGGGTATGTACCGAGACAAATGGAGCAGTGCATCTTTTCTGGTTAGGTATACGTGCACCCCAGCTGCGAGATGCAATAATCGTACTGAAGTTGAAAAGGAACTGTTGGACATACGTTGTGAGAATGGAAATTGGTCGTTTCATGCCATGAATGCAACTCCTGACGCCACGTCCTTCGAGACACCGCTATACACTAACTGCAGCAGTTGCGTTAGTCCAACGGAGATAGAGGAATCTGATGAAGAACGTCACTGCGTTGGTAAAGAACTCTATTATTTACTTGTAACATGATACACTGGCACGTGAGTCATTATTGGAGTGGGTTGATGTGGTGAGACCACTTCTGCGTTTGAAATGCAGGAAACTGAGTATTGCATGCATCACCCGCAAACCAACTTTAGTATCAATCTGGAGAGATTAGGACCAGAAAATTCTACTTCATAGAGATGTGGGGAAAGAGGAATACTCCCCCTAGATTTTTGGGCTTTAATCACATGCATAATATTGCTTATAACAAGCCAAGACTGTTATCACCCCCCTCCAATTATGAACCCCTGTCTTTACATCATAATTTTAAGTATAGTTACTTTTCAGACATACCAAAAGTGGGCCTAAATATTTTTAGCTGTGACTCTACATGCCATTGTTAATAAAACAATGGTTAATTGCAACATTGAGCAATGGTTTGTTGAGTAGTGTCACTCTTCCATTGTTTTTATGCACAGCTTGCAATCCAGAGTGTCACACTAGTGGAGCCAGGAAGTGTTTCGGCCCAGGAAATGATAAGTGTTGTAATTTCTACGATGAAGAGGATAAATGTTTACCAGCATGTAATAAAGTTGGAGATAACTTTGCCTGTAGAGGTATTATCTATGGGAAGTTTATGTACGGATCTGTTGTATGTGAAGTGTCATATTGCATCATATATGTAGTAACATAGAAACATGACCTGTTTTGGCTGTTGGCCAATGGTATCCATTGTACTGCGCAGGAAACCGTATCAGTTACTATATCTTGGTCTCACTTCAAATTTACCAACATCTCTGCTGCTCTAATTACTTATAGCCAAAGGATGCTATTGCAGAGTCTGGGGCACATGTTTGCAGAGGATGGGAAGTGTTTGTGTGCTAAAATTGTGTGTTGATACTTTGTAATCTTTTGAGCAGATGGACTGCATGGCTTCCCCAAACCCAGTTACTCCTAATGGTTGGACTGTAAGGTTGCAACATGAAAACTCACATCTACTGGAGTACTCATTTCCCCGTAATGTACATACATCCCTTGACAGTGAAAATTAAACAGGCATGATTCTGTGTGTGTCTGAATGCATGGGTGCAAATGTGTGTAGGTGCACATAAAAATCTGTTTGTAATTGCATTTTCTGTGTTCATAAAAGCACTGTTACCCCCACTAATATCTTGAGACCTCAGCTTATGTAAGCATGGCCACAGTTAGGTGCACATGAAAAGCATTGCAAGCTTTCTCTAAGAGAAGGCATGCATTTTTTGAACAGGATCTGCAAAGTCTTATACTCTCTTCCATTATATCCCCCACCTAGCATCCCATTAATAGTGTACACAGCTACAATATCAGTTATTGTTGTCAACCACAGTGTTCCACCTGCTGAGTTAGGATAAGGGATGGAGAGTGCAGGGCATCCATGACTACACTGTGTATCAGCACCACACAGTGTCTGTCAGCTTCAGCTATTTTGAGTAGAAAGGTTGGCACAGCCTACGAATTGATTCATTAGCGAGTGAATACATTCAGCACTAGAACTATAGGGATGCTCTGATAAGTGAATTAGAACATCCTTTAAATTAAGGTTTTCAAACACAGCAGTTTATGTGAAATTCCAGCTAAATTCAGCCTCTTGCCTAATTTCCTTCCTTGAAAATCAATACCTAATGGTATGTAGTGGATGTGTGTAGGAAGGGAGGGGCTGAATCCCCACCCCCACCCCCACCCTCCATATTTTGCAGGGGGAGAACTACTACTTAACTGTCCCACAGTATTAGTTGTTGCATGGGCCCGAGTGCCACATAGGATATGTTGGTGCAGTTATGATGTAATCCCTCACCTGCAGGACCGAGGGATTACATCATACTGTGCCAACACGTCGTGTGTGGGCATGAGGATCCATGCAACTAGCCCTTTCTTCCCAGTCACTAATCACTCCCTTACTAGCCTCCGGTAGTTAGTGATGCCACATGCAATGATATGTTGGCACACTTTAGCCTTTGATCTATTACTCTACCAGGCAACAAGCTACAATTTTACATTCCACCATCACACAAAGCATACTTCTTTGCAAGTTATGTGTTCCTTACCCAATTTTAAACAGAAGCCCAGTTCCGGTATCATCTACTCCATGCAATACCAATCTGTTTTTCCCAACAATTTAACTTTTACTATCCAGTCCCTTTTATCTCTTTCACAAACCCCATGCACTTCACTCTTATACTTATTTGCAACCATGGCATGTTGCAGTTGTGATAATGACTAACCCTATTTGCTACAACCGATTGTTTTCATACTCAGTTATTTCTGTTAGTGTTTGTAAATGTTTCTAGCGTATGTGTGAAAAAAAGCAATAACCGCTCCAGTAACTGAATGACCATCACATCTCCCATCAGTATTGGTATGGACACCGTGATAGTACTTTTATTAGTGTTTGTGTCAGATGAGTGTATTTCGTGGGTTAGGAAGTCTCACCACAACAGCAACTATGTCTACACTACCAGCTTATAGTGCGTTGCTGACTGTTCCATTAGTTGCAGTGTTGCCGCATACAGTCCCTTAACATCTATTGATATCAGAGTTAAGGTTACACTATGTTTCACAGTGGAGTAGGAAGATAAAAAATATTGGGGGCCAAACCTGACCAATTTGTCTATTGACCAGTAACTCTTACACTCTACAGGATTGCATATTATTGACTCAAATAAGTAGCTGGGGAATTATTGGATGGGCCAGGCCCCCCTCCTAAAATATTGGCCCCCTGGCCCCCCTTCTTCGTATGTTCCACTGCAACTCATGCATTGCAATACTCCTCAAAACTGCTATAATAACAGCTATACACATACCTCTGCCACTGTAGGACTTCTTCGAGTATTAATACATTTACTAGAGCATATGGTACTTAACTTTTTCCATTAGATGTACCTTAAGGTTACTATTATTTAATTGCGGTTACTAATTTTAGCGTTTTTGAACGGAGAGTTTTTTAATTTTAGCGATTTTTTATCTTCACTATACATTAAGTCTATACAAAACAACATTATGTGGCAATCATGACTGACAATATCAGTTCATTCATAGAAAAGAAAGATATTCTGGTAGTAATTGTGTAGTTTTGATTGCTAGTAGTTTTGGCGCTTCTCTCAGCTAGTCTCGCGGCCTCAGGGTCCAGGGTTGGGGGGCAGCAGTCGAGGCCGCTGAGTGGTATTGACCACTAGCACTAATACACAGATCCCGAGACGTGTGGCCATGAGGCCTTCTCATCGAATTTTCGTTGCGGTATGAATATTAGCACGCATATAATTTAACGATTTCACGGATTCCCTGTAGGACTTCTTAATGCATTTACTAGAGCATATGGTACTTAACTTTTTCCATTAGATGTAGTAGTAACTGCATTCCTTGCATAAGAAGTGAGACTCGGTTGTTTCAGCTCTCAACCTTGATGATTCTTGTTTTTTATAGGTAACCCTAGGTAGTTTGAATTATGACAAGGCATAAATGGTTGTGTTTGCATGTAACTGACATGTTGTAACTTCCATTTTGTTATATACAAGATGTCAACTCATGTGTCAGGTCGTGTACAAGATGTCAACTCATGTGTCTGGTCATGAACTACATACAGTAGTGTCCATCCCTCTGCCCTCCACTGATGCCCATACACTCACACACTTCTCCTCTCTCAGCGTGTATCTGTGTATCAGCACGACGTGAATCTCCAGAAAACCTAATTTAGTATATGTGCTATTATGCTCTGCATCGTCAATTGATGTGTGGAGCAAGCCTCCCAAGTTATAATATATTGATTTTTTATATATGACATTCACTGTAATGTTATATGTCAATTCTAACTTTACATGTGCACTGACATTTTCCAATTGGCCCACAACTAGGTGGGCTCACTGATAGACGATATTCCCAGTGTGTCTTTTTGCATGCATTCATATGCAAGTTGAATGACATAATTATGACCTCATCTGGTATATGTATATGCATTCCCTATAATTCCACAATAAATTTAGCAGCAACTTTGTTACAATGCAGCTTTTCCATGTTATGAATCTAATGACTGCACTGGTCGAAATACATCAGTATATAGTGGAAGAGAGTGCTGTGCTCAAACAACATCCGGTCACTCCTTTAATACTGGAACAACATGCTCCGAATGTATTGGTATGTAAATCATGTGAAATTGAGTGTATTCCTCTGTTACTGTTGCCTTGTCTATGGGACAATACCTTGTCTCCTGTGCAGTCCCACAATAGTAGACCACATCATGATCCATGTACATGTGTGTTCTGTCCACATCTAGTTATCTTTTTCATGTATTTCATTCCCTAGTTCATGGATTTGAATGTTTACATTATGAAGTGAGTAAAGGATTTGACTTGAGAGCCACATTTCGCCTTAATGTGAAGGGAACTACTCGACTCCCAACAGCACCCAAACTTGATGCAAAGTTCAACTTGATACCAGTTTCAAACAGTGTGTACTAAATACTGCACTACTTAATGTCTTATGGGACACATTATCCTCGTTACCAGGCCCTATACGAGAGGAGAGGGCCTGGTACACACTGCTTATGCATGTGCCAGGTCTCCTTGGTACCCCCCAGAAAAATGTGGGGTACTGTATACGTTATCGTAATGTGTTACCATGGAGACCCAGCAATGTGCCAGCAGTGTGTACCAGGCCCTCTCCTCTCATATAGGACCTGGGAACGAGGCAAAGGACACATATGCAACATATTGTCAACTGTATATGTATGTACTTACAAGGATGTTGCCACATGTTTTCTATCTGTGTGTCCTTGTGTGACTGTGAACTGTCTGCTCTCTCTCTCTCTCCTCTCTCTCTCTCTCTCTCTCTCTCTCTCTCTCTCTCTCTCTCTCTCTCTCTCTCTCTCTCCCTCCCTCCCTCCCTCCCTCCCTCCCTCCCTCCCTCCCTCCCTCCCTCCCTCCCTCCCTCCCTCCCTCCCTCCCTCCCTCCCTCCCTCCCTCCCTCCCTCCCTCCCTCCCTCCCTCCCTCCCTCCCTCCCTCCCTCCCTCCCTCCTCCCTCCCTCCCTCCCTCCCTCCCTCCCTCCCCCCCTCCCTCCCACTCTCTCTCTCTCTCTCTCTCTCTCTCTCTCTCTCTCTCTCTCTCTCTCTCTCTCTCTCTCTCTCTCTTACTGGTCTTTACTATATCCTCTACTGTTGTCCCTTTCTGCAGTTTCCTCTACATGTGTATTTGAAGAAATAGACACTAAGAGGGGAAGTATTTCTTATCCCACAACCTGTCTGAAGGCTGGTGATGTATTGGAGGTAACATTTGACTCTATTGTGACTAACACCTTTATTTCACAAATTGAAAGCCGTCTGGAGTTCATACGAGACTCTGCTACTGTGACAGTTGTTCAAGGTATATCAGTAACTATATAGGTACGTACATCATTGCCATAGCCCCTATTCCAATCAGTTGCGGTGGGACTGGAAAAAACATTCTACGATGTCAGTAGTGATATGGATGAAGTTGAGGTGTGTGCTGTGTTAAATACTACCCATGAAAATTGTGAGTGCCAGCCCAGATCTCCCTTCAACTTCACCCTCACTGTGAAAGGTATGTTCATAGTGACTGCCATAAGTTATATCAGTGAGTAAAATGAGCCCCTCAAACAGTCACTATGTCTGTTTTAATCTCTATTTTGCCCCCACATAGACCTGTATACTTACATAATAGTCATGTCCACTCACCACACAATGTATTTGGACCAGATCTTCCCTATTTTTTCAGACTATTCAAAA